>OZ020625.1:5626157-6226157 GCA_963971575.1 Liopterus haemorrhoidalis
TGGTACTCGATATCCAGGAGGGTTATGTCCGGCTTAGCGGCTGCCAGTAACCTCGAGGTGGGGAAGGGATAATTCCAAAAAATTCGGCACTTGGAATTTTCCAAATATTATTATTATTATTATTATTATGAAAATATTAACAGAATTGTCTATACAATTCAGTGAATGCTTTAATATTAATTTACGCCCTTCTGATTTCGTGTATTCAATTTCAACAATTTCAACTGGTTATTAAATTTACGCTTTTAAAAATTAAATGTAACATTTGCCCAAATTATACTAGAATTTTGAAAAAAATTATTTAAACAAAATAAAAATACAGAAACAACAGAAAAAATAAAATTGCCTTCAGAGCGGAGCGAACTTTAGTTTGTAAATTAGAACGCGAGCATGCTAGCCATTACACTATTAAAGCATGTTGGTCCACAGTGTCAGATAAGTTATTAAATATTTTACTTGGTGAAGCAAAAAACACAAAAAATGCGTTATTTTCCGAAAACATAATCTTATAAAAAATTCCTCTTGTGTACTATTCCGGTTCACACAAGTGTATATTACTTAGAATTTTTTCAGATTTTTAGTTTAAACCATCTAGGCCAGTGTTTCTCAACCAAATACGCACCGCGGACTGAAACTCAGAAAGACTGATAGTAATAAATCATTTTGTCAGGCAGTTACCAGTGGCGTGTATATTTTAAACACGTTTAAATTGGTTTTGTGTATTTCTATATTACTATTTATCAGATTATTAAACGCACGTCCTGTGACCATATTTATCATATCATTAAACACACCCTGAGACCATATTTTTCTTAAAAATTTTAGGGTAAAATTTTTATGATCTATTGTGTTTAACCCTAGTTCGTATTCCCATATAATATGTGCGGCACACTCGGTTGTTTTTAACAATATTTCGTTTTGAACTATACATATTTTGTGTGCCGCTCCTGTGTGAAAAAACAACTTTTTACAAATAATAAATTTTATTACTATCAGTCTTTCTGAGATAGAGTATAACGCGGACCACTAATAATAATTGTAGGTTCATTTTTTGCAATAAAACAAATATATTTAATGTTCTACTAAATACATTTATTTTATTTGTAGAAAATCGCAGAAAGTTTACAGAAAATAGACAAAATATAAATTATTTACATAAAAAATGTGTATAAAAAATAACAAAAAAAACTGCAAAAAACACATACGAAAATTTTCGCGGCCCACTGAAATTTGTCTGCGGACCCCCAGTGGTCCGCGGACTACCTGTTGAGTAACACTGATCTAGGCTACAGGGTGTGGAACAATTTTTTTATGCAGAATTTTCGCAAAAATCGCGTCATAATAATTTATTTTCCAAAAATAAAATTTTCAAAAATCGTTAATCCACGTACTAATGGCTTTCATTTGATCCCCTACTCAGAATTTAAAAAAAAGAATTCTTTGTTTCGATGAGCAGATATTTGTTTATATTTTAAGAAGGTATGTTTTTTAGATGTTTTAGTATTTTTTCTATGTGCGGGTCAAAGAGTTGTATAAGCATGCCAAATTTCAACTCTCTAGGTTTAGCCGTTTGGATACAATTTTTACCGAACATACAGACAGACAGACAAAATGACAGTATAAGGGTTTTTTGGTCATACCTACAAAATCCTAAAAATGTCTCATATAAACGTTGCTAGTTATTGCTTGTATAACAACTTTCGTTAAATAATTTTTTTCGAAATATTACTCCGTTGCAAAATATTCGTGAAACACATAAAAGTGACATTAGTAAACTATTCGTTCCTTTGGACGGATCTGTACCTAACGTTCATCAAATTGATATATTTATTTCCGAAACTTAAATATGAAATTTCTGAAAAATCCGTTGAAACGAATTGGCTTTACACGTGTCCACAGACCGATATCATACTAAAAACAGTTGATTCGTGTTACAAAAAGCCTAATTCGTGCTTACCTATAAAAATCTTAAAAAGCCAAAATTGGTATGAGTGCAATACCTCTATCTGAGACGGTCGGTAAAACATTTAAATTGTAGTTTGTTCCTTATTCTGTTTCTTTAAATAAATTTTAATTTTATTTACATTACATCTAATACATTATTTGTTAAAATGCTTCACAAACTAAATATTTTTTTACCCCATGACGTCACTCTCCCTAGTAAACAACAACAAATCCTGTCTAAACAGGCAAAACCGTTTCAAATGTATTTAATGACAGTTCTTCTAGGAATTTCTATTCTACCATTACCAGCGACCTCTTTTGTAGAACTTAAGCGGATTACCTAAACTTCCTGGGCGTTCTAATGCAAATTAACAGCTGCTTGACCATTCTGCTCCGACAAAAGAAGATTACACTGGTCACTATAACACTCCAGATTTCTTTAGTCGGTAAATTTAATCTTCAAAAAGGTTTTTGCAGTTTTATTGAGATTTCAAGTTGGTTGTAAAAATATTTGCACAAATTTAGGGTATTGGAGTGGTTTGGAAATTTTAGTGCTGGAATTTCCCATTTGGGGACCATTCAAGGGGTAATTTAATTGAGAAATTTTAGTCTAAGTCAGTGATTCTTAACCTTTTCAGCTAGTGGCAACTCTTAAAATCTTAAAATGTGTTCTCGCATCCCCTGTCAATTAAAAAAGTAGCCAAACGGCTGAACATAGAAAGTTGAAATTTGGCATGCTTTGACCCACATGTAGGAAAAATATAAAGAGTTCAAAAAAATCAAGGGATGAATATAAACAAATATGTATTTAGTGAAATATTTTTAAAATTTTTTATCAAAAAACTCTTGTTCTCCACCTTATTTCCCAGAGGGGTTGATCTAAAAATCTGAAAAAACTCTTCCTTTTTATACTTATTAAATACCTACAAAAATCTTTAAACCTATTTACACTGCACAAAAAAATTTATGATCAGCTATGGTAATGACATAATGTTTTTACAGGCAACATGGAAATCCTGACATACTTCTTTGGACCAATTGGTGTTTTATTAATCGTCAATTTACTTCTGTTTGCTGCAACTGCCAGAGAATTAACTTGTGGACTTTGGAAAAGGGAACTTGTGAAATCAACTACAGAAAGGTAAGCACCGTTTTTTAGTAAACATTTTTAATATGAGGTGTGAAAAAAGCTAACAGCGCGCATTGCGCAATAATTACTAAATGGATAATAGAAATAGCGACTGGATATGATTCAACTGTCATTTGTAATTTGACTACCATTGAATTTCTTTCATTATTTTTTCTTTTATTTTGTTGAATTTTATAATGGGTTTTGTAATTCGATATTCTTTACCCCAGCGATTTTTAATATGGACTTGATCGAAAAAATATATCTTTAAAATTATTTAAAATTTGGAACGACGGCGTAAGAAACATTTAAACTTTTGAAAACAGCTTTCGTGAATTAATCCGTTCAATCAACATTCTTGAACCATATCTAAATCCGTTGAACAGGATTTTAATCATCAATATACGAGCCCGGTCTGAGTGAAGTTGGCCCAACTATCAAAAATAGTGTTTTCAAAGAAAATACTTATATTTGAAGAGATATTTCTCTCTCTCTCTCTCTCTCTCTCTCTCTCTCTCTCTCTCTCTCTCTCTCTCTCTCTCTCTCTCTCTCTCTCTCTCTCTCTCTCTCTCATTTTTTTCCCTTTTTTATTTTTCGATTCATTGCCTTACAGAGGGTTTTGGTCAAGATTTAACTTTCTTTCGTGACGACTGTTGACGTAATTTGTCCTTAATGTAAAGACACGAAGAACCATGAACGCAATATCAAATTGAAAACTTGTGTTTTGCGGAGATAACACATGTAAGGACATTTCCGATTTTTTCACCTAAAGACCTTTGGCTTCGCGACCCACTGACATCCTGACATCTGTTACATCGGCAGCTGGTGTCGCACATGTCAAACAAACCGACAGACACTTCGACTGCAGGTCACAAACTTAAACTATTACCGATGATAACAACAAAAACTATTGACTAATATACGTAAATAATATTTACTTGTGATAGGATCTGTACAGACGGTAATTAATAATACCAGTGGCGTATTCAGGGGCAGGCATTGGAGGCGCTTGCAACCCCCCCCCCCCCTCCACCGGCCTCTTAAAGTTCAAGGAAATGAAAATATAATATAAAGAACATTATTTAGGGGGCAAGGGTGGTGTTACTTATAAGAATGAAATAGGTATCTCATTTATCATTTACTTAACAGCAAAAATGTATATGAGAAATGAAACATTTCCTCTCTGTTTAATGCAGATTTTAATAAGATATATATTTGGGGAGCTATGGGGATAAGCTACCTATAAACGAAGTATCTCACTTATTATTTACCTAACATCAAAAATATATATATATATATATATATATATAAGAGTAATTTAGAATAAAGAATCGATTATTATGTGTTCTACTTAAAATTGAACTAACTCACTTATCATTTACGTTACAGCAAAAATTATATTACAAAAGCCGTACGATAAACGGGTACCCCAGCTAGTGTTCTCTTTGACTTTTAGGTTTCGTAGGTATGATCAAGAAATCCTTTTACTGACAGATTCATGACTGTCTGTCACAAATTACAAAAAATGAAATTACAAAAAAAATATATCCTCTATGGAAGTTAAAAATTGACCACTTTGGCGCTGGGATCTTAAATTCTCTTTAAATTAAATTTAAATTAAATCTATTGCAGTTTTTTCTGAGAAATTTTTATATTTTTCCGTTAAAAAGAAATCCTAGAAATTTTTAATATCGGAATTTTACCTTGCTGACAATTTTTATATGAAGTATAATTTAGAAATAGTTTTTTTGAATTCCTTGTCTCCTAGTATATAATTGGTGTTTACAAATAGCGAAATCTATTTCACAAGGACGTTGTTTTTACCATTTAGAGAATTGTATTCATATAAGAACATGTCAGTGGCGTGCCGTGAATTTCAAAATCTTTACTAGTGCGGCTGATTGAAGAGTTTAGGAAAAACTATTGACGTTATATAAATAGACACAGCATGCTCTATGCAGGGCCGAATTTACATAACGCGAGGCCCTAGGCTACTCAAATTTTGGGCCTCTTCAATAGAGTACATCTTTTTTAGGGTTTTGTAGGTATGACCAAAAAACCCTTATACCGTCATTTTGTCGTCTGTCTGTCTGTTCGGTAAAAATTGTAGCCAAGCGGCTAAACCTAGAGAGTTGAAATCTGGCGTGCTTATACAACTCTTTGACCCGCACACAGGAAAAATACTAAAACATCTAAAAAACATATCCCCCTAAAAATATAAACAAATATTTGCTCATCGAAAACAAAAATATTTTTTTTAAATTCTGGGTAGGGTATCAAATGAAAACCCTTAGTACGTGGATTAACGATCAAATTTTTATTTTTGCAAAATAAATTATTTTGATGCGATTTTTGCCAAAATTGTGCAATAAAAATTTTGTCCCACAGCCTGTAGCCCAGATGGTTTAAACTAAAAATCTAAAAAAATTCTAAGTATTGTATATTGGAGTGAACCGAAATAGTACAACAGGAATTTTTGATCAGATTATGTTTTTGGAAAATAACGCATTTTTTGTGTTTTTTGCGTGACAATGTAAACTATTTAATGATATTATGTAGCACAGTAATCAGAGCGCTCCGATGGTGTAATGGTTAGTATACTGGTGTTCTAATTTGCAAATTCGAGTTCAAATTGGCCTCGAGGCAATTTAATTTTTTCAGTTTTTTTTGCATTTTTATTTTGTCAAATTATTTTTTCAAAATTCTAGTTATATTTGGGCAAATATTGCATTTAATTTTTAAAAGCGTAAATTTAATAACCAGTGGAAATTGTTGAAATTGATTACTATTGGACTTACAACCAAGTAACTTAAAATATAACGTAACTATAAATATATAATACCATGGATACAAGTAAAAAAAATGAAATATATAAAATATATGTTATGTCATGTGTTATAATGTCTGTATCATATTAGTGCCTAAATATATTACTGCTATACTGCTATTTATATTCCTATAAATACACGAAAACAGAAGGGCGGAGCTTATGACTAAAACAACCAATGGAAGCCATAGGCGCAATTTTCAAAATCTTATTAAACCTTGCTATATAAAAAAAAAATACTGCACATATTTAGAAACCTACATAATGGTATTAGGCATTCGAATTAAAATTAACAAAAAAAAAATATTTTAACATAAAGTTTGTTTTGGCATCCCAAATAATCATTATTCACTTACTAAATACCTGCGAAACCCTGAAATGTGTGAAAATTCACACTTCACATCAATTTTTTTATTTGCTCATCACTTACATTTCGGAGGTAAAGATCTTTTTTTCTCATTACTTACATTTTGGAGGAGAAGACCTTTTTTTTTTGTTAGCACTTACATTTTGGAGGTGAAGAATTTTTTTTTAGCTCATCACTTATATTTTGGAGGTGACGACCCTTTTTTTTCTCATCACTTGTAATAATTTTGCGATACACATTAATTTCTAAACTTGCCGGTCCGCAAAATTTTTCTAGGTCGCTTGCCGATCCGGCATGAAAAAAGGTTGGGAAACGCTGATGTAAACCACAACTTCTACAAGCTGGCACACAATTTTAAACCATTTTCTGTTACGTACTATCAATCTTTTGAAATCATCCTGTATAAAATATGTTTCCTGGACTGTTTATTATTGTTTAAAATGTGGTTATTACATAATTTTTAGTTGATTTTAACTAATTTTGTGTGAAAATGTTGTACGTACGGCTATGAACCGCTATGTAGAATTACACAAGGCGGCTACTGTGTGTTATAGAACAAGTCAAACCGGTTAGATTTTTTCTATATCGTTCTATAGTGACTGTTGAGTTTGTAAATGTGCCTTGCATTTACTTCTAACGTACGTTGCTTCTAAGAAATATTCAAGAATGAGAACCATTGCGTTTCATCCAGGAAGTCTCAACAACAACTCGCAGTTTGAGTTGAAATCTTTTTAAAAATTACGGCAGGATTTCCCTTTGATTGAGCAACTTAATAAAGTTTTATCCAAAGGTTAATTTGCCAACAAAAAAATCTTTCGATTATGCTTTAAAGACAGTTAAAACGTATTTAACCACTTGGATACGAACTATCAGGTAACCAGACATCTGGGGCCGTAAGACAATTCCGGCCGTTCA
The DNA here is from genome assembly GCA_963971575.1 of Liopterus haemorrhoidalis. Lineage (NCBI taxonomy): Eukaryota > Metazoa > Arthropoda > Insecta > Coleoptera > Dytiscidae > Liopterus > Liopterus haemorrhoidalis. Next base: position 5,633,340 of record OZ020625.1, read on the forward strand.
CAATTGGGGCTTTTCACAACTTGGGCGATGGACAATTCGGGCCGTACACAATTGGAGCTTTGCACAACTGGGGCCATAACTATTAGAGCTAGAGTCTTGCGTGTTCTTTTGAAAAAAAATTAAATATTTTAATGGTTTGATTAAGTACATTTTGGTGGAAATTAGAATAAATAAAAAAATTGTATTTTAAGGGTTAAATTAAGTAAAATTTAGTGATCTTTTCACAATATAAGCTTTCCCTCCATTTTTAGGGTTTGGTAGGTATGTCCAAAAAACCCTTATACCGTTATTTTATCGTCTGTCTGTTCGGTAAAAATTGTAGCCAAACGGCTAAACCTAGATAGTTGAAGTTTGGCGCGCTTATACAACTCTTTGACCCGCACATAGGAAAAATACTAAAACACATAAAAGACATACCCACCTAAAAATATAAACAAACATGTGGTCATCAGAAAAAAAAATTTTTTTTTATAATTCTGAGTAGAGTATCAAATGAAAGCCCTTAGTACGTAGATTAACGATCAAAATTTTATTTCTGCAAAATAAATTATTTTGACTCGTTTTTTGCCAAAATTGTGCAAAAAAATTTTGTCCCACACCCTGTAGCCCAGATGGTTTAAAGTAGAAATCTAAAAAAATTCTAAGTAATGTACATTGGTGTGAACCGGAATAGTACAACAGGTTTTTGAAAAAAAACGCTTTTTTGTGATTTTTTGCTAAGAATGTTCACAAGTTATAGCTTTGTAACACGCTACAATGGAACGTGTATGCGGGTGTAGTGGTTTTGGCGCTGGCGTTTCACCCAAGTAACTCGATCCGAAAGGGATCGAACCCTGCGAGAAGAGGCAATATTATTTTTTGGATAAGTATTAATTTTTTGGGGTATCGGTCTAATAAAACTACGTTCTTTTCTTGTCAAATAGTTAAAACATATTTTATTTGCTTACTTTTTCGATTCTCTCTGAATCATTTTCAAAGCCTTAGTAAGCAAATACAATATGTTTTAACTATTTGACAAGAAAAGAACTTAGTTTCATTAGACCGATACCCCAAAAAATTAATACTTATCCAAACCATTTAATACGGTCAAAGAATCTATTTATACAATATTATTTTTTGTTTTTTTTTTAAAATTTTTATATTGTTTAAATTATTTTTTCAAAATTCTAGTTATATTTTGGCAAATGTTGCATTTAATTTTTAAAAGCGTAAATTTAATAACCAGTGGAAATTGTTTAAATTATAATTTAATTCTGTTTCAATGTACACGAAATCAGAGGGGCGGAACTTATAACAACCAATGGAAGTCATAGGCGCAGTTTTTAAAATTCTTAATGAACCTTGCTATATAAAAAATATATATTGTATTGACTATTGTATTGACAATTGAAAATATTGTATTGACTGACTGAAAGCAGTTCTTTGTATTTGTAATTTGGTCAATAAAACTATTATTATTATTATTATTATTATTAAAAAAAAATACTGCACATATTTGGAAACCTAAATAATGGTATTAGGCGTTCGAATTAAAATTAACAAAAAAAATATTTTAATATAAAATTTGTTTTGGCATCCCAAATAATCAACATTCACTTACTAAATACCTGCAAAACCCTGAAATGTGTGAAAATTCACACTTCACATCAATTTTTCTTAAGAAAAGAAGTCTAGAATGATAGCCAAAAACACTACAAACAAAAAATTGCGTTATTTTCCGAAAACATAATCTGATCAAAAATTCCTGTTGTAATATTCCGGTTCACACCAATGTTCATTACTTAGAATTTTTTCAGATTTTTAGATTACCCCCTCTGGCTTACAGGGGATGGGACAATTTTTTTTTTGCATATTTTTGGCAAAAATCGGGTTGATCGTTAATCCACGTACTGAGGGCTTTCATTTTATACCCTACTCAGAAGTTTAAAAAAAGATTTTTTTTTCGATGAGCCCATATTTTTATTTTGATATGTTTTTTAGATATTTTAGTATTTTTTCAATGTGCAGTTCAAATAGTTGTATAAGCATGCCAAATTTCAACTCTCTAGGTTTAGCCGTTTGGCTACAATTTTTACCGAACAGACAGACAGACGACAAAATGACGGTATAAAGCCGCATTCAGACCTCTTTAAATCAACGAGTTATAGACTGTACGTTGTGTCGCTCTGAGATATGCTTTAATGGATTCTTTTAACGTTCCATGTACCGTTTACATCTGTTATAAATTAGTACGTTACAAATAGCCCTCCATCTGTGAATTTTGAAACCAACCATTTAGCTTCGTAAAATATTTTATATGTATTATCGTTCTTATAATTCTGTTGTCTTAGATTTTAACTACCTAATTACCTAAATTGATCATATTTACTGTCCGTCTTTGTAATTTTGAGCAAGATTTGTTAATGATGACATTATGTTAGGTTATGTAAAGGCATTCGATAACTACGGTGTCACTGATAGAATGCGATAGCCAATGTGTTTATATGTCTGTCTTATTAAAACATCTCACTAGCTATAAGTTTAGAAAATTATGCACAATCCACAACAAACAGTGTATTAAATTTGGAGGTCTGAACTGTTTCACGTCTTACCATATGACAAACTTCTGGTGACAGTGAACAGTCCATAAGCTACAGTGCATAAGCTATTGATTTAAGGGCTCTGAATGCGGCTTAAGGGTTTTTTGGTCATACCTACAAAATCCTAATAAAATAGACAAATATAAAAATAAATAAATTCGAGAACAAAAAAGAATAAGGGTTTGGAATAAAACACTTAAAAGTAGAGACTCCAAAGGGAGACTCCAGCTGCCCGCAATTAAAAACAATACTGAAGAGGAAAAACCGTTAAAATCAATTTTTTTTGTTGAAAATAGATATCTATTTTACATGAACGCTACTCATTTGTAGATCTATTCTGAGAAGTTGCATCGAAAGAAAGATTAGTTATGATTATCAACTTTCGAAAGAACACCGCGTAGAAAAAAATGTCTTTAAAAATCATCATTATCATTGGTACGACCGCCTGAGTTTAGCCTAGGCCTCCTGTTTCCAGGTTTCATGACCATGTTTTCAATCTGTGTACATTCAGGAGTAATATGGTCAGTATTACGTCCATTTTTTAGCGTACACAGAAATGTTATTATGATTACCAACTTTCGAAATGAAACCACGTAGAAGTAAATGTCTTTAAAAAACATATATTTGTTAATAAAAAACAATATTAAATGACGCAATTTTAAAATTTATTATGAAGTTAATATGATAAAATATGTTTTCAACATAATAAACTTCACATGACCATAAATAGAAAAAAACTTATATCAAAATACATTTAAAATGGAAGTCATAAAATATTATCTTGGGCATAATGAATGATGCATTTGTATGGATGACTCAAGGTCACAGTCTTTTAATTCTTCCACTTACAAAGATCCGTGTGTAGATTTTAAGATGCAACTTTCTCTGCTGTGACGCATTTAGGTTTCACTTTTACATCCGTGTACCAAATTTCGACAGTGATAAAACCCGATAATGCAACGTGTTGTAACTAGATTTGTATTTTAAATCATTCTTCTTCTTGGACATGGGAGCCTAATCTTGTGTCTGCATGGAGTCATCTTACGTCTTGGAGGTATAACAAACTGTTAAAGCTACATACCGACGTGATAATAGGGGAAAATTTTAAAGATCGCAGCGCTATATTCGGCAAAATGTGGAACACTCGAGACTGACATTAAACTGTCAGGTGTGTGTTTATTTACATGGTGAAAATGAACACGAGTTGTATTTTCCCATTTTCCGAGCTTTTTTGTGCTTTTTAGGGTTTTGTAGGTATGACCAAAAAACCCTTATACCGTCATTTTGTCGTCTGTCTGTCTGTTCGGTAAAAATTGTAGTCAAACGGCTACACCTAGAGAGTTGAAATTTGGCATGCTTATACAACTCTTTGACCCGCACATAGGAAAAATACTAAAACATCTAAAAAACATACCCCCCTAAAAATATAAACAAATATGTGCTCATCGAAAACAATTTTTTTTTTATTTTTATTTTGAGTAGGGTGTCAAATGAAAGCCCTTAGTACGTGGATTAACGATCAAATTTTTATTTTTGCAAAATAAATTATTTTGATGCGATTTTTGCATAAATTGTGCAAAAAAATTTTTGTTCCACACCCTGTAGCCCAGATGGTTTAAACTAAAAATCTAAAAAAATTCTAAGTAATGTATATTGGTGTGAACCGAAATAGTACAACAGGAATTTTTGATCAGATTATGTTTTCGGAAAATAACGCATTTTTTGTGGTTTTTGGTTCACAAAGTACAAAAGTTATACCAATGTAAGACAATCACATGCAAGGCGTGCGATAGCGTAATGGGTTAGAGCCCTGGTGTCGTAAGCTAAAATGCGTTGGAACGAAGGGTTTCGAGTTCGAATACGGAGTGAATTTAATTTTATCTGTTTTTTTTGCATTTTTATTATTTTGAAATTTTGTCAAAATTCTAGTTATATTTTGACAAATGTTGTATTTAATTTTTAAGAGCGTAAATTTAATAACCAGTCATATTATGATTAACAGACGATAAATTACTTAAAAAATATCGTTCATTTTGCCGTGATTACTACAAAGTAAAATTTGTCCTACACACTCAGCATACCGCCTTCACTTATTATATACCTGCGAAACCCTGAAATGTGTGAATATTCACACTTCACATCAATTTTTTTACCGACCGTCAACATTTATAAGGGAGGTATTGTGATTGCAAACTGAGCCGAAATTCCCATCTCTATACCAGATCTTTTGCTTATCATTTCTCATAATTTTTTTTGACATGTGCAATAGAATTTGCGCCTAAGCAACAATGAAACAGTAAAAATATTGTTACTGCCGAATGAGTGCTGTTTACACGTTACACGTACCAGTTGATGAGAGATCGCACATTAATAAAACCATACATAAAATTATTTTGCTAAATTAAACGTTCTTAAATTAAATAACTAGAATCATAGGTACGTATGTTGGTATTTATCCCATCATTGAAATAATTTGAATTTTTACCGACTGCCAACATATATAAGGGAGATATTGTGATCATACCGATTTTGACATTTCGAGATTTCGATGGATTTTGACTATATTTAGCATGATGTCTGTCGGTCTGTCGTGTACACGTGCGGAGCAAATTCGGCTAAAAGGATTTTTATGAAACTTTATATTTAAGCTTCTGACATTAATGGCACAAGTTGATCAACTTTTGGTAAAAATCGGTTAACTAAAAATAGAAGTTTACTCGTGTTAATTTTAAGATTTACAGAAAAATATTTCGAAAAAAATTATTTAACAAAAGTTGCTATAAATATAATAACTAACAACTTTTATTTGAGACATTTTTTGATAAAGCAGCATAAATTAATCAAGTACTTTGTGATGGCGGTCGGTTTTGTGGTGGCCACAGCTGATTTTTTTATTTTTATTTAAAGGTCATCTACGATTTACAAGATTTGTAATAACATACTATTCTAAAGAAATTTCAAGGAAATTTTCAGTTTTTCATTGTATTTTTTATTCTTTTTAACTGTCTGTCAATATAATATCAACAAAAATATGGTAAATTCAGGTCAATGATGAAATTTGTTGTTTATAATATTGCCAACTTTAACAGCTTATTATTTGACATTGGCTTAATATTTTACCGTTCTGCTTTTTTTTGTTGGAAAGTTACACATTTCGCCTGTTTAAAGAAATCATTGTATGCTCTAAAAAATATCAAAAACATTTTTTAAAAATTAATTTTGTTGAAAATGGAACAGTTGGAAATTCGCACTATTATGAAGTATGAGTTCTTTCGTGGAACTACGGTATCGCAGACCGCGCGAAACATATTAATAGTGTATTTGGCTCTAGTGTTACTACGCAGCAGACAATATCAAATTGGTTCGCCAAATTTCGTACAGGTAACTTAAAAACGAAAAAAAAAAAAAACTGGCACATCGATCACAGCAGAAATATACTGCAACCAACTGGACGAAATGATGCAAAAACTTGAAGAAAAACAGCCTAGATTGGTCAACATATCGACTCCTGTCTTATTGCATGATAACGCTAGACCACACACAGACCAATTGGAGTTGGAACTTCTTCATCATCCTCCATACTCACCAGACCTAGTCCCCACTGACTACCACTTCTTCCGCAATTTAGACAACTTTTTAATAGGAAAACAGTTTAATTCCGACAATGCTGTAAAACTGGCCTTCCAGGAATTCATTGACTCTCGTCCGCCAGGGTTTTAAACCACCGGCCTGAACAACCTGCCGCTTAAATGGCAAAAGTGTATAGAAAATATGGGTGCATACTTTGATGAATAAAATAATTCCTTATATTTGTAAGTTATCAACCAACTTTGCCTTTTTACCGACCGCCAACATATATAAGGGAGGTATTGTGATCATACCGATTTTGACGTTTCGAGATTTCGATGGATCTCCACGAATTGAGGTCCCTACATAACGTTTTGACTATTTTTAGCATGATGTCTGTCGGTCTGTCTGTCTGTCTGTCTGTCCGTCTGTCTGTGTACACGTGCAGAGCAAATTCGGCTGAAAGGATTTTTATGAAACTTCATATTTAAGCTTCTGCTATCAATGGCACGAGTTGATCAACTTTTGGTAAAAATCGGTTGACTAAAAATGGGAGTTTACTCGTGTCGTTTTTAAGATTTTTGCGAATATTTCACAACAGAAAAATATCTCGAAAAAATTTATTAAACAAAAGTTTCTATAAAAGCAATAACTAATAACTTTTATTTGAGACGTTTTTTGATAAAACGAAAAATTTCGAATAATTTCTGTAACATTTTTCGAAATTTTTTCCAAGTCTCAATTTTTTCATATTTATATGTAACGTTTCCATGGTCATGATAAATAATATCTGTGTTAGAAAATATTAGGTCAAGTTATTTCTACTCTGCTGCTAGAATGTAATTTATATAAGTACTTTATGATGGCGGTCGGTCCTGTGGTGGCCACAGCTGATTTTTTTCTACAAATTTCATCCTTGACGACCAATATAAAGTATGTTGAAACACAATAAACTATGGGGGTTATAGCTGATTTTTAAGCATCAAATAATTAAAGTTGAGTCGACCCCTAAACCGATTGCACAGTATCAGAAAGCTGAAAATTTCGAAGCGTTGTCTAATACCCTTTTCACACTAGAACTTTAAGACGAGTGAACTTAAAGTTCACCGATGTTTAATATCGGTATGCTTTCACACTTGATGTTTAAATCTCCGGTGCTGTCATCAGCTACAGTAATTTTGTCCTTAAGTTACCGTCATGAAATTACCAGTTTTGAACTGTCTGCGCAGACGTACATTTTGAATTATTATAAACAAATATGGATATTTCATTTCATTCTACAATAAAGACACTACAATAAAGAATATATTACACCTGTATTAACATGTAAGTCGATACATTTTATATCAATCATTGAAGCTCTGTATTTTATTAAACACATTATTAAAATAAATAATTTTATTATAACAATAAGTATAAACTTCTTATAATGTCGATATAATACAGTATTCTTGTTTATGATAATATAAAATGTTGACAGCACAAATTCAAAGAGTATTTTTTTATAATAGAAATTATGTTGGCAATGCGGACGATGTTTAAGACGCAGATCTCTGTCTTAAACATCGCTTGTATTTAGACAAGGCCATACGGTTTCACATTAGCGTTTAAAGACACATTCACTTTAACATCGGATCTTAAAGTTCTAGTGTGAATAGGGTATTAGATTTGGATCCACGTCTTTCTTCTCCGTAGGCAACCATCTTACCATGGAGCAACGACAGCTCTTTTAATTTTAAAAATATAAATTATGATGTTGATGACAGTTATTGCAGAATTAATTATTATTTTTATTAACTAATTAATACCAACCAGATAACTTTCTAACCCTAACAGATAAATGTAATTGCTAGATAATATTTTACTTTGTTATATTGCGCACTTATTTTCAAATTTCATAATTTGCAAAATATAGTTATAAAAAAAAATTGTAACAGATGTTTTAACTCATTAATAATCATTATTTAATCTTGTATAAATAAATTAATAAATTTTAATTTAATAAATCCGGTCAATTAAAAATATCTGACATACCGACATGTTACAGATGTTGTTACAAGTGAAATAAGTAAAAAACTTATCTCAGAATAGTTAGTACATTCACTTTTTGATCTTTTAGGATGAATTATTGTTTAATAATAAGCATATGCAAGTTTGCACAAGACGAAAAATATGGAACAAAGAATGTCGCATCGATTTTTCGCATGTTCGGATAAATTGAAATTATCAAAACGATACACATTATACAGGATATGTATATCAAGTCTGGGAAAAAGTTCGTGGCATTTTTTTAGTAAAATTCAACTGGTTACCGACCGCCAACATATATAAGGGAGGTATTGTGATTAGAGATGGGTCGTTCATGAATGAACCGGCTCACTGAGCCGGCTCAGTACACTGACCGAAGTGACACGGTTCACCAAATTGAAATAAGCCGGCTCACGGCTCACTGTATAGTTTCAAGTTTCAAGGATACGATTGGTCGGGCGATTGTGAGCAGTGACCGGAGTGATCCGAATCTGGATCGATGTCATGTTGAACTTCGCGAGAACTCGGCTTGTAATGTATTATCATAAAGTGTATTTTGTCATCAATTTGTAGGGCAGTTTATTTGAAACTAATAGGCTTAGTCTGTATTTTCTTACAACCATACTATATAAAAATATTACCCAAATCCCAGATGTACCGGCTCTAAGCAAAAGCCGGCTCTAAGCGACGTTCTACCTACGACCGACCGACCTGTGTCTCGGGATCATGTTTACAGTTCATATATTGCAAGTACCGACTCTAAGCAAGAGCCGGCTCTAAGCGACGTTCTACCTACGCCCGAATGACCGACCGACCTGTGTCTCGGGATCATGTTTACAGTTCATATATTGCAAGAACCGGCTCTAAGCGACGTTCTACCTCCAAACTAACGACCGACCTGTGTCTCGGAAACATGTTTACTTAACCGGATCACTGAGCCGGATCAATGAACCGGCTCAACAAACTGAACGACCTCCACTGATCCGGTTCCGCAAACTGAGCCGAAATTCCCATCTCTAATTGTTGTCATACCGATTTTGACGTTTCGAGATTTCGATGGATCTCCACGAATTGAGGTCCCTACATAACGTTTTGACTATTTTTAGCATGATGTCTGTCGGTATGTCTGTCCGTTCGTCCGTCTGTCTGTCTGTCCGTCCGTCCGTCTATTTCCGAATATTTCAACAGAAAAATATTTCGAAAAAAATTATTGAACAAAAGTTGCTATAAAAGCAATAACTAACAACTTTTATTTGAGACATTTTTTGATAAAACGAAAAGAAAATTTTTTCCAAATTTTTCCCTAATAGTTTTATGTCATTACGGACCAAACATTATTTTTTCTAGACAAAATAATATGTGAGAATTCCAAAAATTTAAACTTAAAGTCTCTATCTCTTACCTTTTTTGAGATAAGATTTTTTTTTAATTTCCATTAAAATCAAAATTTTCCCTAATAGTTTTAGGTCATTACGGACCAAACATTAATTTTTTCTAGACAAAACAAGGTGTGAGAATTCCAAAAATTCAAACCTCAAGTCTCTATTTCTTACCTTTTATGATATGAATTTTTTTAAATTCCAAAAAAAATCAAAATTTTCCCTAATAGTTTTAGGTCATTACGGACCAAACATTATATTTTTCTAGACAAAACAAGGTGTGAGAATTCCAAAAATTCAAACCTCAAGTCTCTATTTCTTACCTTTTATGATATGAATTTTTTTAAATTCCAAAAAAAATCAAAATTTTCCCTAATAGTTTTAGGTCATTACGGACCAAACATTATATTTTTCTAGACAAAACAAGGTGTGAGAATTCCAAAAATTCAAACCTCAAGTCTCTATTTCTTACCTTTTTTGAGATATGAATTTTTAAAATTACAAAAAGTTTCAAAATTTTCCCTAATAGTTTTAGGTCATTACGGACCAAACATTATATTTTTCTAGACAAAACAAGGTGTGAGAATTCCAAAAATTCAAATCTCAAGTCTCTATTTCTAACCTTTTTGAGATATGAATTTTTAAAATTACAAAAAAATTAAAATTTTCAATAGTTTTAGGTCATTACGGACCAAACATTATTTTTTTCTAGACAAAATAAGATGTGAGAATTCCAAAAATTCAAACCTCAAGTCTCTATTTCTTACTTTTTATGATATGAATTTTATAAAATTCCAAAAAAAAATCAAAATTTTCCCTAATAGTTTTAGGTCATTACGGACCAAACATTATATTTTTCTAGACAAAACAAGGTGTGAGAATTCCAAAAATTCACACCTCAAGTCTCTATTTCTTACCTTTTATGATATGAATTTTATGAAATTCAAAAAAAAATCAAAATTTTCCCTAATAGTTTTAGGTCATTACGGACCAAACATTATATTTTTGTAGACAAAACAAGGTGTGAGAATTCCAAAAATTCAAACCTCAAATCTCTATGTCTTACCTTTTTTGAGATATGAATTTTTTTTAAATTCCATTAAAATCTAAATTTTCCCTAATAGTTTTAGGTCATTTCGGACCAAACATTAATTTTTTCTAGACAAAACAAGGTGTGAGAATTCCAAAAATTCAAACCTCAAGTCTCTATTTCTTACTTTTTATGATATGAATTTTTAAAATTACAAAAAGTTTCAAAATTTTCCCTAATAGTTTTAGGTCATTACGGACCAAACATTATATTTTTCTAGACAAAACAAGGTGTGAGAATTCCAAAAATTCAAACCTCAAGTCTCTATTTCTTACCTTTTTTGAGATATGAATTTTTAAAATTACAAAAAAATCAAATTTTTCAATAGTTTTAGGTCATTATGGACCAAACATTAATTTTTTCTAAACAAAAGAAGGTGCGAGAATTCCAAAAATTCAAACCTCAAATCTCTATGTCTTACCTTTTTTGAGATATGAATTCTTAAAATTACAAAAAGATCAAAATTTTCAATAGTTTTAGGTCATTACGGACCAAACATTAATTTTTTCTAGACAAACCAAGGTGCGAGAATTCCAAAAATACAAACCTCAAATCTCTATGTCTTACCTTTTTTGAGATATGAATTTTTAAAATTACAAAAAAATCAAAATTTTCAATAGTTTTAGGTCATTACGGACCAAACATTAATTTTTTCTAAACAAAAGAAGGTGTGAGAATTCCAAAAATTCAAACCTCAAATCTCTATGTCTTACCTTTTTTGAGATATGAATTTTTAAAATTACAAAAAAATCAAAATTTTCAATAGTTTTAGGTCATTACGGACCAAACATTAATTTTTTCTAGACAAACCAAGGTGTGAGAATTCCAAAAATTCAAACCTCAAGTCTCTATTTCTTACCTTTTTTGAGATATGAATTTTTAAAATTACAAAAAAATCAAATTTTTCAATAGTTTTAAGTCATTACGGACCAAACATTAATTTTTTCTAAACAAAAGAAGGTGTGAGAATTCCAAAAATTCAAACCTCAAATCTCTATGTCTTACCTTTTTTGAGATATGAATTTTTAAAATTACAAAACAATCAAAATTTTCAATAGTTTTAGGTCATTACGGACCAAACATTAATTTTTTTCTAGACGAAACAAGGTGTAAGAATTCCAAAAATTCAAACCTCAAGTCTTTACCTCTTACCATTTTTGAGATATGAATTTTTAAAATTTACAAAATAAAATCAAAATTTTACCAATTAGTTTTAGGTCATTACGGACCAAATATTACAGAAAAAACATCGTAAAACTAAATTTTTTAAAGATTTAAACCTTAGGTCTCTATTTCTTACCATTTTTGAGATAGTTTTTGATTTAATACCCAAATTTCCAAAAATAACTACACTTTCACAAGACTCAATATATTCAATGTTAAAATACGTACAAAAAATAACTTAATAAAACAATTTATAAGAAAGACATTTTAATGTTATCTCGATGTTTTGTTAACCACAAATGAATTAGTATGGGATTAAAAAAATAATTAATCCTCTTAAATAAGTTGATAAGGAAATTTTATTTTTATATCATTAGCAGGAATTACGTAAACATTTATGCGATGAAACCTGTTTATCTGAAAAATATATAAACTGTGAATTTTCATAGTTTACAGGATTTCGTAGGCAGGGCTGATATTAAAAATATTTGAGAAGATAACATTCAAAATATGATTTATCACAGTAATACAGTTTTGAAATTATTGTAGAAAACATTACAAACCAATTTGCAACAAGTTTGGAACCTAATTTTACTAATTTATTTTTTTTTCAACTAATTTATTTTTCGTTGCAGGGCCGCATTAGGAAGAGTATGCATGAAGCTGGTTGTTGTGATGGGTGTAACGTGGATTGCTGACATCGTCTCCTGGGCAGTGGGTGGCCCCCAATCCATCTGGTACATCACTGACATCATAAACACTCTACAGGGTGTCTTCATATTCATAGTTGTAGCCTGCCAACCTCAAGTAAGTGAAATTCTAAAATTTCTAACTTAATGGAACGCTATGCTCGGATAGGATGCGCAAACGGTTCTTATTTAAATAAAAAATTGAAGTGAAGTGTGAATTTTCACATATTTCAGGGTTTCGCAGGTATTTACTAACTGAATGATGATTATTTGGGATGCCAAAACAAATTTTATGTCAAAATATTTTTTTATGAATTTTAATTCGTATGCCTAATATAAGTCATTCACTTTTGTAAGAACAAACTAATAGGAAATTTTATTTTCAATAGTTTGCACCTTTGAAGCTGTATGTCATGTTGGTATTAAAAAATGTCACTTTTTTAAAATGTCGATCCGTTTGACATATGTCATAATGAAAAATGATATCTTAATTATAGTGATCATAACCTTATCAACCTAAAGTCGGTTTTACAGCGTAAGGAATATTTTTAATTGACATTTAAAGTCAGTAACACACTATAAAAGTAACCAAAATAACCAGATTTAGTTTGTTCTTACAAAAGTGAACAGCTTATACCATTATTTAAGTTTCTAAATATGTGCAGTATTTTTTTATATAGCAAGGTTCATTAAGATTTTGAAAATTGCGCCTATGGCTTCCATTGGTTGCTTAAATCATAAGCCCCGCCCTCTGATTTCGTATACATTCAAACATAGAAGTAAACTATAATTTCAACACTTATTAAATTTACGCTTTTAAAAATTAAATGCAACATTTACCAAAATATAACTAGACTTTTGACAAAATAATTTAAACAAAATAAAAAAAGAAAAAAAACAGAAAAATTAAAATTAACATGAATCGAACTCTTGTTTGCAAATTACAAAGCAACGACGAAACGCACTATGATACGAGCGCTTACTTATTAACTATGTTACATAGCGAATTAAATATTTAACATATTTTAGTTAAAAACACAAAAAATGCGTTATTTTCCTAAAACATAATCTGATCAAAAATTCCTGTTGTACTATTCCGGTTCACACCAATGTACATTACTTAGAATTTTTTCAGATTTTTAGTTTAAACCATCTGGGCTACATTTATATTTATTTGCCATTATATTGACAAAAACCCCATAAAAAAAAGATTTTTATAAAATAAAAATTTGCTTGTGCATTCACGCATTAAGAGGTTTCATTTGATACACTTAAAATTTTGAAAAAATATCTATTTTTCCATTAAATACATATTTGTTTATATTTATTCCGCGTTGTATTTTTTTGAAGTCTCTATAGTTTTCCTATATGTGGGTCAAAAAGTTGTACAAGTATGCCAAATTTCAACTTTCTATGTTCAGCCGTTTGGCTACAATTTCTGCCGTACAGACAGACACATGAGTGACGTTATAAGGGTTTTCAGGTGGTCATACCTACAAATTTAACCTTAAATGGTGTGCATCCAGTGCCGCAACAACATAAATTGGCGCCTGGTGCGTAAAATTATTTGGCGCCCCCCCACCCCACTCACTAATTACATACGCAATTTTTTAAATTTTATGGTAGGGTGATTGCATCAGTAAGAGAACGTTTAAAACATTTACTTACGTTATTTTCTTCACCAAAATGTTATTTAAGATATTTACTTACCATATTTTATAGAGAATCCTTAAAATCTTATTGTTTTATTTTGATGCAAGTGAAAATAAAAGAATAACTTAGAAAAATAAAAAACATAACTTTATTCATAAAAATCACAAAATCGCCAGAAAAGAAACACTTACTCCTAATAAAGGAACTATCTTATTACCAGTAAAGGAACATACAAAAATATATATTATAAAGTCATTTTTTTAACAATAAATGTATAAAAAAAATTTAAAAAAAACATTCGTTGGTATTATTTTTTAGTTTAGTTTTAACCTTTTTCTTTGGTTTGGTTTAAATTGCAATATTAACGATTATATTAACAAATTATGTGACAAATCTTTTAATAAACTCAAAAATCATGATAATCAACTAATATAAAAAGGGACAAAATATAAACTCTAGGTCAATAAACACAAAATGAAAAACACGTAAAATGAAACACAAAAGGGCTAAAGAAATATTATATTACATAATTGAATAACAAAATAAATAAAAAAATATATATTTAATGACAAAAAAAAGGGATATTTGAACAAAAAATAATAAATATTTAGGTATTTTAATAATATATTATATAATCACTTTAACGGAATGGAAAATTAAATAAATTGAACTTTTCGGGCTTTTAACTGTGAAAATTCGTTAATTAAGTCTTCATAATTTAATGACTGCGCTGTAGTATTTTCTATTGATATTAAAGTTAAATTTTACAAGCTCTTAGCCCGTTGTAGAACGCAAATATTTTTTTATTAACTTTAATTTACTAAAACTGCGTTAATTCGAAGCAACAGTTACAGGGAGCGTTAAAAATATGCGCAGTGCAATGCCAATATTAGGGTACACATCTTTTAAATCGTAAGTGTGGTTCACTTCTAATAATTGCATGGCAGTGGCAGTTGTACAGTCATCAATTAACGATCTTGCCTGCCATTTGAAACTTTCGATTATGATATCAAATTTGTGTTGATTAGAGTTTATTAATATAAAAGATAAAACTAAAAATAAAAAAAAATTGGCCATACGGCGCCCCTATGAATCCGGCGCCTGGTGCGGCGGCACCTGTCGCACCACCCTTGTTGCGGCACTGTGTGCATCTCTGGCAGTGATGAAAACATACTACTTCGCGTCCATCCAATCTTAGTTAACAATATGCCTTTTTGATCTGGGGTCACACTCCTCATACAGGTCGTCTATTCTCGCTTCAACGGAGAGCAATTCGTATTTTAGCCAATGTAAGATACAGATCGGACTGTAAACGTAGATTTGTTGAATTAAAAATCTTAACCCTACCTTCCTGTACGTCCGTGAAAATCTTAGTGAGTTCTCACCTCATTCCTCGGTCCATAGGAACGACACGAGAAATAAGAACGAAATTCGTCCTACCTATACTAGACTGGATAGGTCTAGATATAGTGCAAATTACATTGCAATTAAATTTTTTAATGTTCTTCCAACACACATCAAGAATTTAACACCCCCTAATCAGTAGCGGCTGGTGAGTAAAATATATGGGGGGACACTTTTTTCCCATATATATCTATTAAAATATAGTTATACGAGAAAAAAGTAAATAAATAAAAAATACCTGAAAATATGTTCTGCAACTAGAAAAACTGACAAATCTGGCACTTTATGGTCAATATTATTATTATCATTTTTGTAGTTATTACTTCTATTATTATTATTATTATTATTATTATTAAAATTGCAATATTATTAAGACAATGCTTTGTAGTCAGAAACATAACATATTTGGTTATTAATTAAGCAGATACCTACACATATTCACATGTATTTAAATATTAGATTTAACCTTTTAGTTATGTTCTTTAATTGAACGTTTATACGCAGTATCAAGTTGAAATCGTATATTTACCGATCCCAGCATGGCAAATTTGACCGAATAATGCATATGTTTATGAGACACATTATGTTTAAGAACTTTATCTTTGCAATGTTTAACATCTTTAACACTATTTACTGTCTTTATTTCATATGCGTCTGATGAACAAATCAAACACAGGAAAAAAAAAAAAACATTTTATTTATCACATCCACACAACCAACTTGTATTTAAATATTGTTTTTCACTAAACTTTCTATTAAATATTCTATTTCCATTTTTATCCTGTTGGGAAATATTCAATTTTGGCCGATGAGGACCCATATTTTTACCGACCGCCAACATATATAAGGGAGGTATTTTGATCATACCGATTTGGAGATTTCGATGGATCTCCACGAATTGAGGTCCCTACATAACGTTTTGACTATTTTTAGCACGATGTCTGTCGGTCTGTCTGTCCGTCCGTCCGCTTGTCTGTCTGTGTACACGTGTAGAGCAAATTCGGCTAAAAGGATTTTTATGAAACTTCATATTTACTCTGCCATCTGTTGATTTACTCTGCCATCAATGGCACGAGTTGATCAACTTTTGGTAAAAATCGGTTGACTAAAAATGGGAGTTTACTCGTGTCGATTTTAAGATTTTTGCGAATATTTAGCAACAGAAAAATATTTCGAAAAAATGTATTCAACAAAAGTTGCTATAAATGCAATAACTAATAACTTTTATTTGAGATGTTTTTTGATGAAACGAAAAATTTCGAAAAATTTGTCGTAAATTTTTGTAAAATTTTTTCAGTCTCAAATTTTCATACTTATATGTAACGTTTTCATGGTCATGATAAATAATATCTCTGTTAGAAAATATTAGGCCAAGTTATTTCTACTCTGCTGCTAGAATATATTTTATACAAGTACTTTATAATGGCGGTCGGTCCTGTGGTGGCCACAGCTGATTTTTTATTAATAATTTTGTTTCATAGTTAAGCACGTTAGTTGTATTAAAATATACAGTATATTTTAATACAACTAACGTGCTTCATTCGAATCATTTTCACGTTTAAGTACTTGTCACAAATCACAACGACCGAACTAAGCTACGGGACACCGGCCGTAATTCACTAATACATGCAACACTAACCTTCGCCGCTGTTGCCGTTACTAGGAAATTTTTGCTACACATGTAGATAAGAACATTAGATATTGCATGTGGCAACGGTGTATCTTTGGACACTCCGTGGAGTGTCCAACAACGCTCGGAAGAGCGTTGTTGTCTTGATTTAAATTTTTTAAATCTAACATTTATATGAAAAATCTTTGAATAAGAAATAATAAAAATAAAAATATGCAGATATATCTAGCTATTTTAATGCAATTTTAAAGAAGTATAAATAAAGTATTAAATTTAGCTTTTTTACTAAAAATTTTTAGGAGGTCACTGTCCCAGCGCCTCCCTGTCTCAGCCGCCACTGCCCCTAATTTTAAAAAAGTAACCAAGACTTATTTAACTGCCAAAGCAATTTACTCCACTGATGAATATCTTGCAAATAACTAGCGATTTGAATGAGATTCGGTACCCGAATTAGTCTCTTGTTTGACGCCTTTAAATTTTAAAAGTCTACATATATTTATTTAAATTTCATATTGTAATATCGACGAGTGTACAAATGTTAAACATTTTTTGAACATAATAAATATTATTATTATTATTAAAACCCTAAAAATGACCGCCGTATTAAATACAATTTATTTGTTTTCAGGTATGGACAGCTATCAAACGACTTTGGTGTAGACGGCAAAACTTAGCTGGGGACATCACAGTAAATGGACACCACCACAGTTCCAGCTCGCATGCACCACCATCTTACGGCGACTCGATAACTAGCAATGTAACAAATACAACAAGAACAGCTCCTGTTGAAACCAACTGCTAAACGCGTCAAAACTACGACAAACGAAGACAAATTTCGTCAACGAAAAAAATCTAGGCAGACTTCGTTAACAACGAAGACATAAGAATGAAATAATTGTTCTTTAAAAAGATATACGATGATATCTGAAGGATCTGTGTTCATTCAGCTTATACTGTCTACAAATATTTTGTAAAATATGGTAACAAATGTCTAAATAATAACTAAATGACGTCACATATTTCAAGTATTTTCTGTTTGTCTTGCCATCTTTTGGCCGCCTGGCAAACTAAATCGGAGCTTCCCGGGCTCTAATGGAACTTACATCCCTGATAGGCCCATAATTAAAAACATATATAGGCTATTCTAAACGTTTAGGCGGAACTAGATTTTGCAATCTAGTTACTTGCAATCATCGTTTGAATCGTGCTTTTTGGCAGTTTTGTTTAAGGTTTGTAAATCATACTTACAGTCTGTTCCAAACGGTTAAGCGGAACTAGATTTTGCAATCTAGTTACTTTCATCGTTTAAATCGTGCTTTTCGGCCGTTTTGTTTAAGCTTTGTAAATCATACTTACAATTAACATTTTTTGGTAATTTTTTTCATCATTTTAAAATGTCATTTTCTTTATATGTTAATTTTTTGTGTCATTCTTATTACAAATTTCCCAATTATTTATATTTTTGTCATTAAAATATATAAAAAAAATAATTGACATTGACATATATCATACGTTTCCATGGTTTCATTGTTGGAATTTTAAATTTTGACATTCCAACGTGAATAATTAAATAACCCTAGCAAGGTCCCTTCTCATGACAACCTAAAAGAACAAAATTTCCATTTAGTTCCGCCTAACCGTTTGAAACAGACTGTACAATAAACATTTTTTGGTTAAGGTTAATATCATTTTAAAATGTCATTTTCTTTATATTTTGTTTTTTTGTGTCATTCTTAATACAAATTTCTCATTTATTTTTTTTTATATGTAATATGTAAAAAAGTATTTTATTTTTGACGTATGCCATTTGTTTCCATGGTTTCACTGTTGGAACGAAATTCTCATTTATTTCCGCCTAAACGTTTGGAGTAGCCTGTAGTAGTTAACACAGAGGAATAGCCTGTAGTACAGTCTATTCCAAACGATTAGGCGGAACTAACTGGGATTTTCATTTATGTAAGTTGTCATTAGCTATTTTTTTATATATTGAAGTTGGCTTTTTCTGAACAAAATGATCAAGCTGCAATCAATCTGTAAAAATTACTAGATTTGAAAATCAAGTTCCGCCTAATCGTTTTGAATAGACTTTAGTTAACACAGATCTATTCAGGTTTTAACCGGGTTTAGAACTTATGAAAGAGGGGTTGTTGTGTATAATTTTATGTGTAAACAATTTTTTTACTAACATTATTTATAATTTTTAAGTGTCTTAAAAACGTAGTATAGATATAATATGTCTCATTTTGTAATACGTAACTAAGAGGGAAACTTCATTTTTATGTTGCATATTTATTATATCATCTTAGGGTGGTAATACTGAAATGGCACCTTTCAAAATATTTGACATGTCAATCACAATTTTGACATGTCAATTTGGTATCTCATATATGTAGTTTTTGAGTGAATATAACCTCAATATAATGAAACTTAACCAAAAATTTAAAAGCCAGATTTACAAGTTCACATGGTTCCATTAAAGTCTATTTACACCACAACAGTCATCAAAGTAACCAGATCTAATTACGTATTACAAAATGAGACAGATAATATAAATATTATTCATTTTATAGCTTCGTGCCGAACTAGATTTTAAATATAGTAATTTTTAACGATTGAGTGAGACTTTTGATCCTTTTGTTTAGCAAAAACTTACTTAAATCGTTAAAAAGTGAGCTTCTGTCAAGAAAATAAAAATTCCATTTAATTCCGCAAGAAGCTAAGAAACGAATTATGCACCAAGAATTTTTTTAACTTTGTAAAAAAAAAACGTAATAGTTAAAAGAACTGTATTTTTGTACCAAAATTAGTTAAAATATTTAATATTTATGCTAGTCAAGTACCCTTGCCTTTAGGGATAAATATTTAACACTTTCCTCGCCGTTGATTCACGTAAAAAAGGTAATAAAATATAAATTTACACCATAAATTTCACAATTACAGTAATGAACGTGTTAAAATGGTGATGGAAGTGTTAAAATTACCACTTTCATGACTGATATTTTGACAATAATTCTCGATGGACTGACGATAATTTTGTATGGTCTGGAGAGTGGTAAATTTGAAGAGGCTATGTTGCCGATTGCTTTAAATTTTGACTTTGTATGTTCAAATTATTTATGTTACAGTATTATGTAAATGTTGCATTTATGTTTAGAATTATTAATAAAAATTTTAAAAATATATGTTCCATCTTTTTTTTTTTTGAATTTTCGTACTAGCAGACATTCCCGGCGTTGCCCGAGAGAAATTTTAGAGATATTTTGTTTCTTTTCTTATTATTTTCAAAGCTTGCTACGTTCAACTTTGTAAAACTTATGTTGATTATTATTTTGTAAATAAATGGTCTCCATTTTCATATGGTTAACATAAAAATATGATTTTTTGGTGTCACTGTAAAGCTAATTAATGTAATTTTAGGAAAAAAATATAAAATCGATTCTCTATGCTAGATCAAAAGTTGACATCATTTCCGGTGAAACCGGAAGTGCCTCAGAATTCTTATAGTAACCTTTAGATGGGCCTTTTTGTCTAGTTTAACTTTTGTTCTGAAGATTTTTTGTATCTTTACAAATAAAGGAGATTTTCGGGGTGCCCCGTTTCAAATAAACACCCTGTATATATACAGTCATGTGCGTAAAAATAGCAGTATCAGAAAAATATTACAATAAATACAAAAATAAGTTGGTTTAAGTAGTAACAAAGCCAAAATTTTACTGATATATTATATTTTAAGAACAACTTTATTATTTTGAAAAAAAAAGAAAGTATTTTTGTCGATTCATTAAAAAAATATATAGTATATAGTTTTTGTAAAAATATGCTGGCAAGTGATAGAATTGTTTTTGTTAACATAAAAAGTTTTATTTAATAAATTAATTTAAAGACAACTGATATTGTTTAACAAATCTTAATAATCTTAAAACTGTAGATGGAGTCACTCCCGGAATCCTACTGGCAGCTGCAATCTGTAACACATCATAATAAACAATTTATAGCTAAATAATTAATGATAAAATAATTGAATTGACACTTAAACTCGTAACTGACGAAACTAGTCGAAAATTTTGGTTACTTTTTTGTAACCAAACTAACCGTGGAAATATCGCGGTTAGTGTGGTTATTTCCTCCCACTACAAACTTCAGATCTAATGTAAACTACAAAAGGCGGGAATTTCAGAACAATTACAATAAGGCGAGAGTTAAGTGGAGGGAATTAATCGTTTCTTTGTAGTGCAAGTAGTAAATTATAATATTATTTTACTATAGTCTATAATTAAAACAGTAAGAATGAGTGTAAGTAACTGATTTTTAGTAATATTGATCGATGTCGTGAAAAATAATATCGGGAAAAATCATACATGTTCTTATATAATGTGCCATTGTAAACAAGTACTAATAAAACCAATATTTTTATTAATTAGTTTGTAAGAGAATATCTATAACCTATAACGTCCATAAAATGACAGTTCGGTTGTCTGTTTTATCAACTGTGAGGTGTGACTACCGTTCCGTAACTAAAACGCGTTTTCAGGTAACCACTGGGTAACCACAACTTACCACGACTTTACTGTAACCGCCACCGCGGTAGTTAGGTATGCAGTTACGGAACATTGTAGAAATAATTACAGAATGTTAAATAAATTCTTACTGTTTGTGGTTGTATCATTCCTAATTTCTCCCTTTCTTCAAAACTAAGAGCTAACTCCTTGCAGTTATAGTCTATTTCTTTAGGTATAACCAGTGCTTCTTCTTTTCTCACTTCTTCAACGTCATCAGCCTGTACTGAAGCTGCCGATTCATAGAGAGCTTCAATTTTGATTCTCTGACACAGAGACTTATCATCCATGTACTTTGAAAATTCAGGTATTGTAGACAAAAAAGATTCTAGAATTATTGTATCTATGCCTATAGATAACATTTCAAAAGCACTAAAAAGAAAAATATATTTGTTACTAAAAAATATAGAAAGAAAACTAATGCATAAACACTAAAAACACCAGCAGTTGACCTATAATTTGGGCTAAACTTTTTGTGTACACATTTACCTCTTATTTCCGCTGGCTTTAGAAGTAGGTAGTTTTAGTTTTTCTCTCCAGAATTGTACGGCATTTATTTTATGTTTCATTATGTCTATTATCTCTTCCATTTTGTGTTGTGTTTCCTTCATTTTTTCGTATCTTTGTGAAGAAACTGCTCCCAGTTCATATCCTTTTGCGGTCAGTCTTTGGTCGGCATTATCTGGTCGGAGAGTCAGTCGAAATTCAGCCCTGAAAAAACTAAATTACAGGAAAAGAAAACACGAAATAATTGGCTTTTAACAGTGAAAATAAAATTTTAGAACATTCCCTGCTTAATGCAAATCTTCAAAATTTTCAATTATTTCATGTGGAACCAATTTTAATTTATTATACACTTATTTACTGCCAACCATTCTAATATAAAGCTTCGTCTGTATCCATATGCGTAATAGTCTATAGGGGAAAAATTTTAAGATCGTAGCGCCACGCGGATTTTTTTGAAACCATTCTAAATCAGATACCACTTGACATTTACTAGTAAATAATAGCGAAAAGTGTATCAAAAAACGACAAAAAATAAATAATTGTTTGGGATTTTCTGATTTTGTGAAGTGACATTACTTGTAAACATCTAAAATACTACATTTTGTGATCTGGTTTTAAGTTATGGCGGTTTTCCATTGTCGATTATTTTAACTATATTGGGGGAAATAATAATTCCCGTGTTGTTTACCAAGGGGTAGAAATCTACAATGCTGGGCATATAATATTGTGTGGAGTCACTGAAAAAAACAGAGAGTTCATAAAGATTTATGCATTATGCCTACAAACTTGTGCATTATAAACCCACACACAATAACAGGAATTTTCAAGATATGCGATAATAAATACAAAATTGAAAATATTTTTTGTAGTCACTATCATTAAAATGTAATGAGCAAACTTTGATACAAGGGTTCACTTTTTTTCCAATTTTTAAATTGTTTATCTAAACATCGCGTCGATTCCTAACCTCTTGCTTTCCCAATTTTGTTTCGAACCGTACGGTGTCTGATATTAGTGGAAACAAATGAAACGATATTTCCGGGTTTCTTCTTTTCAATGAATTGCACATAGGCACACAACAATATGTATTATACATTTTTCAATGATTATAATAAAACTTTAAAAACAAACTTCATACAAAACCAATACACAAAACGAAATGTTATATGATGTACACAAGTTCATGAAACGCTCACCAGATGGTAGGGTGCTTAGCTGCAAATCCCTATAACGTCTTTACTTTCCTGAACGGATCAAGGTCACGAAAATTTCCCACATCAACATTAAACGAGATGATAACGAGTGAAACTACTGGTATAGGCTAGTCAGCCAGTCAATGCAGTTGCGTCACTTTAAACGTCCCTTTTTTTATGACGTCATATTAGATACGTTTACATGGCATCCAAAATAGAAATAAGTTGAATTTAACCTAAAAAAACTATGCACTACACACAATGTCTAAAATAGATATCTATAATAATATTTATAAGAAAATATATAACTAAACACAAAACTGCTAAATAAACAACAAACTAAATAAAACAAGATAGACGACATTACTATAAGACTATGAGGACGTAATATGTTGGCAAATTTAAACAAAATAAAATTTAGCGATACCAATACAAATGTCCTTACATTAAATATTAATTGTTGAGTTTTATGAGAATTAGGATAAGGTAAATTTAAATACCACGTCACTCAATAATACTCCGGTCTAACTAAGAAAAACTTTTTTTTTTTTAGAAATTCCACTTTATTCTTCAACATACTCTCCTTCAAGAGTGATACATTCATTCCAACGCTCCTAAAATTAAAAAAATTAAAATTAATTAATTAATTTAAATTCAGCATACCGATCAGTAATAGTTGATTTGCTTGGTGCAGAATCTCTATAACGCTTATCAAACCTCTGTTTGGCTTCAACAGTATTTTTTCCCATTAAAAAACAATGTTTAATCAACATACGAAATTCTTTTTTATCAATTCTTTTGAAAATTACAAAACTGGAGTCACTAAGACCACTGTAACCTCTAAACTAATTATCAGAATGTCAAGAAATTTTCACACGTATCGTTTGAAGGTTGGTACTATCCAGAAATCATATGGGTCTGTCAACAGTGTTGCCATATATATGTCAAACCGGAGACTTATTGAGTGAAGAATCTATTTAACTTTACCTGTTCCTATATTAAATGTAAACACTTTTAAAATTTGTAAATCTTCAAAATGACTATCGAAGACAAACTAAATATGACTTCAATGTGAAAAGTAATATTAGTCTAATTCAAATGAAAAAAAAAAAGATTTAGTGATTTTTTCGCCATCAAGTTTGTTATTCAAATAGTCTGCAGCATCTTTACTTTCCTCAACGGATCGAGGTCACGAAAATTTGCCACATCAACATCAAACGAGCTGACAAGTGAAACTACTGGTATATACTGTGCTTGTACATTTACAGGGTACCTAAAATAACTGCTTAATTGGTTAGATTGCGGTTAAAGTAGGCAAAAGTAGACGTAATTGTTAATTAAAAAAAAAAAAAAATAGTTTTCCTACCTGCTGGTAAACATTCGATAGGGTTCTGTTGTGCCTAGCGTTGTCAAATCATCTATTAGAACCCCAACATATCCTTCTGTCCTATTTACTATTAATGGCTTTTTATTCTGTACCTTAAAAGAATAATAGTAAATAAAATAAAATAAAATAAATTAACAGCTTATAGGCTATTCCAAACATTTAAGCGGGACTAAATGGAATTTTAATTTTAGTTAAAAAAATAGTTGGAGTATAATTCGTTTCTTAGCTTTGTAGGGAAGTTGTTACAAGCTCACTTTTTAACTACTGAAGTGGGTTTCTGCTAAAAACAATGATAATACAATACAAATTTGCAAAATAATTATTCTATGTCAGATTTATTACAATAAAACTGATATTTTTGGCAAAATTAGAAATACAGTCGATTCCGCTTAATTAGGACACCGGTTAATCGGGACAGCCGCTTATTAGGGACAAATCCTAAAGAACGGAAACAAAACCGAGGAAATATCGTAAATTTACTTCGCTTTTTCGGGACAATATTCCGTTTAATCGGGACAGTAATCGTGTGAATTCCCTTTGACATCATTATGTATAAGCGTGTGGTCGAGTTCACGTAAATTTAGTGTAGTGACTCACTGATATAACCCTTACCGGGATTCCAAGAAAGTATTTGACACATTTGAAAGCATTTGATGTATTACGTGTATAATTTTATAATATGCATACATACCTACGAATAGTTTTTTGAGATTTTTCTGTAATTTATCAAATAAAATACTTATCAAAAAACACTAATCCGGTAATTTTTGTGGAACTTCGAATAATTGGGCCAGCCGCTTAATCGGGACAAAATGTACTAGTCCTGATGTGTCCCGATTAAGCGGAATCGACTGTATATGGTATACCGGTACAATTATTACAAAATTATCTGATGGGAAGAAAACAAAAGGTATTGATAGAGGGTGTTTACAGTTCGGAGAAATCTAGAATATGTGGTGTACCACAAGGAACTGTTTTAGAACCTATTTTATTTCTGTTGTACATAAACGACCTCTTAAAAAATATTGAAATTAATGGTCAACTATTATCAATCGCTGACGATACGGTATTGTTTATTGAAGCTAACAATTAAGAAACAAATAACAATGTTGCCAAACATGAATTGTGTTAAATAATATGTGTACAAAATCTAGTTCCGCACGAAGCTAAAAAACGGATAATAATCTAAAATATATTCCAGTTATATTAACATAGCTAACTTTTGCAGCTGCATTGATGCCAGCAACAATGCCTTGAGCTGCCGCTTCTTCATAACCTGTTGTACCATTAATTTGTCCAGCCAAGAAAAGTCCATCAACTTTCTTCAACTCAAAAACTGTCGTTAGTTCTCTTGGATCCACATACTCATATTCTACCCCATAACCTAGAAGAAAAGAAAATAAATGTATTATATCTGTTCGCACGAATTATTAATATTTAATTGGGGGTTTTCTAAGTCCAACATTTTTTGTTGGACAGTAACGAAATAACACTCAAACCGACTGTGTCTTGTTAATATTTGTTCTCAGTTCTACCTGCAAGCGCCCTGCCGCCAAGGTCTTAGTATTTTAGTCCCTCATTTCGGTCTCCGCATCATCTGAGCTCTTAGTATTGTGCTTCTTTTAGCAGAGGTAGAATTAGTTTTGTTCTACATCATGTCGTTTACTCTGCCTTGTCCGAGATTCACGCAAAAAAATTCTTGCTACGCCACTAGACTACACTTACCAGGTCTAACAACTTCTGTCTTCTCCAATCCAGGTATACTATTTATCAACTTCACCTGTTCTTCTTCAGGCATGGTACAGCTTAAACCATTAGGATAAACTAAATTACTGTCCAAACCTTCTGGTTCTAACCAGATCTGATGACTTCTACCTCCAAATCTCAGTATTTTTGATTCAATACTAGGACAATATCGGGGACCAGTAATTTCTTCTGTAACATGCCTATTTTGGTGCATATTTGAACGAATTAGACCTTCTATTGATAAGGGAGTCCATGTTAAATAACAAGAAAGCTGATCTTCAGTCTAAAAAAAGAACAGAGAAATATATAGATAAATAGTATGCCTTTTACATCAGAAAGTTTGTTATTCAGTTTTCCAGCTTGGAATTTTTCAAATATATTTCGAACATATTCAACGCACGCCTCTAAAGGTAGCCATACACAGTGAGGATTTCCTCAAGGAAAAAGCCTCAAGGAATTCCTTAAGGAATTCCTCTACCGAACCCTCGCCCACACAAGCAGAGGATTGGCCTCAAGGAAAAGGCCTTGAGGACCACAACTTAAGCTTGTGCGTAGAATCAGCAGATGCTCCTGATTTCATCGATTCCTTAATTTTTTTTAACCAAAAATTTGACCGGAGGTAGTTTTGGATGACAGTTCTGTACTTTTCAGTCGTACCAACACCAACTTAACTTAGTTAGTTTTTGTTAACAACTTAACTTTTAGTAGTTTATTAAGTTGATAAGAAGTTTATTTAGATCATATAATTAAATATAA
The DNA here is from genome assembly GCA_963971575.1 of Liopterus haemorrhoidalis. Classification (NCBI taxonomy): domain Eukaryota; kingdom Metazoa; phylum Arthropoda; class Insecta; order Coleoptera; family Dytiscidae; genus Liopterus; species Liopterus haemorrhoidalis. The sequence goes on from OZ020625.1 coordinate 5,660,668, forward strand.
ACTTAGCACAATTAAACAATATTTATAAATTGGTTTACTATAACCAAATTATTGTCTGCCATCTGAACCTAAAAAATTTTAAGTTGGCAATGAAAAGTAATAAGAGATGGAAGGTATAAAATATATCACTGTCTCTTATTTTTTCCCCCCACTATATTCTGTAGTATCAAAAGTTAAAATGACGTCAGTGTTGGATAGTATTGAAAAAAGTATAATGTAGAATGGACTTTACATTTATATGTACAGTCTTCAATTTAATAAGGCTACAAATAAACAATTCGAATAAACTACCCCTTACCTTAATCCAAACATCGTTATTTAAAAATGAAAAAGGTACTGAGATTTTGTCTGGTCTGTGCTCTTCGCAAACGGAATAGTTGATGGTGTCCATTTTCAGTCTTGGTGGCGTTCCAGTCTTAAGTCTACCCATCCTGAGTCCTAAAGAATTAAGAGTGTTCGCTAATCCAATCGCTGGTTCGTCACCTAATCTACCAGCAGGCCTAACATCCAGGCCAATATTAATTTGACCTTTCAAAAACGTCCCTGTTGTTATTACGACCGATTTCGATGAGATTTTTGTTCCGTCATCTGTAAAATAAATATTTGCTGATAGTAAGAAAGTTAACTTGAACTTAAAATGAATAAAAATAGTAGTAAAAAGATTTTAAAAAGTTACAAATTATAATACGTTAAACTTATACAAACATTTCTTGGTCAAATATTGGTCAAAATAGATCTTATTATAATATGTTTTCTGTAAATAATTTGCAGTTGAATAAAAATAATTAAATTTTTACTAATTATTGTTTAGTTATAATAACTAATTAGATAACAACAAATATAAAAAGTCTTGACCATGTAGTATTTTTATTAAATGAGTTATTTGAATAAAAGGGAAAAGTTGAGGGAGTTGTAAAGTTAATGTCAAAATTGTTTCGCAGACCCCCGGTAATGGCTACGCGGACCCCCAGGTGTCCGCGGACCACAGTTTAAGAACCGCTGGCCTATATGACTACTCATTTCACACTAATTTCTTTCATAGAAGAAAAATTCCAGACAGCTAATAGTACAACACAAGAGTGCATTATTCGTTCCGAACGACAAACATCTAATCAACTACGGAACACATAACAATTTGCACGAAATGGAGTCTTAAAAAATAACTTACTTAATATTATTCCATTACATTGTACTGTTTTATTTGGTCCACTCTTTGATGTATTCTCTGAAATAATTAGATCTTCAACTGGAGCTTCTAAAATTTGCAAATTGGGCGTATTTTCAAATAATTCTTTTTGTATATGTTTCTTGTACAATTTTCTATCTATCTGAGCTCTCAGACCCCATACTGCTGGTCCTTTTCTTCTATTTAACACCTAAAAATACTTTTAATTAGATTCACACTTCTATTCTAATTAAAATTTATGTTTAAATAGTAAAATATATGGAATAAATACCTTGTAATGGATTCCCGATAAGTCACAAATTCGTCCGCAAACTCCATCCAAAGCGTCTACTTCCCGCATCAAGTGCCCCTTTCCGATTCCGCCAAACGATGGATTACATGACATTTCACCTAGATACATAAAAATATCAGCACCTCAGAGGTAAATTGTATTAAGTCACAAATGATAAACAGCTCAGAAAAGACGATTTAAGATTGTTTACCTGCTTGCGTTGATCGACTTAATACAGTTTTAAAGCAACGAATATCAAAACTGGCAAGAGATTCAGCTCCAAATTATATTCCACTTGACAGATCATAAAGTATTAAGTCACTTGGCACTAAAATGTCTTTTTTGGTAAAAATGTGACTTGATACAGTTTACCTCTAAGGTGCTGATATAGGTAAAATTTTACTGAACCTCTATTTTTTAACAAACACAGTAATTTTTGTTACTCTAACGTTAACAACAAAACAGAATTTACTTCGGAATACTTTTGAAACTTAAGAGTTACTCGGCTTCTTTTGTACTGGTTATAGATTTACTACCATAACCTAACCTAATGTACTTATAAATAGCACTATAGATATTCCAAGTTGTTAAGTAAACTTTTCGAGCTAAAATATGACTTTCCGAATCAATATATTTGAAGTACGATAGAAAAAATTGTTTACCTACTGTTTCTTTCTTGTGTGTTACTAGAAGAGTCCTTGCCCCCATCCTAGCAGCGGCTGCACAGGCTTCTGATCCTGCATGACCGCCCCCAACAATAATAACATCAAAACTTTGGTTTAAATTTGAAAAATATCTTGTTTGTTCACAAACTTTAAGGGATATTGAACGTAATTTCAACATATTTACTTATATTTAACGATTAATACAATGAAAATAGATTTATTTGAGATTATTATAAGTTTTTTAATAAATTTTTCTTTAATTTGAAGGTTCAGAATGATTATTTAACTCTATTTTTAAGTAATAATGTGAAAATGACACAAATTTAACCTATAATTAACGTACATGTGACATTTGTGTGACATGCGCAGTTTATTACTGTCTGTAAATTACGATCCGTGCTGTTTATTACAAAAGTCGGATTCTTGTAAAATTTTGAAAATTTGTTATTAAATTTCTAACATTTAAGCTATTTAAGAGTAAAATTTCATTTGTTATAATGATAAATATTTAATATTGTATAGAAACAATCATTTTTAGTTAAAAATTTCATTTCATTTTTAAAACTTTCATCTTCCAGTGGCGTAGGATATGTTATTATAAAATCCCACTAGTCAAGTCTGTTACTGTTCTCAAGGGGGCAATATCGTTCCCTAGGGGGCGTTTTAAATTATTGAAATTTCAAATTACAGTAATAATCAGCTATGGCGGCCTATTGTAGTTTAGTTGATTAGCAGACTTGGTAAATCAGGACTCGAAACGGAAAATTTCAAACCAGAACGTCACTTAGAATAAGAACACAAATCTTTCATCTAAATAAATTTTTTTGACTGGATAAATATTTGGAGAGTTACGGTGGGAAAACTCCAAAAATTAAAATTTTGAAAAACCTCCTTTATTAATGGCTTAACAGCAAAAACTTATATCACAAAAATTGCTTAGAATAAAAAGACAAATCTTTTACCCAGATGCATTTTTTTGATTGGATAAATATTTGGAGAGTTTTAGCGGGAAACTCCAAAAATTAAAATTTTGAAAAACCTTCTTATTAATGACTAAACCGCAAAAACTTAAATCACAAAAATTGTTTAGAAGAGGAAAACAAATCTTTTATCTAAGTGCATGTTTTTGATTGGATAAATATTTTAAGAGTTATGGCGGGAAAACTACAAATATTTAAATTTTGAAATTCCTCCCTTATTAATGACTTAACATCAAAAACTAAAATTACAAAAATTGATTGGAATAAAAAGACAATTTTTTTATCTAAATACGTGTTTTTAATTGGTTAAATATTAGAAGAGTTATGGCAGCCAAACTACAAAAATTAAAAATTTAAATGACTCCCTTATTATTGACTTAACAGAAAAAACTTATATTACAAATATTGTTAAGATTAAGAAGACAAATCTTTTATCTAAATGCATTTTTTTGGTTGGATAAATATTTGGAGTAATATAGTAATATAAAATACTGTAGACACCCTGTATATCTTCGAATCCTTATTTACAGTCTGTTCCAAACAGTTAGGCGGAACTAGATTTTGCAATCTAGTTACTTTCATCGTTTAAATCGTGCTTTTCGACCGTTTTGTTTAAGCTTTGTAAATCATACTTACAATAAACATTTTTTGGTTAAGGTTAATATCATTTTAAAATGTCATTTTCTTTATATTTTGATTTTTTGTGTCATTCTTAATACAAATTTCCCATTTATTTATTTTTTTGTCAATAAAATAAGTAAAAAAAAATATTAAATTTTGACATATGTCATTCGTTTCCATGGTTTCATTGTTGGAATTTTAAATTTTGACATTCCAACATGAAAAATGAAATAACCCAAGCAAGGTCCCTTGCATTCTGTTCCCCACTTTAGAACTCGTTGCATTCTGTTCCCCACTAAAGGGTAGCATGAAGACAGAAAAGATTTTGTTAACTAATATATAGTAATATAAAAGACTGTAGACACCCTGTATATCTTCGAATCCTTATTTACAGTCTGTTCCAAACAGTTAGGCGGAACTAGATTTTGCAATCTAGTTACTTTCATCGTTTAAATCGTGCTTTTCGACCGTTTTGTTTAAGCTTTGTAAATCATACTTACAATAAACATTTTTTGGTTAAGGTTAATATCATTTTAAAATGTCATTTTCTTTATATTTTGATTTTTTGTGTCATTCTTAATACAAATTTCCCATTTATTTATTCTTTTGTCAATAAAATAAGTAAAAAAAAATATTAAATTTTGACATATGTCATTCGTTTCCATGGTTTCATTGTTGGAATTTTAAATTTTGACATTCCAACATGAAAAATGAAATAACCCAAGCAAGGTCCCTTCTCGTGACAACCTAAAAGAACGAAATTCCCATTTAGTTCCGTCTAACCGTTTGCAACAGACTGTATATGTTTATAAAAACATTATTCTATAATATAAAGTATCTGAACTGAATATATTAATGTATACTTACCAAATATATGTATTTTTTGCTCCAAAATTAAAAATAATCATAAAATTAAGGTACAGTCTGTTCCAAACGGTTAAGCGGAACTAAATTTTGCAATCTAGTTACTTTCATCGTTTAAATCGTGCTTTTCGACCGTTTTGTTTAAGCTTTGTAAATCATACTTACAATACACATTTTTTGTTAAGGTTAATATCATTTTAAATTGTCATTTTATTTATATTTTGATTTTTTGTGTCATTCTTAATACAAATTTCCCATTTATTAATTTTTTTGTCATTAAAATATATTAAAAAAATAATGTAATTTTGACATAGGTCATTCGTTTCCATGGTTTCATTGTTGTAATTTTAAATGTTGACATTCCAACGTAAAAAATGAAATAACCCAAGTAAGGTCCCTTGTCGTGACAACCTAAAAGAACGAAATTCCCATTTAGTTCCGCCTAAGCGTTTGAAACAGACTGTAACAAAAGTAATGAAACATTTGAAATCAGCAAATAAATTCCTAAGGTAACCGTTGTCAGATGGCAGCACAGTATATGACGTCACACTAATATGGTCTATTAGAAATAATAACGCTCTTCCTTTATGTTTATATACATTTATTAAAAGTTGATATGATTTTTGAAATAACATTCATATACACTTTTTTCAAATAAGAATATGTTTAAAATATTTTAGCATTTGATGCAACATAAATAAGCCATTTTTAAAATCTGCATTAATATTATGTACAAACGTATATTCTTACATTAATTTAAGTAGGACATTTCCATAAAATGTAGCCCAAAATGTAGAAATTACCAACTTAACGCATGTCTTTTGGAAGTTGGAATCTTCAATTTTTGGCTACAAATTTAATAATGTCTTTATAGGCGATTTAAACTATATTTTTCCAAAATTTGTTATTTTTTTTCTGAATTTATAATACAGATTTAATAATAAATTTTGGAATTTTAATTGAATTGTTTTGTTTAAATGGAATATTTAAAATTATTATTATAAATATGGCATTTAGAAAAATATAAATTTTGTGCCAAATTTAATTGTGAAATTTTAAAAAATCTTGCTCCATAAGAATATGTTCCTTCGTCCCCATTATATTAAATAATAGTTATATAGCCCGTTTCTTTGGTTTCGGCGGTACTAGATTTTGAATTATAGTAACTGTTATCGTTTGATTGAAGATTTTGATCATTTTATTTAGCAAAAGCCATCTTCAAACATTAAAAGATCAGCTTGTGAATAGCCTATACACACCAGCCGGTCATAGCAATTAAATATGTAAAAAATATTGTTTTCAGATATATAGATATACGTTTATTACAGACGTATCAGTGATTAGTAAATGTAGCAAGTTCGCCACTACTTTTTACTACACACCGCTGGTTTGTTACGCAATGAGCTCATTACGTAACAGGTTGAGCTCATTACGTAACAGGTTAAGCTCATTTCATAACAGGTTCAAGCAGAAATGGCCGACCGTTAGGTTTTTTAGTTTAGGATTACCTAGGCAACGTAATAAATAGATTGAAAGCATATGTCAAATTATTGTTCGTTTGTAAAGGAAACCGGATTAACATTAAGTAATATAGTTAAAGTTGTCGAATTTTGCAAATATATTTTTTGATAGAGTTGGCCTTGGTCAGTCAGTTAATCAGATAACACAAGTATTGTTATTTTAATTGAATTTATATTCCATATGACACGTACGTGACCGTAGCAAGGCAACGTAATAAATAGGTTGAAAGCAATTGTCAAATTATTTCTATATGGGAAACTTCCTAAGCGCCCTGACATCTGGTGGCAATTTGCGGAAGATACGAAAGTGACAATGTTTTGTTTTGTTCAATGGAGAAATACGTGTTTTTTTGTTGTTTGTGCTTTATTTTTGTGAATCATGGAAAAAAACAATCAATTTTGTTGTGTGCCGCAATGTAAATCGTGAATAAGGAAGAATCCTTCTTAAACATTCCATAATTTACCTAAATCGAAAAAAATATCAATTGAAACGATGTTTGGAGGCAGAGAGAAAGTGGATCGTAGGTTTTTATGAACCCAAAAACTAAAAATGGGCCAAAATCCAAGCTCATGCATGCACGTTTGCTCGTTGCATTTTATGGAAAGTGATTTTTTACGTCCAAGAAAAGACTGAAAAAAGAACTTACTCCCCCCAAAATTTGCCTAAATCATCAGTTGATATACTAAAAGGCCCTTCTACTTTTTCAGGCAGAGATATTAAATTTTACTATTATATTTACCATATTTTTGTTGCTCTTATATTGACAGACAGTCCAAAAGAATTAAAAATACAATGAAAAACTAAAAATTTCCTTGAAATTTCTTTAGAATAGTATATTATTACATATTTTGTAAATCGTAGATTACCTTAAAATTAAAAAAAAGCTCGGAAAACAGGAAAAATACAACTTGTATTCATTTTCACCATGTAAACAAATACACAAGTAACAGTTTAATGTCACTTTCGAGTGTTTCAACTTTGCCGCGTATAAAAAGTTTCCCCTAGACCGCCGGCCATAGATATGAAAGTCACGTGGTCAGTGTGAGGTTACGATCGTTTCTATTACCCCTGTATAAACAGGTACTCATTTTAAGTGTTAAATACTTAAAATGATTTATAAATTTACAATGTTTCCAATGATAAAATTATACAGAACTGCTGTAGGGAACACACATCGTTTGATTTATTCTCAAATGGAACAAGATTAAAAATAAATAAACTAATTCACTAATGGATCTAAATAATTCTTTGTCTTTTTAGAACAAAATATGTTTTATTATTGACATATTTTATTCATAATTAAACACAGAATACAATGAAGGACCAATGCTTGCAATTTTTGTTTTTGTTTTTATAAATATTGGCTGTTACATAATCAGGAATATGGAGTCGGAGTCGGGAGTCGGGAGTCGGGGAGTCGGGAGTTGGAGTCGAGAGTCGGAAAAACTATGGACTCTCGACTTTTTGATTTACTTTTTGTCAAGGATGAGAACAAACCGAAAACGAAAATAAAATAACAATATTACTAGAATTGTTTAAAATACGGAAACGGGAACGACCTTATGTTTTTTGTTCAAGAACGAAATGAAATTCAAAATATTCAATGCCGGTCAATATACGGGTTTCCTTTATGTTTTTCAGTTTAAAATTTAACATATTAATACGATGAGGCAGTAAAGATTTTTGTTTTTAATCATATCCATTTTATCTTTTTCTGTATACTTTGTCAATTATATTTAGTAATATTTAAGGTCAGCAATACACTACAAAAGTATCCAAAATAACCAGATCTGTATTCATTTTGTAATACATAACTAAGAGGGACATTTACTATGTTGTATATATGCAGTTTCTAACCTAATTATCGTACAAATTTTCGGTTTGCATTAAGGGGGGGTAGGGTCTGATAACCACATTTTAAGCATATTTTTGTGAATTTTTTTCAAATCTATAATCAAATTTATTCATTTTCAAACTAAGTACATATGTAAAGTATGTTTTGAAGAAGATACGAAAAAATTTTGAAGGCAAAATATGGCGAAATGAGCCAGCTGTGGCAAATCTTCTCAGACTCCGGGGAAAAAAATAGATTTTGCGGTGACCAGCATAACTCGTCACTGGATCATCTGAAATCAAAAATCCAAAAAGATTTTGTTAGTTAATGAGTTTGCCGAGGTAACGACGTTGAGATATTTTTTTATAATGTTTTTTTTTTTTTTATTTAACAATCACAAATATACTCATTTTTAGGTTTTTTTTTAGGGGGAATTTTTTTTTTTTTGTCTTCTAAGTAACTCTAAAAACTGAAAAATCATTTTAAAAATAAAAACTCAACGTCATTACCTCGGAAAACTCATAAACTAACAAAATCTTTTTGGATTTTTGATTTCAGATGATCCAGTGACGAGTTATGCTGGTCACCGCAAAATCTAATTTTTTTCCCGGAGTCTGAGAAGATTTGCCACAGCTGGCTCATTTCGCCATATTTTGCCTTCAACATTTTTTTGTATCTTCTTCAAAACATACTTTACATATGTACTTTGTTTGAAAATGAATAAATTTAACCATAGATTTGAAAAAAATTCACAAAAATATGCTTAAAATGTGGTTATCAGACCTTACCCCCCCTCTTAAGGTGTTCAGAAAATCTTTCCGCAGGGTAAAAAGATGATGTTTTTTATGCCTTTAAACTTCATAATTTTTATAAACAATCTAAAAACCATTCTGGCGCTCTATAGATAGTACACTGACAGGCACGGGAAGTAGAGAGGCAGAGGGTAGACAATAAAGGGTAGAAGAGACAAAGAGCATGTTAGCTGGTAGAAAATATTTTACATTAATTCATAAATATGCCTTATGAATTTATTTTTGCCAATTTTTAACTAGGAATTTTTCTTAAACAGTAAATTAGTCAGTTTTTTCATGGAAGTCATGTATATGGTATTCACTTTTGTAAGAACAAACTAAGAGGAAATTTTGATTTCAATAGTTTGCACCTTTGAAATTTTATATCATGTTGGTATTAAAAAATGTCGATTCATTTGTCATATGTCATAATGAAAAATGATATTATCTGTCTCATTTTGTAATACGTAACTAACAGGGAAAGTTAATTTTTTATGTTGTATATTGACAATACATTTATAATATTATCATAGTATTGGTTTACACGGATACGCCAAAGTCTGTTTACACCACAACAGTCACCAAAGTAACCAGATCTAGTTTCGTATTACAAATTGAGACGGATTATATCTTAATAATAATGATCATAACCGACAATCCTAAAGTCGGTTTTACAGTGTAAGGAATATTTTTAGTTGACATTTAAAGTCAGTAATACACTATAAAAGTAACCAAAATAACCAGAGCTAGTTTGTCCTTACAAAAGTGAACAGCATATATGCACAGCCGTAACTAAATTTTCATGTGCCTTGTACAAATATTCAAAAAAAAAATTAATTCACAGTCTGACAAGGGCCCGAATGACGTTTTTCCCCCTTTTCGTCATGGTGCCTGTGACCTGTTTAGAGCGGCACTGACTGTGTGATTCCTGTGATTACTGAGTAGATTCATGTGACATTTAAGACTAAAGTGCGCATGCGAATGGACACCATTCTGTGACATGCGCAATGATAAATAAATACATATTTAAAAACACTTTGGGACCTTCTATGCATTCTGTAGTTAAAGTCTAACTTAAAAATGAACTGAATATTGTTACCAAAAGTACCATTAATTTATATATAAAATTGAAGTCGAAAATTATGATTTAAATATGAAAACTATAATATATAAGAGACAATAAGCATGGATTTTGCTATATCATGGTCTATAATTAATAATAATTATAAAAATAACATAAACACGTAAGTGCAGTACATTTATGAATCGAATTTTTCGTTTATGTTTCAATTATCTAATAACTTTCATCTTCTTCTCAAGGCAGATAGAAATTCTCGCCCTTTTAGGTCTAACTTGAGTTAACATTTCCTTTCTCCTCTTCTCGGACATGGTATAAGCGGTTCACTTTTGTAAGAACAAACTAAGAGGGAATTTTGTTTTCAATAGTTTGCACCTTTGAAGCTGTATGTCATGTTGGTATTAAAAAATGTCACTTTTTTAAAATGTCGATCCATTTGACATATGTCATAATGAAAAATTATATCTTAATTATAATGATCATAACCTTATCAACCTAAAGTCGGTTTTACAGCGTAAGGAATATTTTTAATTGACATTTAAAGTCAGTAACACACCATAAAAGTAACCAAAATAACCAGATCTAGTGTGTTCTTACAAAAGTGAACAGCTTATATTTGTTTTATTTTTACTTTTTTGTATATGAGTATACAAAAAAACACTTATTCTATAGAAACAAATAAACTAATTTAATTACGAATAACTTTAAAAAAAAACCTGGCTCATTGATCACAGCAGAAATATACTGCAACCAACTGGACGAAATGATGCAAAAACTTCACCACGCGAAACATCAATAGTGTATTTGGCTCTAGTGTTACTACGCAGCAAACCATATCAAGTTGGTTCGCCAAGTTTCGTACAGGTAATTAAAAACCAAACAAAAAAAAACCTGGATCAATTACAGCAGAAATATACTGCAACCAACTGGACGAAATAATTCAAAAACTTAAAGAAAAACAGCCTAGATTGGTCACCAGATCGACTCCTATCTTATTGCATGATAACGCTAGACCACACACTGCACAAATGACTGTGGCAAAACTACAGGAATTGGAGTTGGAACTTCTTCATCATCCTCCATACTCACCAGACCTAGCCCCCACTGACTACCACTTCTTCCGCGATTTGGACAACTTTTTAATAGGAAACCAGTTTAATTCCGACAATGCTGTAAAACTGGCCTTCCAGGAATTCATTGACTCTCGTCCGCAAGTGTTTTATAGCATCAGCCTGAACAACCTGCCGCTTAAATGGCAAAAGTGTATAGACAATATGGGTGCATACTTTGATGAATAAAATAATTCCTTATATTTGTAAGTTATCAAACAACTTTGCCTTTTTTTCTACAAATTTCATTCCTGACGACCTAATAAAATCAAGGTTCAACAAGATGAGGGACTAAAAAAGCATAGCGTGACACAGCCAGAATGTCTTCATGATGGAGGGGGGGGGGGGGCATCTAAAATAATGAATGGCAAAATTGACAATAAAAAACGACAGTCAAAAATTGACATTTAAAATATCGAATTCACAAAAAAAAAGACATTGAAGAAGCACAGTAGTTTCACTCGACCGTTTTTCTGTACCAGATATTTTATGCGCATGCGTGAGCCCTGGGTAGGACGCGAAGTTTTCCGAAGCTATGCCGAAGCATATAATATTTATAAATTCATTTTAGAGTCATAAAATGCAAAATTCTTAATTTTGACATTTTAAAATTAAATTTCATTTTGTAACTAATTCCCTGTTTAGTGCAAATCTTCATAATTTTCAATTATTTCATTTATAACCTAATTTAATTTTTCGTCAGTTGTCATATAAAGCTTTGTCCGTATCCATACGCGTAATAGTCTGTATCGTTCTTTAGCGTCCTGGGTAGGACGAGGTAGCTCGAGGTCACGAAAATTTGGTTCACGAACATCAAAGGTTCCGACAAGAGTGAGATTACTGTATTATACTGTGGAAGAAGGTCAATTCGCCATCTTCAAGATGTGATGACAAAAAAAAGGAAGACGAATTGAAGAAAAATTCCGGAGAAGTTGAATAAAATTTGCATACATTCTATTAATTTTGTAACATAATTTTGTCATAAATCATTTAAAAAAACAATAATAAATATATTTATATTAAAGGTACTTTAAGTAACTGGTCAAAATATTCACTGTTTAAAAATTAAAAATCAGTTTTTTATTTAGCACATTATTTTCACTAGGTTCTTGCACTGTCTATATCACGTGTGTGAGTCCTGTGGGTTGTCCGAAACAATATCATCCACCATTGATTCTTCAACCTCATTCGAAGGCCGGAACAATTCTTTCGCTTTTCTTTCCCACTCGTCCACATTTTGTATAACCTGCAAAAATACAAATACTATTAGTGTATGAACTATATCTACAGTCTGTTCCAAACGGTTAAGCGGAACTAGATTTTGCAATCTAGTTACTTTCATCGTTTAAATCGTACCTTTCGGCAGTTTTGTTTAAGCTTTGTAAATCATACTTACAATAAACATTTTTTGGTTAAGGTTAATATCATTTTAAAATGTCATTTTCTTTATATTTTGATTTTTTGTGTCATTCTTAATACAAATATCCCATTTATTTATTTTTTTGTCATTAAAATATCTAAAAAAAATATTTAATTTTGACATATGTCATTCGTTTCCATGGTTTCATTGTTGGAATTTTTAATTTTGACATCCCAACGTGAAAAATTAAATATCCCAAGCAAGGTCCCTTCTCGTGACAACTTAAAAGAACTAAATTCCCATTTAGTTCCGCTTAAACGTTTGGAACAGACTGTACATATACCGAGTGTCTATTTTTTTAAATGAACATAGAAAACATAATTTTCATAAATAGTGATTAATTATTTTTAAAGATTTTTATACACTGAAATTTTAATTTTATTTTATTTAGGGCCGATCTTTCCACCTTCAGATAAAGTGGCTGGTAACGTTATCTGACGGATAAAAACAATAAAGCGTCTTTCCACCTTCAGATAAAGTTATTCCTACGAATAAACTATGCTTTCTGGCAGATAAGTTATTCGGTAGTCAAAGTATTAACTACCGCATTTTTTATTACTTCTGCATTAATTTCTTATAAAACCTCTTATGCACCATCTTAATTCTAATAATATGTTAGTAATATGGATGTATTAATGAATAACTTAGTAGAATAAGTAGGAAAAGCAAAATAACTACCATGCCATTTATAAGTACTCATGCAAGTCAACAATTAGTCTTCATTATCTTCTTTGGCAGTTTCTTCGCTGACACTAATTTTAAAACCCAATTCCAACGCGTATCTCTGCCAATGAGACGCATTTGCTATTACCTATAATTAAATATGTTTTAAGTTATAATCGGGTTTAAACATTTACTAAATAACCAGGACTAAAATTAAAATGTAACGAGGTGTGTCAAAAATTATTACGATTTTTGCGTAAAATATGTTAAAATACTTTTGTTCCACTATTTCCCAGAAGGGTTGGTTTAAATATCTAACAAAATTTAGAGCAATGAACGATGGTATGAACCGAAATAGTATGCTCAGAATTTTTGCGTAGATTAAAGAAAAAAAAAAATAACAATCACTTTTTGATATATGTTTTATTTTGTAATACGTAACTTAGAGGGAAACTTAATTTTTCATGTTGTATATTTAAAATTAGCTACGTATTACAAAATGAAATAAATTACAGGCTATTCCAAACGTTTTCCAAATTTTCATTTTTGTAAGTTGTCAATGTCTCACTTTTTATGGTTTGAAGTGGGTTCTTTCCAAAACAAAATGAACAAAAGCCTCACTTAATCAGTAAAGCCGCATTCAGACCTCTTTAAATTAACACTTTATAGACTGTTCGTTGTTACGCTCTGAGTTATGTTTCTATGGATAGTGTTAATGTTCTAAACATCGTTCACAGTTAGTTAGAAATTAATGTGTTACGAATAGTCCGCCATCTGTGCGTTTACCAACCAACTGCATAGCTTCCTAAAATTAATTCTATGTATTATCGTTTTTATAATTCTGTTGTCTTAGATTTTAACTAACTAAACTAAACCTAATTACCTAAATCATATTTACTGTCCGTCTTTGTTATTTTGAGCAAGATTAGTTAATGATGACATTATATTAGATTAGGTAAAGGCATACGATAACTACGGTGTCACTGATAGAATGCGATAGCCAATGTGTTTATATGTCTGTCTCATTAAAACATCTCACTAGCTATAAGTTTAGAAAATTATTCATAATTCACAACGAACAACGTATTGAATTTAGAGGTCTGAAAGGTTTCACATCTTACCATATGACAAACTTCTAATGATAGTAAACAGTCTATAATCTACAGTGTATAAGCTATTGATTTAAAAGCTCTGAATGCGGCTTAAAAGTAACTAGAATTGAAAATCTAGTTCCGCCTAAATCAAAGACACAGACTTTATATGCTGCTCACTTTTGTAAAAACAAACTAAGAGGAACATTTGATTTCAATAGCACCATTAAAATTGTATCATGATGGTATAGGTGGTTTCTTTAGTTTAGACGGAACTAGATTTAGTAACTTTTACAGATTGATTGAAGCTTTTGATCATTTTGTTTAGGAAATGCCTGTTTCAATATATAAAAATTTAGTTAATGACAATTTGAGAAACTTTAAATTCCATTTAGTTCCGCCTTAAGGTTTGGAATAGCATTTATTTAAGATGATAAAAAAATGTCACTTTCTTAATATGTCATTCCATTTGACATATTATGATGAAAAATGATATCTGAATTATAATGATCATAAACAACAAATCTGAAGCCAGTTTTTCAGCGTAAGGAATTTTTAAAAATGACATTTAAGTCAGTAATACACCATAAAATTAACCAAAAATAACCCGTTCTGATTTGTCCTTATAAAAGTGAACACAATATACTCAAATTAACAAATAAAAGTGGTTAGCAAAAAACTGTTGATCCTGAAGCGATTAAATACAAAAAAAAAAATGTCCTAGACATCCAGCGTTCTATTAGCCTCTTACTAATTACTTATTAAATACATATAAAACCCTGAAACATGTAAAAATTCACACCACATCAATTTTGTTTAATTAATTTGCAGTGAACCATTTCTATTTCATATATTGTGTTCACTTTTGTAAGGACAAACCAAATCTAGTTATTTTGGTTACTTTTATAATGTATTACTGACTTTAAATGTCATTTAAAAAAATTCTTTACACTGTAAAACAGACTTCAAAATTGTTGGTTATGATTTTAACAATCCCAAGTAAGTTTTAACACAAATAACTCATTGTTAAAATAAAATTTTGTCATTAGTTACCCATCTTAGAGATTTATAAACTCCTACAAGTCTTTTTTTGTGCAAAATTAAAAAGTGGCTGGAAGACGTTGTACGAGCTGCGCCATTATATGAATATGGCTGCAGTATTGGAAAATCGTTGATGTTTTAGATGTAGCTAAAAACTCTATTAATTACACTATAAGGCGTCATCAGCGAACTTGCCTCTACATAAAAAAACTTGATTCAAATTATCCACGAGCCACAAGCGCTCGAAACGAT
This sequence comes from Liopterus haemorrhoidalis, assembly GCA_963971575.1. Classification (NCBI taxonomy): domain Eukaryota; kingdom Metazoa; phylum Arthropoda; class Insecta; order Coleoptera; family Dytiscidae; genus Liopterus; species Liopterus haemorrhoidalis. The sequence continues at coordinate 5,676,055 of OZ020625.1, forward strand.
TGATTTCTTAATGATGTCGGCAAGAGGCATTTATAAACACTAGAAACAATCTTTCTACATGTTCGTACCCTACGGAATTGTTAAGAACTATCAGAAGTTTCTAAGAAAGTCTTATTACTTTTTTGACACACCTCGAAAATTAAAGTTATATTATTGTAATTACTTTTAACTAATAAAAGGATTGTTAATTTCTATGTTGTTAAACTATTGTTAAAACTTATTAATCGAAATTTACGAATTAACACAACAAAAATTACTACAATTTAAAAATTATTAGAAAAATCGTTATAGATGTAATTCTGGTCTTACTTGTCTAGTATTATCGGCTACTTCAGCATCTGGTTTCCCATATTTCGGTGGGTTGGCATATGGGTCGTAGCCAAGAATTGATAACATGGGTGCTATGTCCGCCATGTCCCGGACGACATCATCTGGGATCTGACCCACCCACTTTGTCAACGCCTCCATGTTGATGGGTTTTATGACTTGATCCGATGATCTTTCAACCCTGAAAAGAAACATTTTAATAAATTCTCATCGTCAGTAAACAGAGCCAATAGCAGATCATACAGTAATACCCCGAAAAAGCGTCGAGTAGCGATTACGTCGAGTGGCGAGTCGAATTTCTCCATAAGAAATAAAGGGAATCATACGTACATATATACATATACAGGGTGTTTGTTTGAAACGGGGCACCCCGAAAATCTACTTTATTTGTAAAGATACAAAAAATCTTCAGAACAAAAGTTAAACTAGACAAAAAGGCCCATCTAAAGATTACTATAGGAATTCTGAGGCACTTCCGGTTTCACCGGAAATGATGTCAACTTTTGATCTAGCATAGGGAATCGATAATTTTATATTTTTTCCCTAAAAGTATATTAAATTAGCTTTACAATGACACCAAAAAGTCATATTTTTATGTTAACCATTTCAAAATGGCGACCATTTATTTACAAAATAATAATCAACATAAGTTTTACAAAGTTGAACGTAGCAAGCTTTGAAAACAATAAAAAAAAAGAAACAAAATATCTCTAAAATAAGCTATTTGACTATTTAGAAAAAAAAAAAACTATTACTTTTTACAATTATTTTACAAAAAAAAAAAAAATACAAATCTTCGATCAAACCACCATTATTGTCCACACATTTTCTCATTCTTAATAAAAACTCTTCCTTCGCCCTTATAAGAGCTTGCTACGTTCAACTTTGTAAAACTTATGTTGATTATTATTTTGTAAATAAATGGTCGCCATTTTGAAATGGTTAACATAAAAAAATGACTTTTTGGTGTCATTGTAAAGCTAATTTAATGTACTTTTAGGAAAAAAATATAAAATTATCGATTCCCTATGCTAGATCAAAAGTTGACATCATTTCCGGTAAAACCGGAAGTGCCTCAGAATACTTATAGTAACCTTTAGATGGGGCCTTTTTGTCTAGTTTAACTTTTGTTCTGAAGATTTTTTGTATCTTTACAAATAAAGGAGATTTTCGGGGTGCCCCGTTTCAAACAAACACCCTGTATACATATACATATAAGGAAATACATATATGTATATGTTTTCCTTTTAGCTATGCTTGTATTTCTATCCTTTGGACCCATAATTATAAATATAAATCACTTATTTTAGCAAAAACAAAAAGTTCATAGCTGCACTAAATCTGAGTTGTTGTCGTCAAGATATCTAGGAGCGAACTGCTGGCAATGCGTTCATTTTGCTTTGTTTACCAAAATATGTATCACGTGATCGGTACTGGATCACGAGTCGGATAGCGATGCTTCCGTCGACTCTCACTCTCGACATTTACGTCGAGTGGCGAAAACGTCGAGCTAATACCCTTTTCACACTAAAACTTTAAGATCGGATGTTAAAGTGAATGTATCTTTAAACGCTAATGTGAAACCGTATGGCCTCGTCTAAATACAAGCGATGTTTAAGACAGAGATCTGCGTCTTAAACTTCGTCCGCATTGCCAACTTAATTTCTATTACAAAAAAATACTCTTTGAATATGTGCTGTCAACATTTTATATTATCATAAACAAGAATACTGTATTATATCGACGTTATAAGAAGTTTATACTTATTGTTATAATAAAATTATTTATTTTAATAATGTGTTTAATAAAATACAGAGCTACAATAATTGAGATAAAATGTATCGACTTACATGTTAATACATGTGTAATATATTCTTTATTGTAGTGTCTTTATTGTAGAATGAAATGAAATATCCATATTTGTTTATAATAATTCAAAATGTGCGTCTGCGCAGACAGTTCAAAACTGGTAATTTCATGACGGTAACTTAAGGACAAAATTACTGTAGCTGATGACAGCACCAGAGATTTAAACATCAAATGTGAAAGCATACCGATCTTAAACATCGATGAATTTTAAGTTCACTCGTCTTAAAGATCTAGTGTGAAAAGGGTATAAAGGTGCCTGTCCACTTGAGAGTACTCTCGAGAGTAACTCTCGAGAGTAACTCTCACGGGTTTGTCCACTAGAGAGCTGATTTCGATCGGGTGGACTCTCGAGAGTACCTTGCGAGTTGCTCTCGAGAGTTACTCTCGAGAGAACTCTCAAGTCTGTGTCCACTTGATCAGTTGTGGAGAGTAGCCAAGATGGCGTCGTACTATAGAAAGGTCGCAGCAGCTGTAATAATTCTAACTATTTATAAAAAAAGAAAAAAGTTGAATAAAAAAATCTGCTGGATTAAGTCATGGATTGATAGAAGACGTGTTTTAGGTGCCTTCAATAATTTCTGAAAATCAAAAATGAAATGGTGCTGCATCTATTTTTAATAATAAAGTTGAATTGATTAATATTATTAAAAATTTATGTACTTTTAATAATTTTCTTATAAAATTTATTTTAAATATTATTAATAAAATTGCAAATAAAAATAGTTGAAGCTATAGCTTGTATTAAAAAATATTTAATAGAAGATTTAAAGGAATATGATTTTTCTTTTTTCTTAATAAAGGAATGTAAAGTAAAAGAAAGGAAAGTAAATTAATTTCTAATCCTATTCACGCCCCTATTTATGAAATTGAAGAAATAGAGATTATTCTTCCTGCAAATAAAGGTGATAAAAAAAAAAAAAAATAGATATTAAAAAGAAAAGGGTTATTACCTTTATATTTGGGGTATGTACCTAAAAGCTTAATTAGCATATTTTGTTGTTTATTACATTTTAGTAGATGATGTACAAAGTTTTTTGATACTTTGAAAATAGTTTAATTCAATTAAATGTAATTACTAAAATAATTTAATAATTTTATTTTAGGCTCTACTTAATTATTTGGGGTGATTAGTTATTAACAAAGGTAAAAATTTACATAATTTATTCTATCAAAATAATTCTTTTAATCAGGCACATAATGTTTTAAACTTTATTTTAATAAAAAAAAAACATATATATTATTATTTTTAAATTGAATTAAATTTAAACTAATTAATTATTTTTAATAAAATTTTTAAAAAAATGGTTAATAGGTTGGTAATTTTCTAAATTTGGGGGTATAAAATTTCCTACAAAACATTATGTTTTTTCATTCTGTCACGGCAATCGACACATTTTACGATCGACAGAATTTCCAGGAGTTCGTACAAGCCGATTAATTTATTTATATCCTCCGGTGATGAATTTTTGAACATCTTGTAAACAGACAGCTCTCGAGAGTACTCTCAGGAATTCGAACACAGTTCGTATTTGGCGAGCTACTCTCGGAGAGTGTAGGGAGCACGTGTCCACTTGCGAGTACGTTGAGAGTAGTTAGCTCTCGGAGAGTAGCTCGCCACTTTCTGCGAGTTACTCTCAGATGCCTGTCCATTTGAGAGTAACTGCTATCGAGAGCTTCTCGCCACTATTTACTCTCAAGTGGACAGGCACCATTAGAGACAGTCGAGTAACGGGGTATTACTGTATATAGTTATGTTCATTTATAACTAACTCGGTTAAAGCGAACTTTCGGTATTCAACTTACTTGCTTAAGCTAATTCCATTGTTGATGAAATCTTGGTGATGAAGAACTGTTTCATTCCATGGTACATCGAGGAATTTAAGTATTTTCTGCATCCAGATCCTAGGGTGCAGCACTAACTGTTCATAATGAACCCTAAAACATCTGTCAGGACCGAGTTCCTTGCACTGATTGTTCATGGCTTCGACAGCAGTGTTCCATCTCTTTAGACATTGTCTGTAGCTGGACAAGTCGAAGCCTGTTATTGTTACCTACGACAAATAAAAACAAAATTGTTATTATTCGAAATAAGAAAGACTATGTAATAGTAGAACTTGAAAGTTGATGATTGACAAGATAAAAATGGATAGATGGCAATAGAGTGTGTGATAATAGTCATGTACAACTTAGATCAGGGTTTCTCAACCCTTTACCCTTAGGAGTCGATGCGTACTCCTTCCAAGAAATTATTCAATTCCATCGACCACCTTGGAAATTAAAGTTACAAATATCCACCTCCCATCCAAGTATCTTAAATATACAGTGAATATCCTACAATATAGGTATTATCGTTACTATGGTAATTGAAATCTGACAGCAATGTAAAATAGACCATATTATGGTCTATTTCAAAGTAGAAAAATGTGTGTAAGAAGATAGGAGCTGTTTGTCCTTGCTTCGGATTGGTTTAGATCGTCATCCCTATTACACTGTAAAAATATTGTTTTTAGTCCAAGTTGACAGATGTTCAATGTCGTACATTGGAAATATATATTATTTATATTATTTAATTTTTCTCATATATTTTGTTAATATTTACATATTTAGACTTTTATTTATATTCTTGGCGTAGATTTTATGGAGAAAATTCTCCATGTAATTTGTTTTTACGCAGTTAAATATTTTTTAGGTTATCTGACATATAAATATTTTTTGACACTTGACAATTAACATATCAAGAGAGAGGGCTAATGTGAGGCCAAAAGACAGCCCAGCTGATAGTGCCCAAAGAAGAAGTTATTGATATAATTTTTAGACCTTCATATATACATATATTTTTAATTTTTATTTACAATAATTATTTAAATAAGAAACTTTTGCTCTGAAGATATATTGTTTGTTTTATTGCTTTGTTTAAACTCTTAGCCAAATCTCTCTTTTTATATATAGTACATAATTTTTAAAATTAATATTTTTTTTAACTTTTTCAAATTTCCCATTAAACTGAATTTATGTCGTATAAATAACGTAAGTGTATTATCTGCCTTGTTTATTTCAATATCTTATTAACCTTTTATATATTAAAAAAAATCACTTGCTAACCCAGTTGCTACGGCCATGCCCTAGTTGTAACTTATTTTAAATTTCCCGCTGTACTGTATTTGATCAGTGTAAATCGTACCCGGTTCGCAGCGCTATCTACTTTTTTCTACTTTGAAATAGACCATAGTGTGTCGTCACATACATGTGCTGCCATCTGAGACCTGTGTCCTTTGGAAAATTTTGACTGGTTTAAAATACATCTGACATTACTTTTGTTACTTTAGTTTGTTACTTTTGTTACGTTTTGATCATTTTGTTCAGGAAAAGCCAACTTCAATATATGAAAAAATAGCTAATGACAACTTGCAAAAACGAAAATTCCAATTAGTTTCGCCTAATCATTTGGAATAGCCTGTAATAATTGTATTTTTAATGTATTTTTAATGAAAAATGTTTAGCCTTTCAATGAAAGTTTATCCCTACAGTCTATTCCAAACGATTAGGCAGAATTAACCGGAATTTTAATTTTTGTAAGTTGTCATTAGCTATTTTTTTATATATTGAAGCTGGCTTTTTCTGAACAAAATGATCAAAAGCTTCAATCAATCTGTAAAAGTAACTAGAATTGAAATCCTAGTTCTGCCTAAACCAAAGAAACAGACTTTATGTTGCAAAATAAATGGAACGCAACTTTACATTGCTGTCAAAATAATTTGTCGTTACTAGGGAAACCATGCATAATAATAATTTCAATGTTGCAGGAGAAAAGAAATGCACTGTATATGAAAAACGTTATGTATAGTTAAGGCCTTATCACACTAGAGTTATTATTCAAGTCTAAACTTGGAAAATTAAAGTCTTTGCATTCGAATCGAAGTCTTGTGCGTGTGATAGTATGAAGAAAAAACCTAGATTTTGAAGACCAGGCAAATGAAACAGGATACAATTTCTTGGTCTCTTAACCCAGGTCTTACAAAATGCGCGTGCGCCAACTCGTTTTATCTCGCTCTCAGCTGACGCGTCTTTGTCTTTTGTTTACGTCTAGTGTTGTTAAATTTGTATTTTTGAAAAGTTATTTATTAAAAAAAAATGATATTAGAAGAAGAGTTGATAAATTTCTTACTCATTCATTATAAAAAAACTTTAAAACCCAATTTTAAGATAACCTTTCAAAATATAACTGTCAACTGTCATAATTTCACGATGTGCGCATGGGTAAACAAATAATTTCCAAGTCTTAACTAATATTCAAATACCGTGTGATATGTCAAGACCTGAAGATTTGGATCCTGAAAAAAAACCTATAAAAATAAGACTTGTACTCTTGCAGAAATTGTGCTGCAATCCTTTTCGGGAAGCTCTATGTATTTAGGTAATATAAATGGGCTTTAAAGCGACATATTTTTCAAAATCTTTACCTACCTTTCTAGTAATAATAGAATGAGCTGTAGCCCTACCATCCCGTACCATAAAAATAAACTTAGCATTCGGGAATAGTTCAACGACGTACGTTCCCATTTTAATTGTGAGCGGGTCTTTATTGCACAGTCTTTGGGCTGGTTCCCCGTGTCTTGCTATTACTTCTAGGCAGAAGGCAGCGATGGCGGCATCTAAAACTGGCTTAGTAATACCAGCTTCTTCTAATCGCAAACTTTCTCTCTCTGATTTGAGCCAGTGGAAACGGAGCTGTAGCAGCCTGGGGATTACTCTGGTTTCTTGGCCACATCTGAAACAAAAATATAAAGTTTATACGGTCTGTTTAATAAGAAAATCTATCTGTACGATCTGTCTTAAAGTGGGAAAAACAAAGTATTAAACGAGGTGTGTAAATTAAGTAACCGGACTGGCAACATAGCGTTTGATCTGGTAATATTTGGGACGCGGGACTTGGAGGGGAGGCAGGTGAACGTGTGATACGCCTTCAGTACGAGTTTGAACACGCTAGAGTAATTTTGTTGTCCGTAGCGATTTTTTTCGTGGCGTTTTTTCTAGTGCGTTCTAAAAATGAGTGACATTCATTTCGAGCAACGGTGTGCTATCAGGTTTTGCTTCAGACGTGGGCACAGTGCAACGGAAACTTTTGCAAAACTTCAGCAGGCCTACGGAGACAGTGTTTGGTCAAGGACCCAGGTTTTTGGTGGTTTAAGGCATTTTCAGAAGAAAGAGAGTTGATTGAAGATGAATCAACAATGCGCCTTGTCACACAGCAATTTTAATAAACAAGTTTTTGGCCAGTAAATACATTTCTCTAGCTCCTCAGCCTCCTTATTCGCCTAACTTGAGTCCTTGTGACTTTTCCGTAGAGTTGGTTGAAGGTAAATCACGCAGCGGAAGGCCTTCATCTTCAAGGACCGATGAAAGTGTCGACAGAAACCGGGATCTTGTGCGTTCAGATCGTCGGTTGACAGTCAGAATGATTGGGGAAGAGTTGAATTTGACTCACACAACCGTTTATCAGATTTTGACTAATGAATTGGGGATGAGATAAATCTGCAATTTCAATAAACGAGTTTTTGGCAAGTAAAAACATTCCTGTGGCTCCTCAGCCTCCTTATTCGCCTGACTTGAGACTTTGTGACTTTTTTCTCTTCCCAAGATTGAAAAATCACCTCAAGGGACGTCATTTTGGGACACTCGAAAACATTCAAACGTCCGTAATCGACCAGCTGAAAGCTATTCTAGTATCCGAGTTCCAGCACTGCTATGAGGATTGGAAGAACCGTCTCCAGCGCTGTGTGGCTTCCCAAGGAAGTTATTTTAAGGGAGACAATAGGTATGTTCGTTTGTGTGATCTAGATTGATTAAGTCGAGCAGTAAGATCATGATCATGTGACTGCAAGAGCAAGTTTGAGCTGTGCTGTCCGGTCTTCACAAACGAACGGCTATTTGTCAAAGAAAAAATATTGTCGTTTATTTTTGATAATGTGTTGTTCTCCAACTAAACATTTTCTACTGCAATTTCGTAGGCATACTATCTAAAAAGAAGACCAGTACATTGTCTGTATTTATTGATTATTTTTTTATTTTTTCACTAACCAGATCCATCTAAAATGTAATAATTATTTAGAATATTGCATAAAAACCTTTAATGATAAGTATTTGGTATGGTTATAATAACACTTTTCAAAAAAATTATTTATTTAGAAAGTGTTTATTTAGAGGTTATATTTCTTGCTCTACTCTACTTGCTCCACCTCTTGAGACCGAGCAAGTTTAGCTTGCTCGACGTGATCTAGCGTAAATTGCTCTGGACCAACGAACAATATTATATCAACTATTCTTACACAAACGAACACCTAAAATGTTACAAGACTTGCTCTTATATGATCTAAGCAGACAAACGAACAGACCTAATATTGAATTGTAATTCTATTCGAATAATTTTTTTTATAAAGATCAGTCCGGTTACTTAATTTACACATCTCGTAATTATTATATTAGATTATGGCAAAAGTTCATGAGATTTTTTTGCAATTTTTGTATTTTTGTACATTGTATATAATCAAAATATTGGTCATTCAAATTTATGGTTGAATTCTGGTAGATTTTATTGGCACTTTTGGTAGAAAATGAATCTCTATTGTTGGCAATACTGCCCAACCGTTTGGCCAGGATTTCCATCGTACAGACTGCCATACACATAAATGACTGTATAACAGCGGTTCTTAAACTGTGGTCCGCGGACACCTGGGGCTCCGCGCAGCCATTACCGGGAGTCCGCGAAAAAAATTTGACCTTAACTTTACATTCCCCAACTTTTCGCTTTTATTCAAATAACTCATTTAATAAAAATCCTACATGGTTAGGACTTTTTGTATTTGTCGTTACCTAACTAGTTATTGACATAACTAAACAATAATTAGGAAAAATTTTATTATTTTTATTCAACTGCAAATTATTTACAGAAAACATTTTATAATAAGATCTATTTTGACCAATAATTGACCAAGAAATGTTTGTATGAGCGTAACGTCTTATAATTTGTAACTTTTCTAATTCTTTTTACTACTATTTTTATTTATTTTAAGTCTTTTATTCGTAATGCTAATAAAAATGTTCATCTCTATAAATGCGCAAGACCATTTATTAAAATAACCAGCGATACATTTTTACCAATATTTATTATAACGTAGTGCCTATGAGATTACTGAGCCAGAAATTAAGTCTGAAGAACGACGTAAAATGCCTAAGGTAGGGATGGGGTCCGCAAAAAAAATGTTGTTCAAGAGGGGGTCCTCGAACTACATAAGTTTAAGACCCCTGCTGTATAAGATTAAATTTTTGTTTGACCTACGAAACCCTAAAAATACCTCAATGTCATTTGATAGAAAGAGATAATTTTTTTGCTGATGGTAAAAGTTTAGCAAACCCCGTTGAGTTTTATCTATAGCTCAGCTTTACGTGTTTCTATTTTCCTATATTATTAAAAGAACAAAGGCCGTGGGCAAAGAAACCAAAAAACACGAAACATTATGGCACTAATTACTAAGAGTGTCTCGAGTTGCGGAGTTGCTAGTAGACACAGGAAGGTAGAAAGTAAAAAGTAGAGCTACACACAGTCACGTTTTCCTTGTTAAAACATGACCTCTCACCTCCAGAACAGGGGAGAGACACGGATAACCGAAATGGTGATACGCTTGTTAGATCACTTCTAGCTCTAGAACAGTACAGTGACGTCCTACAGGGTTTTAATAAAGGTGTATTAACGAATAAACAGGGTAGTGATTGTGCTGGCTATCAGCAATATTATCAAATTACTAGCCAGCAATATTTTAAATTATCTCACATACGAGGGACGGTTGAAAATTAATCGGCATAGGCAAGAGATGGCGCCACCAATATCAAATAAATGTTGTTTTTCGTAAACCTAACCTTTAAATGACTACTGTAATATTTTCAATCAGCTGCGTCATTTAGTTTGTGTTTGACAGTCATTGAAAGCGAACAACATTTGCATTTTTACAAAGATGAATAAAATCGAATATCGTGCAGTGATTAGATCAGTGTTTCCCAATCTTTTTACTCTCGTGGCACATTTTCCTTTTCTCCTTTTCTTCTTTCCAAAGAAGAAAAATTTCGCGGCACATCTACGTAGTCATAGAAGAACAAATTTATAACGCTAACTTTTTACCGACCGCCAACATAAATAAGGGAGGTATTGTGATCATACCGATTTTGACATTTCGAGATTTCGATGGATCTCCACGAATTGAAGTCCCTACATAGTTTTGACTAGATAAAAATGAAATTCGAACATTTATGAAGTATGAGTTCTTACGTGGAACTACGGCATCGCAGACCGCGCGAAATATTAATAGTGTATTTGGCTCTAGTGTTACTACGCAGCAGAAAATATCAAATTGGTTCGCCATATTTCGTACAGGTAACTTAAAAACCAAACAAAAAAAAACCTGGCTCATCGATCACAGAAGGAATATACTGCAACCACTGGACGAAATAATGCAAAAACTTAAAGAAAAACAGCCTAGATTAGTCAACAGATCGACTCCTATCTTATTGCATGATAACGCTAGACCACACACTGCACAAATGACTGTGGCAAAACTACAGGAATTGGAGTTGGATCTTCTTCATCATCCTCCATACTCACCAGACCTAGCCCCCACTGACTACCACTTCTTCCGCAATATGGACAACTTTTTAATATGAAAACAGTTTAATTCCGACAATGCTGTAAAACTGGCTTTCCAGAAATTCATTGACTCTCGTCCGCCAGGATTTTATACCACCGGCCTGATCGACCTGCCGCTTAAATGGCAAAAGTGTCTAGACCAGTGTTTCCCAAAGTGGGTTCCGTGGAACCCTGGGGTTCCACGAATTAATTTTGGGGTTCCGCGAGAAAAGTTGTGATATAATATTAAAATAAGATTAGCTGCAATATTTTCATAGAAACGCATTAAATTATTAATGTAAGGCGTTACGCGTACATTTCTAATAAATCTGTTAAATTCAGTCAAATTTTCTTGCCAAAGGCATTGTTATTTACTATTTTTTACAACACTGAATTACTATTGTTAAAACACTGAAGTTCATGTTAGCATCGGTGTTATCGTTCAAAGTCACGGAATTTGTATTGGAAACGCTATGTACGCGAAAATCACTCAGATGTCAACGCTAATACCTATCTCTGTCTAGAATACTACCACTAATCTAATTTATAACAGCTTTAGGTATGGCAAGGGTTCCATGATCCGTAATAAATTGCCTAAGGCTTCCACAAGAAAAAAAGTTTGGGAAACCCTGGTCTAGAAAATATGGGTGCATACTTTGATGAATAAAATAATTCCTTATATTTGTAAGTTATCAACCAACTTTGCCTTTTTTCTACAAATTTCATCCTTGACGATCTAATACTTTGTTTACCTTTTGCCCTTTGTGACCAAATTTCACCGTTAGCACATTTTACTAACTGAAATTATGTTATTAAAACGAATTTCCTAATAAAAATCGTGGCACGCCCGTATTTGTTATAAACTATTAAGCGTATTTAGTGAAAGGTTTGGTCGATACAAATGTATATTAAAGAGCGATTCTTAAGGCTAAAAGTATACACGTGGGTGGTACGTATTTTTATTGTTCCGTAAACTGAAACACACTGTTGTTGCCTTCTTTCAACTTTGACCTTTTAGTATCAGCACGAATTCAAACGTGTTAATAGCATTTTATGTTCATTAATATTTTTAATGGCAATTAGTGAACCATTTCACAAAAAAACAGAAGCGATACAATTTTAAAGACAGATTTTTTTGTGTATCGTGTTTCCGCCTACGTCAAATTCTACTGGTGTATCGATAGAGATAACAGAGAGAATCATCATAGTAGGATCTTGTCTACATACGTATTGTATGTTCAGTGGCGTGACAGAAGCAAGGGATACACTGCTAGGGATATGCGATACCGAGAAAGTATCGATATTTGGGTATCGATAATATCGAATAAAAAGTATCGATACCGGTATCGTATCGAAACAAAATATCGATATTTTCAAGTATCGAATGGAATAATTAATATATTTTCTACAAAACATACCAAACATTTTATTCTTATAATAACAATTTAATTGTTTTACAATAATAAATAGATTAAAGTATAAAGACTATTCCAAACGTTTAGGCGGAACTAAATGGGAATTTCGTTCTTTTAGGTTGTCACGAGTCACGAAAACAGACCTTGCTTGGGTTATTTCATTTTTCAGGTTGGTATGTGAAAATTTAAAATTCCAACAGTGAAACTGTTGAGTGAAACCATGGAAACCGAAAAAATTTAATACTTTTTTTTTACATATTTCGAAGACAAAACAAATAAATAAATGGGAAATTTTTATTAAAAATGACAAAAAATTAAAATGCAATGAAAAGGACAATTTATAATGACAATCAATTTAATCTAGAATTTGCAATGTGAGAATTATTAGGTAAAAATTATTAGATTTCAAAATATAGTTCCGCCTAAACGTTTGAAATAGCCTTGAAAGCAAGCTTTGAAAACAATAAAAAAAGAAACATTTGTATTTTTTTTTTTTTGTAAAATAATTGTAAAAAGTAATTGTTTTTTTTTTCTAAATAGTCAAATAGTTTACTTTAGAGATATTTTGTTTCTTTTTTTATTGTTTTCAAAGCTTGCTACGTTCAACTTTGTAAAACTTATGTTGATTATTATTTTGTAAATAAATGGTCGCCATTTTGAAATGATTAACATAAAACTATGATTTTTTGGTGTCATTGTAAAGCTAATTTAATGTACTTTTAGGGAAAAAAATATAAAATTATCGATTCCCTATAGATCAAAAGTTGACATAATGTCCGGTGAAACCGGAAGTGCCTCAGAATTCTTATAGTAACCTTTAGATGGGCCTTTTTGTCTAGATTAACTTTTGTTCTGAAGATTTTTTGTTGTATCTTTACAAATAAAGGATATTTTCGGAGTGCCCCGTTTCAAACAAACACCCTGTATATAACAAAGTATCACTCAAAGTATTACCACCACCCAACGTCTGTTAAATTTTTCGAACAGACTTTTTATCATATTTATTTGCGTTTGCCCGTGCTTGGTTTTTTTTTATTGTGCATGTTTTGATTTAATTTAATTATTTATTGCTTAATTTATTGATTTTAATATATATCTTACACATTTAGATGGGCTGTGTTAAGAATAAATAGCCATCGTTGCTGTGCGCCAATAATTTTAACCAACAAACTATATCTCCATGATTTCAATCGTTGGATACTGCCCAATATACACCTATGTAGAGCGGGTTGCATACATAAAAGTATCATACGCGATCAAACAATTTGTCAAAAAATAGCCGTTGTACAATCAAATGAAATTATTTGTGCACCACATACTGTTGCATAATAGGTTGAAACGTGTATGGGAGTTTTTCCCAAATCACCTTTCAGTTGAGTGATTCCCTTAGGTTTCTGAGTACTCAAATATGATGGCAAAATTGCGTCGATTAACGTCAAAAGACAATTTTGGCGAGAATTTCTTGAATTGTATCGTAAATATTTTTTTTTCTGATATCACAACTGTGGTGTTTACCCCACCCTTTACTTAGGGTTCCAAGTTTGACCTTCACCGGGTTTTTAATATCAGAAGATTAACATGTTCTTTGCATTGTAATTAGAAATTAAAATACACGAACTCATAAATTAATGCATTCAATATTCACTTTCACTAAGTCATAAAATAAGTGTTATATGCTCAAGTGCATGCTAGAATGTTACCTAGGTCAGAACACATAAGAATTTACTCTTGAAAATGACCTTTATGGTAAAAGAAAGAAAGGTCAGCCAGTTCATCGAACATAGTAACTATACCGTTGAACGATTCATAAGACAATGATTATGATTAAAAGAGTTAATCTAGCACAGTGGTGTGCAACATGAGGCCCACGTGCCGGATCCAGCCCTTTCGTCTTTTCTACCATTTTCCGACCTCAAGTGATTATCTGAATTTCTACTCCCACGCTCTCAAGTGATTTAAGTGGGAAACAGAATGCGCCGAGTTCTACGACGCGTTAACGGCGTACGTACGGCACTATCTGTCAGAAAAAAGTTAAAACCAAGCTGTCGTACGCAAGTGCACAGAATGAACAACGTCCTCCGGCGTTCGAACGCCGTTGATACTGAATGTTCGTCAACTTCCAACTTTTGACGCCGTTGAACGTTGACGCAGAACACCTAACCTCAGTTTTTACTGAATGGTAAAGTGTTTGTATGTATAAATAACTTGCATACAACATAAATAACATCACACACAAGTCTTCATCATCCATTATACTTTTAATAAAAGAAAGCGCACGTATAAACACAGATATAGGTTGTCAAGTGACACTTGACGGCGTTAAAAATTATTGCATTGTGTGCAGGCGAAAATTCTCAACGGCGCTACGCAACGCTGTCGCAAATGACGCCGCGCTGACGGCGTAGCGCGCTGTGCATTCTGTTCCAGGCTTTAGACTCTATTAGTTTATTATTTTTCTTTATTCTAATATTCTAATTAGACTGTCATTCACTAATGGTCAAACTAAAGTAGTAAACGCACGAGTTGTTAAAGCTTGCAAGGGGTTTTTGAGTCTTGAAAGCAATAAAGTTTGCAGGTACTACTTGCGATTTGCTTCACGGGCATGCTAGTACACCGAGATATTCCAGAAGAAATGACACTTGTTGATGTGATTCCAGTACTGAAAGGAAAGTGTGGCTCTATGACTAAAAGCGACAATTACCGCCCTATAGCAATCAGAACCGTGATTTCTAAAATACTAGAAAGGATATTGACGGCGAAAACAGAGGGCAGAATGAAATGTTTTGACAATCAGGTTTTAAGACGAATTACGGTACTGTAATGGCTATCTACGCGCTTAAGTCCATCGTTGCCCGATACTTAGCACGAGAAACGCCTGTATTTACCTCCTTCCTAGATCTGAGAAGGGTGAATCACCTTTCATAGGGTGAACAGTGGCAAACTCTTAGAAATTCTGGAAAAAAGAAAAGTAGCCCCAAGAATTACCGATCTTCTAAGAGTTTGGTACAAGACAGAAAAGAAGCGCGTACGCTGGAGTAATTTTAGAACTGGCTATTCTATCAGCAAACCGGTATAAGACAGGGGAGCTGTTGTCTCCTACCCTGCTTAATATCTACGTGGATGAGCTAAGTGTACGGCTAAACAGGACGAGAACGGGCTGAGTGATAGGATCAACTGTCGTCAATCATCTGAGTTATGCCGATATAATGGTCCTCCTGTTTCCCTCTTTGTCTGGTCTGCGAAAACTACTGGAGACTTGTGAGAACTTTGCCGCGGTACATTGACTCTTATATAACGCAAAAAAAGAGGAATATATGGTATTTCAGCCAAAGCAAAAAATGTACTCAGTGCCCAGTGTTAAATTATGTGGCCAGATTGTATCTTGGTCATATAATCTGTAATTATCTGACAGATAGTCCGGATATTGGCAGACAGTGTAGATCATTGTTTGTTAGAGCGAACATGCTTAACAGAAGATTTTCTAAATGCAGTGTTAACGTAAGTAACAGTTTATTCAACGCTTACTGCGAGTGTGTTTATGCCCTTGTGGATAAATGTGCCTCAGTCTAGTCTACCTAAATTTAGAGTTTGTTACAACAATGCATTTAGAATAATCAATGGTTATAGCAAATTGTGTAGTGCCTCTTGGATGTTTGTTTCTAACAATGTTAAGACAGCTGATTGCTTGATAAGAAGTCGGGCCTATTTGTTTCGCTCCGGTGTCTGGAGAGTGGGGAACGACATAATTCAGTTATGCGTACAGAAAGATAGAATTTTTAACAGTTTTTGAAGTATTAGGGGTACCCATAAGTAATCAATTATTATTAGTGTGGAATATTTGCTTCAGTCTAATTCAGAGCGTGATTGTATAAGACGTGTTTTATTACGCAATATTACAACACGTGGTCTTGACTTTTGTGACAACTAAATTCAAACGGTTTTATTACACCGGTGTAAAATGGCGGACAATCAACCAACTGAGGAACATTTACGTCATTGCATGCTGTTTCATTTTCGATCGGGTGTTAATGCAACGGTTGCAACCAAGAAAATTTGTGATGTATATGGAGAAGTATTGAAAGTTAATAAGTGCCAACGTTGGTTTAGAAAATTTTCCAGTGGTGATCTTGACTTGTCTGATAGCAATCGAAGTGGACGCCCTGTAGAGTTTGATAATGACGCTTTAAAATCACTGGTGGAAACGGATCCCAAACCTAGTATCCAGGAAATAGCAAACACTCTTCAGGCTACTTGGTCAACAGTCCAAAGACATCTTCAAGATATCGGGAAGGTTTACAGGCAGGTTATATGGGTTCCACATCAATTGTCGGAGATGAATAAAGAACAACGGCGTACAATTTGCACATCTCTATTGTGCAGACAACAAAGTGATCCGTCTTTACGAAGGATTGTCACTGGTGACGATAAATGGGTCTTGTACAACAACAAAAAGCGCACCAATCAATGGCTTTCTCCAAATCAACTAGCCGTACCCACTCCTAAACCATCCCTCACTTTAAAGAAGGTGTTATTGTGCGTATGGTGGGACTGTGGTGGCATAATTCATTTTGAACTATTGAAACCGAGAGAAACTGTTACGGTTGAATTGTATTGTCAACAATTGGATAGATTACGTAACGAATTGTTGGTAAAACGACCAACTCTAGTCGAAAAGGGGTAATATTGCAACACGATAATGCCAGGCCGCATGCAGCAAAATTAACCCAAGAAAAAATAAGGCAGCTAAACAGGGAGGTTTTACCACATATTGTCCGGATATAGCACCATCCGATTTTCATTTATTCCGATCCATGGAACATTTCCTAAAGAATAAAAATTTCAAAAATATCGATGACGTGCGAGCTCACCTAGAAATATATTTTTCTGCAAAGGAAACGGAATTTTATGAATATGGGATTAAAACTCTACCAGAAATATGGCAAAAGGTCTTAGATAACGACGGAGATTACATAATCGACTGAAGATAAAATTAAATGTAAATAAATACGTTTTTTTTGTTGTCACTCAAATAATTGATTACTTATGGGTACCCCTAATAATATTCTGCGCTAAAATTGCGATAGATAGCAGAGGCAGTAGGCATTTATCATGACCGCGTACCAACATTTGGACACGACAAAGTTCACTGCAAGATGGGTGCCGCATTTGCTAACAAACGACCAAAAGCAAGTGCGAATGACCATTTCTCAACAAAGTCTAGACATGTTCAAGCGCAATACAAAAGATTTCTTGCGACGTTTACTAACTGTCGATGAAACGTGGACACATCACTATACTCCGAAGGCCAAATAACAATCAAAATCAACTCTGAAGATGGTCAAAATGATGTCATCATCTGGGAAAGTTATGGCTACCGTATTTTGGGATTCCCGAGGAATAATTTTTACCGACTACTTACAACATGGAAGAACAATAACAGGCCAGTATTATGCGTCGTCATTAGACAGATTGAACGAAGAAATCAAATCCAAAAGGCCTCATTTGGCAAAGAAAAAATCGTCGGGCCGGTTAGGCCCACGGACCTAATGTAGGACATCACTGCACTAGACCATTCTAAAATCACCGGCAAGTAATGTTCGACTTAACATCAATTAAAACGTCAGAGTAAAATTTACTCCACTTTGAGCATTTTTAACCTCAAGTTTATATAAAAACTAATTATAATTTTTCTATATGATATCTGTCTAAGATTCGCCTTGGAAAAACGGACACGGATCTGGATAAGGATTTTTATTTTTTGCGGATTATCAGTGGATAGGGATATTCGGCACATCACTAATCTTTATGTAAATATTTAGTATTTTAAATATATATATAGTGTATGTTAATAAAAGGCTATCGTACATATATAATTAGCTACCGTATGTTAGTGATTCTTAAACACTGTGACGTCATTTTTTCTAAGGTTCGCGTGATTGGCTAACTGGGAAACAGGGTGTTCCCAGTTTGACTTGATTGACAGGTATTTTGCAGATATATTCTCTTAGAATCTACGAATATAATTACATATAGAAATGTCTAGGGTTTCGTAGGCATAAACAAGAAACTATATACACTGCTTTATCCTTCGACCAATATGAATAATATTTTGCAGATTTATTTTCTTAGAATCTACAAATATAATTATTTACAGAAATACCTAGGATTTCGTAGGTATAAACAAGAAACTCTGGACACTGCTACATACTTTGACCAATATGAACAATATTTTGCAGATATATTCTCTAAGAATCTACAAATATAATTACATACATAAAGGTCTAGGTTTTCGTAGGCATAAACAAGAGACTCCTATATCCTTTGACCGATATGAACAATATTTTTCAGATTTATTCTCTAAGAATCTGCGGATAAAATAACATACAGAAATATCTAGGATTTCGTAGATATAAATAGAAACTCTAGACACTCCTATATTCTTTGATCGATATGAAAAACATTTGCAAATTTAATCTCTAAAAATCTGCGGATAAAACATCGTATAGAAATATCTAGAGTTTCGTAGGCATAAATAAGAAACTGTAGACACTTCTATATTCTTTGATCGATATGAAAAATATTTTGCTGATTTATTATTTAAAAATCTGCGGATAAAATAACCTATAGAAATGTATAGGGTTTCGTGGGCATAAACAAACAACCCTAGGGTACTCCTATATCCTTTGACCGATATGAACAGTATTTTTCATATTTATTTTCTAAGAATCTACAAATATAATTATATGCATAAATATCTAGAGTTTCGTAGGCATAAACAAGAGACTCTAGGTACTCCTGTTTCCTTTGACCGATATAAACAATATTTTGCAAATTTATTCTCTAAGAATCCACGAAAATAGTTACATACATAACTGCCTAGGGTTTCATAGCCATAAACAAGAGACTCTAGATACTCCTGTTTCCTTTGACCGATATGAGCAATATTTTGCAGATTTATTTTATAAGAATCTACGAATATAATTACATAAATAAATATCTAGGGTTTCGTAGGCATAAACAAGAGACTGTAGATACTCCTGTTTCCTTTGACCGATATGAACAATATTTTGCAGATTTATTCTCTAAGAAACTGCGGATAAAATTTTATTTATAAATGTTTTGGGTTTCGTTGGCATAAACGAGAAACTCTAGACAAGCCTATATCCTTTAATTGGTATGAACAATATTTTGCAGATTTATTCTCTAAGTATCTACGAATATAATTACATATAGAAACGTCTAGGGTTTCGTAGGCATAAATTAACATCTCAAATTATTTTTAGTTTTAACAATATAAATGTAATGTACTAAATGTAAAGTAAAAATGAATCGATTTCTCATCTTAAAAAGTTAATGAATAAATAATCTAACTATATAATTAGCAAGTGTCTGTATGTAGTGTCGGTAACATTATGACGTCAATTTTTCTAAAGTTCTCGTGATTGGCTAACTGGGGACACCCTGTTTCTTGATTGACTGACAGGTGACGCCCTCTCCCGTGATCAGCTAATTGGTGATATCCTGTCCCATGATTCGCAGACTGGCGACGAAATTAGGATAAGTTAAAAAATAAAACCAAATACACATACAAACAATTGAAATTTTTATAATATAAATCCGTCATTGTTGACGGGTAATAACCTAGTCTTAAAATAAATATTAGTTTTCAGTCGAAGAAAAAATTTGGTATGTTTTAACTTTCTTACCTGACATCTGGATGGGCATCTAACATGGCTCTCATGAGCGTAGTTCCTGATCGGGGGACTCCCCCAATAAAAATAAGGGGCATATTTCTGTCGTATGAGTACATTTTATTATCTCGGCTCATTACGTATTTCTGAAACAAAGAAAATACAAATTAAATAAAAATAAATAGATAAAACAATATATTTAGTTTATTAATATAAGGTCGGATTTTTTAATAAAGAAATGGTTATGTGTTTAACATACGTAGTATCTTCGTAGCTTTTTTAGATATTTCTGATAGCTGGATAACTATTTACAACGTGACAAAGAAGCTGAAAGTGATTTGAAAGAATGTATTTCTTACCTGTGGCTGTACCATGGCAGGATCTTCATTAACCGAACAGAATAGGCCAAGTCGAAAGAGGTATAGACCAAGGGCTAGCAGTATGAGACCACATAAAGCAGCCCTTCTAGGTCCGGCCCGCACCACTCGAACCACCGTCATTTTTACAACCGATAGTCACCTAATACGCGCACTTGAAGTTCTGTAGCTCATAGCGATGTCCAGATAATTCTGTAACAAAAAAAAACAAAAACTTTAAGATACATTTTTAGCAACATATAGATCAATGAAAATATTCGAATACTGCACCAATGCCCAGTTACACAAAACTCTTCAAAATATATAGTCTAAGAGCTAGCAACGTCACAAAAAAGTTTATTTTAGGACGGCTGGTTTTTCGATATTTCTCTTTCTTATTGAAGTTAGGTAGGGATGCGGTACGTCTGGCACCTGGGAGCGGTTGCGTTTACCTGTGCGCATCTCGCCTGTACAGGTAAAAAGTGGATATTTTGAAATCATTTTAAGACATTTTATTTATTTTATATAATTTTCTATGTCTTTTTAGCATTATAAATTTATAGTTGCCAGACAGTTTCGTTGTTGCTAACATTGCGCCAGATCTAATTTAAGTATTTAAAAAATAATATTTTTCAAACCATTTTAGTATAGCTGTAATTTTAATAGGATATAGTTCTGTAATCAAAGAATACAATATTAATTTGCCAGACGGAAATTCCGTTGTTTAACTAGGAACCAGATCAATTTAAGTCCCGGGGATAATAGGTAAGTTAGAAGAGTGTGGCAGCTTATTCGTTGGTTGCGTGAGAGAGATAGCTGCAACAGAGGGCGTTAGAGAGAGACAGGTTATATAGGTTAGAATTTCATAAAAAAATAGAGCAAAATAATAATTAAAGTAAAATGAGATGAGAACAACTGATAAAAAATATTATTAGCAAAATAAAACAAATCATTTATTTTAAATATGTAGGAAATTAAACATAAAATGTAATTCAGTATTTTTATTGAATAATTCTGTCACAATGCAATGACCTGAGAATCTGTTAGAAAAATTAAAAAAAAAAAATTAAAAAAAAAAATAAAAAATAAAAAATTTAAAAAAAATTAAATTAAATTATTATTATTTTTTAAATTTTATTATTTTACCACTTTTGTTTGAACAAAAAACACATTTTTCTTTTTCCTCACTCATCACGATAAAATTCTGCTTCTATTTTATTTTATAAAAACAAGCAAACATAAACACTCATGTGGACGACGCCAACTTAAAAAATAGCAGCTGTGATTGTTTTACTGTTATCTCTTCTAACTCACCTATTCTCCCCGGGACTTAAATTGGTCTGGTTCCTAGTTAAACAACGGAATTTCCGTCTGGCAAATTAATATTGTATTCTTTGATTACAGAACTATATCCTATTAAAATTACAGCTATACTAAAATGGTTTGAAAAATATTATTTTTTAAATACTTAAATTAGATCTGGCGCAATGTTAGCAACAACGAAAATGTCTGGCAACTATAAATTTATAATGCTAAAAAGACATAGAAAATTATATTTAAAAAAAAAAATGTCTTAAAATGATTTCAAAATATCCACTTTTTACCTATACAGGCGAGTTGCGCACAGGTAAACGCAACCGCTCCTAGGTGCCAGACGTACCGCATCCCTACCTAACTTCAATAAGAAAGAGAAATATCGAAAAACCAGCCGACCTAAAATAAACTTTTTTGTGACGTTGCTAGCTCTTAGACTAATACTATTGGACTTACAACCAAGTAACTTAGATATAACACCATGGATACCAAGTACAAATAATATAATATGTAAAATATGTTATGTCATGTGTTATAATGTTTGTATCATATTAGTGCCTAAATATATTACTGCTATACTGCTGTTTATATTCCTATAGGTTATGGGCCCAGCACGCTTCCACTGCGTGGTTATGGCCCTCTCAGATTTTTCAGGTTCTAATATGAATATTAAAATAGACCATTTGAATGAAAACTAAGATATATATGGACAACGTGAATCTCATTATGTTTATGAAGAGACTGCTAAACAGGTACATGATTTTGGTTATACTGTTGAATTTTACAAATTTGGTGTCTGGATAGCGGCGAAAAGAATATTAAGATATTTGAATGGTACATTGGAATATTCTTTGAAGCACTCGCAGCTTTCAAACATTTCAAAAAGGAAGTAGAAAATCTGCAAGGAAGAAAAATCAAATATTTCCAGACGGACAATGGGACGGAATACTGTAATCTTAAATTTGCTGATTTTTTAAAAGAAAGTGGAATAAAAAGAAGGTTATCAGTCACTTATACACCAGAACAAATGGGTGTTGCAGAAAGAAAAAATCGAACATTAGTCGAAATGGCAAGATGTTTGCTAATCCAATCTGGTCTATCAGAAAATTTTTGGGCGGAAGCAATAGCTACCGCAAATTACATAAGGAACAGAACTCATTAAAGGTCGAGGAAGACCAAGTTTGATGAAAACCGGAAGAAGGGGAAGACCGAAGAAACAATACCACATGATCGAAAAACAAACTAATAGTGTGCAAAAAGTACAAAATCAAAGTTCCGAAGAAGTGGCTACAGTAGCAGAAATTTCTCCAGAAGAAGCCGTTGAAAATGAAAAAATTGAAATTGAATATATTTCAACAAATGAAATGATGGCCGATATTTTAACAAAAGGTTTGACATTTGCGAAACACAGGTTATGTACTGACAAGATGAATTTGACATCTTTGACATCTTAAATTGTCAAACTAATAAATATTTTTTTTGTTTATAAGATATCCTTGATTGAGGGGAAGTATTGGACTTACAACCAAGTAACTTAGATATAACACCATGGATACCAAGTACAAATAATATAATATGTAAAATATGTTATGTCATGTGTTATAATGTTTGTATCATATTAGTGCCTAAATATATTACTGCTATACTGCTGTTTATATTCCTATATATACTCTATCTCTGAAAGCCTGATAGTAATAAATCATTTTTTCAGGCAGTTACCAGTGGCGTGCACATTTTAAACACGTTTAAATTGGTTTTGTGTATTTCTATATTACTATTTATCACTTTATTAAACGCACGCCTGTGACCATATTTATCATATCTTTAAACACACCCCTGTGACCATATTTTTCCTCAAAATTTTATGGTCAAATTTTTATGGCCTATTGTGTTTAACCCTAGTTCGTATTCCCATATACTATGTGCGGCACACTCGGTTGTTTTTAGCAATATTTCGTTTCGAACTATTCATATTTTGTCGCTTTTGTTTTACCGCTTCTGTGCGATAATACAATAACTTTTTACAAATAATAAATTATATTACTATCAGTCTTTCGGAGATAGAGTATAGTTTTAAGCTAAAACTCGAGTGAATGATGATTATCAGAAGGCCAAACGATGAATGCCTGTCACTACATAACACAAAAGGCATGACAAGAAGGTTGCAGTTAGATTTTTTCTACCATGTATTAATTACACTAGAACTCCTTTAATTTGGTGGTCTTATATCTCTAATAATACCATAATATAGGGTGACCAGATTTCAGTGAAAGGAAACCGGGACACAGGAAAAAAACAAGAAGGTCTTTGTTTCCTCCCAGATCCAAGTGAAGAGCAAAAACAAAAAAAGGTCCTCACCTATCCAAATTCAAGTGAAGAGCAAAGAGATTCAAAAACCGGGACAATCGGGCGTCCCGAGAATAGTCTTCGGGACACCGGGACAATTGACCGAAAACCGGGACGGATGGTCACCCTACCATAATATATATTTTCACGCATTTTTTTTTTTATATAATTGCAAAAATATCATTCAAATCCAGACCTGGCAACATTGCGGGCGATCTTTTGTTACGCCAGAGCATAACGCCTACAGACAAAGCCGCAGTAAGGGGGGAGGGGGGCGACGGCCCTGGGCGCACTAAGGAAAAGGGCGCTGACGAGCTTGACTAAGGGGCGCTATTGGGAAGGCGAGGACCTTTTTTATTTTTGCTCGTCACTTGTATTTTGAGAGGTGAGGACCTTTTTTTTGCTCATCACTTAAATTTTAGAGGTGAGAACTTTGTTTTTATTTGACAAGGGCGCCAAAACACGGCTTTGCCCCTAGCGCAAGTTTTCCTTACTGCGGCTCTGCCTACAGAGACATTGTTTATATTGCGACTATATGAAAAACTAACGGATTCTCTACTAGAAATAGAATCCCAGCTACCGGCCAGTTATTTATTTATTTTCCTAGTCGATATTTACGTACCTCTTCTCTACCTATAACAAAATGTATCCATGTACGAGGTGTATAAATTAAGTAACCGGACTGGTAACATAGCAATTGATCTCGCAACATTTGGGACGCGGGACTTGGAGGGGCGGCAGGTGAACATGTGACACGCCTTCAATACGAGTTTGAACTCACTAGAATAATTTTGTTGTCCGTAGCGATTTTTTTCGTCAAACAGTTTTTTCTAGTGCGTTCTAAAAATGACATTAATTTCGAGCAACGGTGTGCTATCAGGTTTTGCGTTAGACTTGGGCACAGTGTAACGGAAACTTTTGCAAAACTTCAGCAGGCCTACGGAGACAGTGTTTTGCCAGGACCCAGGTTTTTTGGTGGTTTAAGGCATTTTCAGAAGGAAGAAAGTTGATTGAAGATGAATCACGCAGCGGAAGGCCTACATCTTCAAAACCGATGAAAATGTCGACAGAATCTGGGATCTTGTGCGTTCAGATCGTCGGTTGACAGTCAGAATGATCAGGGAAAAGTTGAATTTGACTCATAATACCGTTCATCAGATTTTGACCAATGCCTTGTCACACAGCAATTTCAATAAACGAGTTTTTGGCCAGTAAAAACATTCCTTTGGCTCTTCAACCTCCTTATTCGCCTGACTTGAGTCTTTGTGCCTTTTTCCTCTTCCCAAGATTGAAAATCATCTCAAGGGATGTCATTTTGGGATACTCGAAAACATTGAAACGTCCGTAATCGACCAGCTGAAAGCTATTCCAGTATCCGAGTTCCAGCACTGCTGTGAGGATTGGAAGAACCGCCTCCAGCGCTGTGTGGCGTCCCAAGGAAGTTATTTTGAGGGCGACAATATTGAATAGGGAATAGGCATGATTTTATTTTAATTTTTTATTATATTCCTCTTGTTGCATATAAACATAAAAAAGTTTTGATTTTTTTTTTAATTTGAAGGCTTAAAAAAATCATAAATGTATGTAGCGCACGAAAACGACGTGTGGCGTCATACCCCTTCTAAGTGACGTAGTACACTACTAGCCTACCCAGTGTACTACGTACAGCCTACCCAGTGTATAGCGTGCAGCCTACATAGTCTGTTGTGAACTTATTTGCTTGTATAACTTTTATAGGTTATGTAAAGTTAGAGTGATTTTAATTAAAATAAAGTTTAATTCTATAAAAAATAAAAACAATTTATACATGTTTACCGAATTAAATTTTATATTATAAAAAAGTATATAAAACATGGAAGATCCAGGCCCCAGTACTTCGAAACATAGTCGAAAATATTGTTTAGTACCGATGTGCACAAATAGTTCAAATAGAAATCCAAAAAAACAATTTATATCATTACCTGATTACGAAAAACAACAGAAAAGGCGAAATTTGTGGCTGAAAGCTATGAGGCGAAATAAAACTGATATTTCAGAAAAAAGTAAACTTTATGTTGTGTGCAATAAATGCATTAATGTTGGGTAAATTATCACTCTGAGCCCTAACAAAATCATTATCTGCCATTTTAATAATAAATGCGTGAAAAATTGTTTAAAAACAAATACAAAACTCTCGAACAATACAATATACACACGTAAAGATTATGTTGTAGCTGTATCTGTGACGTCAAACCCCAGTCGTTTGACGTCATACTCAGTCGTATTTACTCGGCCACTTTCGCGCCGTGGTCGGCTTATTTCAAATTTACAATATTTTAATTAAAAAATTTTGCTATAATATTAATTAAAATGTGATTTTTGTTTTGTTAGGTGACATAACTAACATTAACATATCAAAAAAATTTAGTTTTAAGGAAATATAAATTTTATGCGTATCCCCTATTGTAATTCTATTCGAATAACATTTTTTTTAAAAATAAGTCCGGTTACTTAACTTGCACACCTCGTATATAAAAACATTACGTATAACTTTTGATTTTATTTTTCCCCCATCAATAACATAAGACAAACTCGTTGCATTTAAATTTCAAGTCACGTTACTGAAAATGTATTTTCAACATGTGACAGTTTTCATTCTTATCGAGTGTAACAATGTGTGGAAGAAAACAGTGGTAGCCGAGACCAGAGAGAAAACATTTAGACCATCATTAATCAAGGGGGGTTTCGTGGTTTAGTATGCAAATGTAGGCGGTCGACTTCGTGGTCTGCCTTCACTTGCTGCCAGTCGGCACCCTAAGATTAACGGACATGAACACCACTGTTTCACACAGATAAAACGACTTGTTTTCACAAAAAAAATTGTTTAAAATGCATTGGATTTACTAAGATGAACTTTATTAAACGATAAAAAACAAGTTTTAACAAGTTATGGCTTCAGAAGTTTTAAAAGTTATTGTATACTGGATCCGTGAGGGTTTGCAAGGTGGTTTTCAACGTTGTGCAATCCTCCTGCTTCGAAAAAGGTACATTTTGTACCCCAGAAATATTTCCAAATAATTTATGTAATTTCCATGTAATTTTCTTAGGCCCGGTCTTTCCACCTTCAGATAAAGTTCCAGGTAACTATCTGACAGATAAGGTTATTTATAACTTCATCTGCTGAATAAATGTCATCCCTTCTTTCTATACAAATGTATCTATCGGATAGTTATCTAACGGATAATGAGACTGACGTATTGGATTCACTGACTGGTATTGACATTTATTCAGCAGATGAAGGTATAAATAACCTTATCTGTCAGATAGTTACCTGGAACTTTATCTGAAGGTGGAAAGACCGGGCCTTAATATTTTATGATCTTGATTTCTTTGTTTGCAAGGCATAAAAAGAAGACTTTCATCTGGCATATCTATGAACAATGGATCTATTTCGATAACCCGAAACGGAAGAAATTATGGCAATCATCAACATCGACACCAAAGCGCAAGATCCACAGTCAAAAAGTAATGTTCTCTATTTGGTGGGATATGGAGGGAGTCGTGTATTATGGGCTGTTAAAACAATTGAAAAAAAGACTAAAGGAAGGAGACTATGAATTTTTACATACAAATTTTTCTGACGGAAATTACGTTATTCCAACGACCACAATGGCTGCCAGTATTTTGTTGTTTTCGTATTAAAAAGTGATTATTAACATTTATTTTGATAATTTAAAGTATATAGTCGGATTGCTGATAGGTGACTGTTCGTTACTACAAGTATCAATATACAATACAATATGCTTTCTCTGTCTATATCATTATAATTATTTGCATACCCATAGTAACGTATAGTGACGCAAGTTTACAACTAACCTTCCAAATTATTTTAATAAAAAACAAAGCATTAGAAAGAAACGGCATGATTCGTAGATATCTTTACTAATTAGAGCGCAAAAATAAATTCACAGCAGTACTCAAACATACAAAATTATTAATTTTAAGGTAATAATTATAAATAAGGAAAAACTTATACTCATACGTAAATTTTGGATTATAATTTGTTGTTTAATTAAATTAAATTTTTATGTTTCCTCTAAGTACAAAGGGATAAAATATTAAGTAAAAATATATTTATTCATATAATATGTTGCTACAAGTTGTATTTAAATGTCTATTTTTATTTAAAAAAAATTAGTCACTGTAATGCATGATATCGTTGTCATCTGAACTATCGCTGTCATTTCTTGTATTTATTATTATTGGATTAATATCATCAACAATCCTTTTCTTTTCCCACCATTCATTTATTAAATTTTCGATTTTTTTAACAGATTTTGCCCAAGTTTCTCAACTAATTTGATCACAGGCTACTTGCCACATTTTTAAAACTTCGTTATCACTATATCCGTTTTGACCAATATGTCTATCATAATAATTTTTTGTTATACCCCAAATTAGTTCAATGGGGTTAAACTGGCAGTGATAAGGAGGTAATCTTAGTACTTCATGACCATACGTTTGTGCCAATGTATCAATAAAATAAACTGGTTCAGATTTTAATTTCCTTCGTTTTCTCGTGATTTTGTTAGTGAGAAGTTCAGATTTATTACATTTTATAATTCTACGAATTGTTGATTCCGAAATCTTTAAGGCAGCTGCTATTCTTTGATGGACACAAGATAGAGAAATAAGTGGCCCATTGTTCTCTTTTTCGGAATTAAAATTTTCCAGCAGATTTAAAGTTTGTGAATTTAATAATTGGCCGCAAGTTCTATTAATTAATATTATTAACAGACACTGAAAGCTAAGACAAATAACAACAAAACATTTTTTAAATCGCTGAAAAATGGTAACTAGATAATTATATGAATGCATTACTTGATACATACATGTAACAGTCACCTATCAGCAATCCAACTATATTCATAATTTATAAATCATAAATAACAGACAGGGCTAAAACAGTTTTTAATTATTTTATCATTTAATACAATAATACGCATTTAGATATACTGATCAAAAAATGCCAAGACTAAAGGAATAACTTTACATTCGTAATTAAACACCTAATTAACTTTAACGTACCTATATTACGTCAACACAAGATCTAATATTACATTTAGGCCCGGTCTTTCCACCTTCAGATAAAGTTCCAGGTAACTATCTGACAGATAAAGTTATTTGTAACTTCATCTGCTGAATAAATGTCAATACCAGTCAGTGAATTCAATACGTCAGTCTCATTATTCGTTAGATAACTATCTGATAGATACATTTGTATAAAAAGAAGGTATGACATTTACTCAGCAGATGAAGTTAAAAATAAGCTTATCTGTCAGATAGTTACCTGGAACTTTATCTGAAGGTGGAAAAACCGGGCCTTAAACCACATAGGTTTTATAGCAACTCTCATAAAAACTCTGTAGTCAATAGAATGATGTTAACTTTTAACAATTCCTTCTCATCTATAGATATAGATATTCATTTTCTCAGTCAGACGCAATTTAAATCTATTATTATGAACCAAATAAATGTATAGTATCTATGTACCCTATTTTCGCTTGTTCACTTATTTTCTTTCTTTTTATATATGTAATGTAAAGTTAATTTTCTAAATTTGATTCTTTTCTTTCTCTCTCACATAAGTATATTTATATTTTTTTCTCTAATATATAAAATTTCTTTGTACTATTCTATTGTTATCATAATTATTATTTTTATGTACATGTAATATTATTATATTTGTAATTATGTATTAATCTATAATTGGCCCCATAGCAATAAATAAATAACATAAATAAATAAATAAATAAATAATAAAATGCAATATTTCAAAAATGATATATAAATATTTTAGAAATGTAAAAATTGTAGATAAAAATTAGGATTATTATATTGGGTATAATATTGTTAATGTGAAATTAATTACTATTAAAAAAGAAAATTTCTATTTAAAAATCTAATAAATGCTTTTGGTGTATTATATGTAGGGTGACCAGATTTCAGTGAAGAGAAACCGGGACACAGGAAAAAAAAAGAAGGTCTTTGTTTCCTCCCAGATCCAAGTGAAGAGCAAAAAAAAAGGTCCTCACCTCTCAAATTCAAAGTGAAGAGCAAAAAAAAAAAGGTCCTCACCTCCCCAAATTCAAAGTGAAGAGCAAACAAAAAAGAAAAGGTCCTCACCTATCCAAATTCAAAGTGAAGAGCAAAGAGATTCAAAGGACAGTCTTCGGGACACCGGGACAATTGACCGAAAACCGGGACGGATGGTCACCCTAATTATATGTTACTTTTTTTCGTATTTTATCTTTACATTATTAAATAAAACCTATATAATATAAATAAATAGCTTTTTTTAATATTAATAAAACATCGATGTATCGGAAACATCGATGTTTTTTCTTCGAAGTTTTTTCAACATCGATAGTAAGCGCCGATGATAAACATCGATGTTTTGCATTCGATGTACAACCCTAGTAAGGACCTTTTGTCACCTAGTTTCATGGGTATTAATAATAATTAAAAAATGGTGCCCTCTTCTTAAATATTTCATGACCACCCCAGATTTTACTCAAATATTTCCTGGTACCCCCATATTTTAAGAGCTAGTGCCGCCATTTCTCCTTACACAGTGGTTTTCCCCTTTAATGGTTCCCTGCAACTATTATTTCTCATATACATGGTTTTTGTTTTAAATCCCCTTCAAACAACGATGCATCGAAGTCTTAACAATTTTTTTCCCCATGAACCAAGGACTGCGTATTCTTGACCCATGCCGTTCTTTCATTTCTTTCCTCTCATTATATCTCCATTGTATCAACGTAAAGAAGCAATATATCAGTAGATTTGTCGCAGTGTCCCCAGGAATGCACCACACAGATATATATTCGTGTTTAATGGTGTGTGACTCTCGCAGAAGTGAGCTTTATTCTCAAAGTTCGTGCCACGAACTCGTCCCCCCCCCCCGCGCACTCCTTCCCGCCGTCCTGCCATCTAACAGACTCTGGTATTCACGTGTAATTGAAAAATATAAGGCTTCCCTAACTCATGCTGAACTCTTTCAAATATTTAAATGGTGATTTAATATTTTAAAATAGTTTTAGATGGATCACTTGAATCCACAATAAAGGTTAATACATTAACTCCAGGAAATACGTAGTTTTCTAAAGTAACTTTTGCGGGAGTGTTGCAAATTGGTGTGATTAATAAAGTCTGGTCCAAACAATTAGGAGGAACGAGGGCATATTGAAAACTAATGCCTCCATGGCTATAACTTTATTAGTAATTCATATATGGTTTACATATAAATGTGAAATAATAGTACAAACTGTCCACTACGCACTGATATATTTTCCACATAATCGCCATTGACAGTAATACATTTATGGCAACGTGGTACGAGCTTTTCAAGCCCGTCACGGAAAAAGTCTGAAGACTTCCCACGGCACCTTTTCCGCACCTCCGCTATCACCTCTGCATCCGAAGAGAAACGCTTGCCCTTGAGATGTCCCTTAAGCTTTGGAAAGAGGAAAAAGTCACAAGGCGCAAGATCATCATAAGGTTTTCATTTCATCAGTAAGCATTCGGGGCACCCAACGCGCGCAAACTCTCCTGTTCTGCAGCACATTGCAGATAATGTGATGTATTCTTTCTTGTGAAATACCCACCCTGTTGGCTATGTCAGTTTGTTAACACCGTCGAATCTCACGAACCAGTTCATCCATGAGAGCCACCTGCCTTTCCACTGGTGGTCGTGCACTGCGTGCCCGATCATGGACATCCGTTTCAGCAGGACTTGCGTCTTTCACAGTCCTTACCCACCTCCTAACAGTACTCACATCAACACACTCCTCAAGGTAGACGGCACTTAACCTTCGAAGGATATCAATGGGCGCTACACCCTCCGCAGTAAGAAATTCTATGACAGATCGTTGTTTTAACCGCACATCCATGCCGGCCGCCATGTTTAGAACTGTCATGCGCAAACGCGATAGTTGCTGAAAATCTCCGCTAGGAGGACTTATGTACAGATACTTAAGGTAAATGGCAAACCACTTTTGACACGGTCTGGCCCGTCATTATGGCCATGGAGGCATTAGTTTTCAATATGCCCTCGTAGATTTTCAAATCTAGTAATTTTTACAAATTAATTGAAGCTTTTGATCATTTTGTTCAGGAAAAACCAACTTCAATATACCTCCTTAGGAAAGAGTGGTTTAACTCCACCTATAACAGAGGTTTTATAACTACAACATGTAGGATTAAATTTAATCACACTTTCTCTAAAAGTCACCTACATAAAATCAATATGGCATCAACACCATACTGTACATGCGACAACGTCAGCCCAGAAGGTGTAGACCACCTGATACTTGGATGTCCAAAGTACCAAAACAATCGCACAACGCTTATGACACAATTAATAGCAGAAGGAGTAAAACTAGCAACAAACGTCAACTGTATAATTTCAACCAAAAACATAACAATTCTAGAGCTCATTTATAATTTCATAAAAAATAGTAAAATAAGAATATAACAAGAGATCAAATCAAATTCAGAAAATAGTACTGGTTAACGGCCCAAGTTGCCAAGACCACAGAATACGAAGAAGAAAAAAAAAACTTTTAAAAACAATATATAAAAAATTGATGTGAAGTGTGAATTTTCACACATTTCTGGGTTTTGCAGGTATTTAGTAACTGAACGATGATTATTTGGGATGCCAAAACAAATTTTATGTCAAAATATTTTTTTATGAATTTTAATTCGAATGCCTAATACCATTATTTGAGTTTCTAAATATATGCAGTATTTTTTTTATATAGCAAAGTTCATTAAGATTTTGAAAATTGCACCTATGGCTTCCATTGGTTGCTTACATCATAAGTCCCGCCCTTTGATTTCGTCAAACTAGAATTAAATTATAATTTCAACACTTTCCACTGGTTATTAAATTTACGCTTTTAAAAATTAAATGCACTATTTACCAAATATAACTAGAATTTTAACAAAATAAAAATGCAAAAAAAAAAAACAAAAAATAAAATCAACAGGATTCGAACCCTAGTTTGCAAGGTAACTTATATTATTAAGCACACGACGAAACCAACCACGCCACGAGAGCTAACGCTCAGCTAAGTTACACAACGTATTAAATAGTTAACATATTTTAGTTAAAAACACAAAAAATGCGTTATTTTCCGAAAACATAATTTGATCAAAAATTCCTGTTGTACTATTCCGGTTCACACCAATGTACATTACTTAGAATTTTTTCAGATTTTTAGTTTAAACCATCTGGGCTACAGGGTGTGGGACAAAAATTTTTTTGCACAATTTTGGCAAAAATCGCATCAAAATAATTTATTTTGCAAAAATAAAATTTTGATCGTTAATCCACGTACTAAGGGCTTTCATTTGATACCCTACTCAGAATTTAAAAAAAATATTTTTTTTTTCGATGAGCACATATTTGTTTATATTTTTACAGGGATATGTTTTTTAGATGTTTTAGTATTTTTCCTATGTGCGGGTCAACGAGTTGTATAAGCATGCCAAATTTCAACTCTCTAGGTTTAGCCGTTTGGCTACAATTTTGACCGAACAGACAGACAGACAGACAGACAGACAGACAGACAGACAGACAGACAGACAGACAGACAGACAGACAGACAGACAGACAGACGACAAAATGACGGTATAAGGGTTTTTTGGTCATACCTACAAAACCCTAAAAAATGACAACTAATGACAACAGCTAATACAAGACATAACTTACAAGAATTCCAGTTAGTTCGGCCTAATCGTTTGGAATTGCTTGTAGGTCTTGAGGTGCTACGAGGGTTAACTTTTATGTTTTTACAAACGACCACTAGATGGAAATATTGAAATGTGTCATTTCTATATTCGTAAAATTTTACTTTTGTTATTGTGAAATCAGTGGCAGCTTATAAATTGATCAAACAGTTTTACAGTGAGCGTTTAAAAAAAAGTTTGTGAAAAATTGGATATTACTCGTGAATGTTTTCGTTGGATGATTTTTTACGATTTTAGTAACGGCCTAACTCAACAACAATGCATAGATTCCCTTCGTTCAACTTTTGGTAATGAAACGCCATCAGAAAAGACTGTTTATAATTGGTTTGCAGAATTTCGTCGTGGTTGTGCGTCCGTCAGTGATGAATCTCGTGAAGGTCGACCAAAATCGGCTGTGATTCAAAAAAACATCGATGCTGTGTGCAAAATGATTGAAGAAGATCGGCATGCAACTTACCGTGAGATAGAGGCATCCTTTGACATATCGCAGACTGCAATACATTCGATTTTGCATGAACATTTAGCTGCTAAAAAGATCTATTTTTGATGGATTCCGCATAATTTGACCGAAGCTCAAAAAAAGGCTCGTGTTGATTGGTGTAAAGGTATTTAAAAAAAAATCAACCTAGGCACTGCAAAATCCGTATACAATATGGTTACAGATGACGAAACTTTGCTTTATTTATACGAACCGGAAACTAAGCAACAATCCGCAAAAGTTGTTCGTTCAAGAAGCACTTTCAACAAAATGATCGCTTGTTTCTTGGGTTGTACTAGACATGTCGCAACCATTCTTTTAGAAGATCGGAGAACAGTTAATGCTGAATGGTATACAATAATTTTTTTCCAGAAGTCATCGACAAAATCAGGAAAAACAACCAAAAACTTCTTCATTATGACAATGCAAGCTCCCACGTAGCACGTCAAACGATTGATTATTTGAAGGAGAAAAACATCGAATTAATGTCTCACTGCCCGTATTCACCTGATTTACCCCCTAACGACTTTTTTTCCCCAATGTCAAACAAAAAATTCGTGGACAGCGATTTTCATTACCTCAAGAAGTTGTTCAAGCCATCGAAAACCATGTTTTTGAGATACCAACTTCAGAGTGGAAAAAATATTTCGAAAATTGTTTTGAACGCATGCAAAAGTATATAAATCTTAAAAGCGAATATTTTGAAAAGCAATAAAAGTTTGTTAAAATGTTTTTTCTTAGTTTTTTTAAAAACTTAAAAGGTAACCCTCGTAAAAATTTAGTTATCTTTTGGCCATTTGTTCTGGATAAACCTAGCACTTAACAGTTGAGGATTTGACTAAAATCCAAATTACATCCAACTGACAGTGCTTAATAAGAGAGAGCGGGTAAAACAACTTTTCCCATGCATCTCAAGTGGTTATTAAACTCAACCAATTAACTCCAACAAATTTCTAAAATTCCAAAACATCCAATCCATTATGTACGCAGGCAGCAACATTACGATGTGCGTTCTTCTCCCCATCAGCGTTGTTCCTAGATCTCCAAGCTAGTTAAGACGATAGCTAGATATAAGATGAGCGCTGGGAATTGGGGAGTTGGTAGTTGTGCCACTTCTTGCACGCGTTCAAATGTGGTTACAACACTAATTACTTCCAGCGAGGTTAGACCTTCCTGCCACACACTTCGACCCCCCCCCCCTGGTGAAAACGCCATCGTTCATTATGCACTGTTCAAAATTAAGCGCAAGATCTATGGAAACATGCTTTCAAGAAAATCGACTCGAATATTTTGTGGTGAATGAATTATTTTAACAAGTGAGAGATATTTTGTTGAGTTGATTAGTTTAGGCTGCTGTTGTTGAACGAGTAAAGCGAAACCACAACAATAGACTTGTAGAATGATATTACATTAATGAAATTTAGTATTTGTACCTCGTAGAATAGCAATCAGATGTGGGAACGGTAATTTAACAGAAATAAAATTTCATCATTATTTAAAACTAGCAAGGGTATCCCGTGCTTCGCTACGGCATTTATCTATTATAGCTAATAGAATATAAAATATTCTTCAAACAGAGTTCATTACAATTTTTAAAAATATTGAAAATAAAATTTTTCCTCCAGAAACAACAATTAAGATTGCCGCAATAACGAGCATAAAAATTGATGTGAAGTGTGAATTTTCACACATTTCTGGGTTTTGCAGGTATTTAGTAACTGAATGATGATTATTTGGGATGCCAAAACAAATTTTATTTCAAAATATTTTTTTATGAATTTTAATTCGAATGCCTAATACCATTATTTAAGTTTCTAAATATGTGCAGTATTTTTTTTATATAGCAAGGTTCATTAAGATTTTGAAAATTGCGCCGATGGCTTCCATTGGTTAGGTTAGGTTAGGTTAGGCTTAAATCATAAGCCCCGCCCTCTGATTTCGTCAAACATAGAATTAAATTATAATTTCAACACTTCCCACTGGTTAATAAATTTACGCTTTTAAAAATTAAATGCAACATTTACCAAAATATAACTAGAATTTTGACAAAATAATTTAAACAAAATAAAAATACAATAAAAAAAAAACAGAAAATATAAAATGAACAGGATTCGAACTCTAGTTTGCAAATTACAAAGCCCACGACAAAACTAACTACGCTATTAGAGTTACTGATGTTGTGCGTTACATAGCGAATTAAATATTTAACATATTTTAGTTAAAAACACAAAAAATGCGTTTCCGAAAACATAATCTGATCAAAAATTCCTGTTGTACTATTCCGGTTCACACCAATGTACATTACTTAGAATTTTTTCAGATTTTTAGTTTAAACCATCTGGGCTACAGGTGTGGGACAAAAATTTTTAGCACAATTTTGGCAAAAAACGCATCAAAATAATTTGTTTTGCAAAAATAAAAATTTGATCGTTAATCCACGTACCAAGGGCTTTCATTTGATACCCTACTCTGAATTATAAAAAAATATATATTTTTTTCGATGATCACATATTTGTTTATATTTTTAGGCGGATATGTTTTTTAGATGTTTTAGTATTTTTCCTATGTGCGGGTCAAAGAGTTGTATAAGCATGCCAAATTTCAACTCTCTAGGTTTAGCCGTTTGGCTACAATTTTTACCGAACAGACAGACAGACAGACGACAAAATGACGGTATATGGTTTTTTGGTCATACCTACAAAACCCTAAAAATGGAAAAAAAATATATATGTACTAAAGTTTCCACAAATACGTTTATCATATGCACAGATTCCCTAAACACCATAATAGAAATCATCAACATAAAAACCAAGGAAAAAAGTATACAGGATAACCAAGAAATATTCCATAACACCCAGCAAAATACATACATACATACATACATAATCTAAAATTTAAAAAAAAAATCTCTTATACCCGAAGGTGTCGAGTGTACCTTTAATATACTTAATAGTATATTCTGTAACAAGGTTGGAATGACAAAATTCGATGCGAGTGGAACATAACGAGCGCGAGCCGCAGGCGAGCGTGAGGAACCACGAGCATCGAATTTTCTCTTCCAACCGAGTCACAAACCCTACTTTCTCCACGACCACCAGAAAGAAAAAAAATAACAAATAATTATTTTAATATTTAACATTTTATCTTAACAAATAATTTATATTACATAACAAATTAATCAATTAATTAAACTATTTTTTTATTTATAATTTGTTTAATTTTAATTTAATTTACCGCACATCGACCACTATTTTAGGTTAGGAAGTTATGTTGCATTTATTTAATGTAAACCTTGCATATATCTTAATGTAACCCTACAAAAACAAAAGACAACAAGTATGGAATAGTTATTCCATAACAAGTGATGGAATGAAATACACGCAAAATGCATAAGAAGATAAGTGCTTTAGAATAACATTCCAACTCTTGTGTAAGAATATTAACTTTCTGTAGTCAAAATTAATATTAGAATTGGTAAATTCTATAGTGGTCGTGGAGAAACTAAATTTCTTGGTCGGCCGGTGTCTTACATAACTTTCTCCATTCTGTTCTATTATACGTTAATTTCTTCATATTTTGCGTATCTATTCCTTTATATTTAGCTGCTTCCTTGATACCCTCAAGCCATGTTTTCCTAGGTCTTCCTCTTGGTCTTTTTCCGCTCACTTAAAGGATTTTTGCAAGTTTTTCTTTAGGCTGTCTTTGAACATGTCCGTACCACCTCAGTTGTTGTTCGTAGATGTTTTGAATTAGGGGCTTGATTTTCAGTTCTTTCCTAATTTCACTGTTTCTTATCTTGTCTAGCCGCGTTTTGCCTACAATTTTGCGAAGAAATCTCATTTCGATGGCTTGTAATTTGCTATGTTGTTTCTTGTTTATGGTCCAAGATTCGCAAGAATAGGTTAGTGCTGGAACATAGACTGATTTATTTACTACTTTTGTATCTTTTGGGATCTCTTTTTTGCTGAGAAAGGATGTCTTCAGTGCATTAAAGATTTTCGCTGCAATATTTGTTCTCTCTTTGATTTCTGATAACCACATTTTAAGCATATTTTTGTGAATTTTTTTCAAATCTATGGTTAAATTTATTCATTTTCAAACTAAGTACATATATAAAGTATGTTTTGAAGAAGATACAAAAAAATTTTGAAGGCAAAATATGGCGAAGTGAGCCAGCTGTGGCAAATTTTCTCAGACTCCGGGAAAAAAATTAGATTTTGCGGTGACCAGCATAACTCGACACTGGATCATCTGAAATCAAAAATCCAAAAAGATTTTGTTAGTTTATGAGTTTGCCGAGGTAACGATGTTGAGATATTTTTTTTTTTCATGTTTTTTTTTTTATTTAACAATCACAAATATACTCAATTTTAGGTTTTTTTTTGGGGGAATTAATTTTTTTTTGTCTTCTAAGTAACGCTAAAAACTGAAAAATCATTTTAAAAATAAAAACTTAACGTCATTACCTCGGCAAACTCATAAACTAACAAAATCTTTTTAGATTTTTGATTTCAGATGATCCAGTGTCGAGTTATGCTGGTCACCGCAAAATCTAATTTTTTTCCCGGAGTCTGAGAAGATTTGCCACAGCTGGCTCATTTCGCCATATTTAGCCTTCAAATTTTTTTTGTATCTTCTTCAAAACATACTTTATATATGTACTTAGTTTGAAAATGAATAAATTTAACCATAGATTTGAAAAAAAATCACAAAAATATGCTTAAAATGTGGTTATCAGACCCTACCCCCCCCCCCCCTTAATCCTCGTGATGTTATAAATTCTTCAGATGACATTTGTCCCATTCTTACTACGTTACTGCACCTCGTGTATAGGCTTTTTATGGCTTCTATTATTTCTTTCACAACCTTTCTTTTTTTCAGTATTTCCCATAATTTCACTCTTTCAATTTTGTCAAATGCCTTTTCTAGGTCAATTAGGCATATCTGTAGTGATTTCCCACATAGTGTTAGTTTTTTGCTAATTTATCTGAGAGCAAATATCAATGCCCCAACCCCCCCAACACAAAACAAACCCGTGCGAATCTTATTTAATGTACCTTCATTGATCTACGAATTCTGCTCATCTATAATCAAAGGCTTTACACGATCGCAATGTGATTGATTTTGATTAGTTAAACATATATTTTTTATAGTATATAATTAGATTGAACTGTCAGTCGTTACGGCCCTGTAAATTCGAAATCCAACCAATTATATACACCCTCCAGCCACTTAGGTAATGACATATTCCAGAATCTCAAGACGAACTGATCCCCCCATTTCACTGTCCCTCTTCTGAAACCAATCTCAGTACCTGCCATTGAGGCTAGACTCTCACGTCACCGTGTTCTAGTACAGTGCCTGTCAAAGAGACTAGGTTTCTCATTGCGTAACAGTCTTTGTACCCTGGCTCTAAACGTTACCGGTAATTAATTTAATTTTACCGTTGCTTTGTTTTATTTCATGTTAAAGTGTCGTAAATGCTACTGTAAGAGGCAAACGGCAGGTAAATTGTAAGGGTCTTTGAAGGACATTTCTAAGGTTTCAGGCTTAGTAAACGGGGTTTCAATATTATTCAGATTATTATTGCTATAATTAATACACCCTAACTCTGATTGCTTATAACACGTTGCAACAGGTTTAGTTGCATTTTTAGAATTTCGTAATATTACACCGGAACTTTGAGGTTGAAAACGGTACTGTCTCGTTTAAATCGGGATGCCTGGTCACAATATTTTCAACATACATTGGCATAGTACAGCCCAAACTGTGCGTCACGAAGACCCAGGACCTTTTACTTCATTTGCCAAGGGCGCCGAAAACATTGCTACGGCTTATTCGAATAATAAAAAAAAAAATAAAATAAAATAAATTACAAAGCTGAATAATGTTAAATTTTGAATTCTGTTAAACAGTAGAATATCTACCTATGTAAACATTATATTGACTTAACCTCTGTATTTCTATGA
Organism: Liopterus haemorrhoidalis; assembly: GCA_963971575.1. Classification (NCBI taxonomy): domain Eukaryota; kingdom Metazoa; phylum Arthropoda; class Insecta; order Coleoptera; family Dytiscidae; genus Liopterus; species Liopterus haemorrhoidalis. Next base: position 5,716,292 of record OZ020625.1, read on the forward strand.
TCACTAACAGGCTCAATAAAATATTATTATTATTATTATTAAAAAACAGTTCGGTTACTTAATTTACACACCTCGTAGGATGCTCTTTCCATAGTTGCCCAAAATATACCTCATTAAAACTGCATTAAACAGAGAGGAATAGTTTCTTTTTTAGGGTTTTGTAGGTATGACCAAAAATCCCTTATACCGTCATTTTGTCGTCTGTCTGTCTGTCTGTCTGTCTGTCTGTCTGTCTGTCTGTCTGTCTGTCTCTCTGTCTGTTCGGTCCAAACGGCTAAACCTAGAGAGTTGAAATTTGGCATGCTTATACAACTCTTTGACCCGCACATAGGAAAAATACTAAAACATCTAAAAAACATATCCCCCTAAACATATAAACAAATATGTGCTCATCGAAAAAAAAAAATATTTTTTTATAATTCTGAGTAGGGTATCAAATAAAAGCCCTTGGTAAGTGGATTAACGATCAAATTTTTTTATTTTTGCAAAATAAATAATTTTGAAGCGATTTTTGCCAAAATTGTGCAAAAATTTTTTTGTCCAACACCTTGTAGCCCAGATGGTTTAAACTAAAAATCTGAAAAAATTCTAAGTAATGTACACTGGTGTGAACCGGAATAGTACAACAGTTTTTGGAAAAAAACTCATTTTTTGTGATTTTTGGCTAATAATGTACACAAGTTATAGCTTTGTAACACGCTACACTGGAACGTGTATGATGGTGTAGTGGTTTTTGACTCTGGTTTTTCACCCAAGTAACTCGATCCGAAAGAGATCGAACCCTGCGAGAAGAGACAATATTATTATTTTTTTTTTAAATTTTTATATTGTTTAAATTATTTTTTCAAAATTCTAGTTATATTTTGGCAAATGTTGCATTTAATTTTTAAAAGCATAAATTTAATAACCAGTGGAAATTGTTTAAATTATAATTTAATTCTGTTTCAATGTACACGAAATCAGAGGGGCGGAACTTATAACAACTAATGGAAGCCATAGGCGCAATTTTTAAAATTCTTAATGAACCTTGCTATATAAAAAAAAATACTGCACATATTTAGAAACCTAAATAATGGTATTAGGCGTTCGAATTAAAATTAACAAAAAAAAAATATTTTAATATAAAATTTGTTTTCGCATCCAATAACATCATTCACTTACTAAATACCTGCAAAACCCTGAAATGTGTGAATATTCACACTTCACATCAATTTTTCATATTCATTTTGGTTGTTAAGTAAATGATAAATTAGATGTTTGAACCTTATAAGTAATATTCCCCCTGCTCCTATATTATATTATTATTAAAAACTGCGTTGAAAAGAGAAAACCAGTGGCGAAAGGAAACCTCCGCTAGACTTGCCCTCAAAAAAAAAAAAAAAAAAAATAATATAAAAAAAATTTAAAAAAATCAAATTTTTGTTCAAGACTTGGTTTAATAGTTATGAATTTTAAATTTTTTTAAAGTTTAATAACTTCCGTTTCAAGTTTCGGATTTTTATAAAAACAATAGGGTTCTTCCCAAGTATTAGGAGAATTTTTTAGAACGAGAACGAACTCTCTAAGTTAAACCGTTCTTGAGTTATCGTGTATACACAAACACAGACACACAGACACACACACACACACGGACGGCACTTCGAAAATAGGTTTTTTGGATTCCCTGGACCATGAAACGTGGTCAAAATTAAAAGTCAAAATCTCGACATCGAAAATTTTCGCGATTACAATACTTGCCCCTTATATATTAAGGTCGGGCAAGTAAAAAATTGTTTTCTCATACATTTTTGATGTAAAGTGAATAATAAGTGAGATATTTCAAGATTTTAGTTTTTGAATGTACCTCCTTAACTTACTAAATATTCATTCTATCGAAGATATATAATATAACAAAAAAGATTTGTTTTCTTATTATAAACTAATAATAAGTCGAGCTTCTGGTGTAAGTAGAAGTTCTGTGCACAATCTTTTAAAAAAAGAATGCTTAGAAAAGGATAGAATTTATCCTTTTAAAAACCACCAAGAGTTAGTTGGAGAAAATGATGAAAGGATAACAACGTTTTGTGAAACAATGTTTTACGACAACAGTTTCCAAACTTTGTTCAGTAACGACCCCCTTAGAAAAAATCCCATCTCTGGTGCCCCCCCCCCCATTTAGGAAATTTATAAACAATTTATACACGTGCGTAGAAATATATGCAATTGCATTGAGTTTTATTGTTTTATTCGTTACTGCATTATAACGATCGGAATAAAAATGACATTTGCAATGAACCTGCGACCCCCTGGTGAATCTTGTACGAGCCCCCACTTTGGAAACCGCTGTTTTACGATATATGATGTACATCCCTTTCTGACAATAAAAGTATTATTGTTATTAATAATAATACGCAATTTGGGCCTCACTTTGAAAGCTTAATAAGCACTGGTTTAACGTAAGCGATATCAAGATATACATAAAGGTGTACACACTATTGTGGACCATTTATCTTTATTATCTCTGCTTGAATACAACTCGTGTTGTTTTATTTATAAGCATCTGATTGACTGGTTTTTTCATGTCCAAAAATTATTGGAGCGCAGAGTTACTAATTTCAATGGTTCTCCCATGTCGAGTGCCGTTAAAGTACCAATCGAACAGACCTCTTATTTTCGACCACTTAATTGATTACAGTCCCGTGGTAATTACATCTCTTCTTCTTTATTTCTTGCCTTCCTTTTTTATCTGTAATTACTTCCAATTGCTCCTTCTCAATTAGCTCACCCAACTAATGTTCATTGTTTTTTATCTGATTCCGTCTATTATAATCTTTCTATATAAATAAAAGTAATTCAAGTATCTGTACTTTGCACGTTTTTAGGGTTTTGTAGGTATGACCACCAAAAACCCTTAAAACGTCACTCATGTGTCTGTCTGTCTGTACGGTAGAAATTGTAGCCAAACGGCTTAACATAAAAAGTTGAAGTTTGGCATACTTGTACAACTCTTTGACCTACATATAGAAAAAATACTGAGAGTTCAAAAAAACACGTCTCGAGATAAATGTAAACAAATATGTATTTAATGAAAAATAAATATTTTCTTAAATTTTTGAGTGGCATATCAAATGACTCTTAATATGCGCATCATTGCAGAATTTCTAAAAATATGTTACGCAATGTAATGCGAAACATAAAATAAAGAATAAGATTGTGTTTAAACAGTAATGGATATTTATTCGAACAATATTTGTAACCAAAATACTTAAAATTTTTACTTTTCTTTTTATTATATGTAAGTTTTTAATCGTACTATTTTTATAAGTTTGTAACGTTGATATATCCGTTATTTAAAAAAATCTCATTATAAACATGTTTAGTTTTTTATAAAGACAAAAAAATCGTTATTCCAATGGCCTAACAATATACAGGGTATTCCATTTAAAAAAATGTTTATTTTTAAAATATCTGGTCAACGAAGCATACCAAAATATTTTTGAGTCTGTCATAATATTTTCTAGAAAATACTCGAACTTTGTCCATTTAACCGAATATCCATCTATATTATTAACAAAGATAGTAATGGTGAGCCACTTGGCTGGGACACCCTGTATACACGCCTGGGATTCCCCGCTCTGATCGGGAAAGTACCGCGACAACTGGACTAGACGGCGCTCCATTATCATCGCGTATAAGTATCCTTCTACTGGTTTGGCGTACGAGCCCTGTACACTTTCAGTTGGCCCAGCTATGAAATTTTCAGTTTCTTTAGAAATTATTAAATAATAAGTAAAAGTAAATGCTGTTTTGTACATTTTTTGACAATATAATCATATTAGAAGCAAAGGGGTCAACATTTATTCCGTAATATTTAATTTGTGATTATAAAAATAATATTCGTAAAACAAACGTATTTTTTGAATTCATGTATTCTTACTGTACTGTACATAAAATAACTGGGTTTTTGCGGTAGCTATGCGTAGTAGGCGTTGGAAAACAAAGTTTGTTTATTGATTGTGACGTATTCAAAATCTAAATAATTTTAAAACATGGGCAGAGGCAAATCTATTGATGAAAAAATTCGGTTAATCATAGTGAACTTAGCAAAAACACGAAAAACCAATTCCGAAATCGGAAAATTATTAGGTTTGTCAAGATACAGTATTAGAAATATTGTAAAATTGTACAAAACAAGTGGTTCAGTTGACCCAAAACTCCAGTACGTGAAGAAAACTACACTGACGGACAATGACAAACGTGCATTGAAAAGAATTATTAAGGATAACCTACGTGCTAACTACAGTGAATTGAGTGTACTGTGGAGCGATGTTGTTGGAAGACGTGTTTCAAGGTCTACATGTCATAAGGAAGCTAAAAAATTAGGAACCTATAAGGTAATATTTTTTTAATCGGACTCTTAAATGTATATTTACAGAAATTTATAAAACTTTCTTAGGCCAAGGAAAAACCATTGTTGACGTCTAAGCAAAAGAAAAACAGGTTGAAATGGGCAAGAGAACATAAAATATGGAATTGTGAAAAGTGGAACAGCGTGCAATGGAGCGATGAGTCTAGGTTTGAAGTCTGTGTAGGAGACAACCGGAGCAGAGTTGTTCGTCAGAAACATGAAGCATATCATCCCGATTGCTTGAAAAGGAAGGAGAAATTTCCAGCATCTGTCATGGTGTGGGGTTCAATGTCTGCAAGAGGTGTACGAAAACTTCACGTTATCGATGGCATTGTTAACACAGCCAAAGATTTAAGTATTTTAGAGGAGTCTCTGTTGCCAACTATGGAACATGCATTAATCTCTGGGGAGGATTTTATTTTTCAACAAGATGGAGCCGCTTGCCATACGTCAAAAAAATCTTTGAAATGGTTCCGTGATCATTCTATTCCACTTTTAGAGTGGGTTTCAAGTAGCCCAGACTTATCCCCCATCGAGACACTTTGGCACGAAATGAAAAAACGATTGCGTATAACACCGGCTAGAACAATTCCAGAATTAAGACTATAGCTTCAAGATATATGGGATAATTTTACACCTCGACAATGCCAAGACCTTCTAGATACTATGCCTAGAAAAATTAATGCCGTTATAAAAATGAAAGGTGACGTTACCCAGTGGTAACTTCTGGTTTCCAAGTTAATGGCTTTCCAATGGAAATATTATTTTTTTCTTATTAATTTACTTTAATGGTTGTAAATATTAATCGTAAATCTCTAAAATGTTTAATTGAAAATAAAATATTACCTAGATTTCATAAGCTATTCGCATTCTGTTAATTGAACACCAATAAGTAAAAATTTCGTAGCTGGGCCAACTGATGACAGGGCTGACAGGGTGACAGGGCTGACAGGGTGACAGGGCTCGTATATCTAGTTTAGTTATTCATAATTAAATTAGTTTATTTGTTTCTATAAAATAGGTATTTTTTGCATACACATATAAAAGGGTACAGTAAAACAAATACCATGTCTGAGAAAAGGAGAAAGGAAATGTTAACTCAAGACGGACCTAAAAGGGCTAGAATTTCTATCTCCCTTGAGAAGAAGATGCAAATTATTAGACGAATGGAAAGTGGGGGAAAACGACCTGATGTCTGCAAGGTAATGAATTTACCGCCTTCAACTGTTACTACCATTATGAAAAATGCAGATAAAATCAAACAATCTGCTCAGCAAACTACACAAGAAAATGCTAAGTACGAGTCAACGAGTACTAAGTCAAATAAAATATCGTTATAGATACCCTTTATGTCTATTGTTTATTTACTTGGAACCTAACCCTATACCCTCACTATAAGTTAGGTTCATTTTACGCCAGTTCGGTTTACGTCGGTTCTCCTAGGAACGAAATTACGCATATCGAGTTCTATCTGTACTTATTATTTAAGTCACTGCACAAATGTACACAAAAAAACGACGACGTACAGGTTCCTAGTAATTTTTAATATTCTAAATAGAGACAAATATTTTTGTTACTTACCGAACAGTTAAAAAATTTAGTTGTTTTATTTCTTACGTGTACTGTGGTACTATTTTTTGAGTAGGTTTTTTTATTGTAATGTTATCATTTTTAATTATAACATACCTTGGAACATTAGTAATATAAATATGGCGAGGTATTGACTCTTATCAACGAAATTATTAATAATAATAGTTCCAAATTATCGGAACTAATGATAAAAATAATTGTTTTTTAAACTGTATTTTGGCAACTAATATAGTTAAAACTAATATAGTTAAATAAAAAATTGATGTGAAGTATGAATTTTCACACATTTCAGAATTTTGTAGCAATTTAGCAAGTGACAATAAATAGTGGGTACATATTAAAAATCATATTACGTCTTAAGAGCTTTCTTTTGATACCACAATATAACGTGCGAAGTAGAATGGTGCAAAGTAGAATGGTGCCAAAAATTTTCACTTTAACCAAGGGCCCCAAATCTACATCCTAAATATGTTACTATATTGTCACAAAGGTAATCCCAGGTCAGAACTGCGACACCTAGACATTGTGACGCTCAGCTGTTTGATTAAAAAACTATTTGTCAGCGTCAGCTCGATTACGTAATGCATACGCCGCATTTTCGTAATAAGGAAATATTTGACATGACAAATGAATATCGAAAATAGATCAATCAGTAGTATAAGTACATGGACATCGTACGTAATTCGGGTAGATGAACCTAGTCAACTCCTCTACAAGTTCCAGTCAACACGGACACCAACGCCAACACGAACGCCTTATACCCATATATCTGGTGAGCCAAGCAAGGAGTATAGTATTTCCAAAATGAAATGGCCACTTTTGTTAAGAAGCTTAACAATGCCGTAATGAGTTAATGGCAGTAATCTTAAGACTCGTTGCTGTAAAAAGAAACTAAGAGCTATTAAGGGAATTTTAAATTTAAATAGAATATATGTAACACTAGTTCAATTGAAGTTTCTGAATAACCATTAAGAATATTTTCCAAATTTATAATCATATTGTTTCTAAATTTTAGGGGTTGTTATACTTGTTTGTTAGTTAATTTTCAACGTTCATAGCGTGCATATATTAACAACATGGCTCTTTGGCGACCATTTATTTTGAAGAAATTCCTAATTTCTGTAGTGAAAATAGTGAATCTGTGCAAGGTGATTTGGAGTGCGAAAATATGGACGTTGACGTAGAATACGAAAATGTGGACGTGGATACTAACGAAAAATGTCATTTGTCAGAAGATTGCAAAGTTAGAATCAGAACTTTTATAAAAAGTTAGTTTCGGAAGGTAATGACAAACCTATACTTAGAACTGCGGAATTAACTAGTGCACCATACAGAACAATTCAACGTATCATTGTTCGTGGTAAAAATCAACAGCGAATGTGGAAGTCGCTACTATTTTAAGGCCATATTATTGTGTTTTAAACCCTATAGAACTAATATGGAGCCAATTGAAAGGTAATGCCGGAAAAATACAACACTGACAGAAAGTGACACTGTAGTACAATTAATTAAAGACGAAACAAGTGCAATAAGTAGCAATTTGTAGAAAAAATATCTAGAACATGTAAAGACAATTGAAACAATTTTTTTATAAATCCACCAAATAAATCTCCAATAATTATTAATTTAAATGACAGTGATAGTGACACAAACTATGATAGTTATATAAACAATAATAATAGTGATAATGATTAATATTTTAATAATTTTAAATTACCATAAATTGACAAGTTCAAAAGAAGATGATTTTTGTTTGTACAAATTTGAAGTATTTAATATAGACTATAAAGAGTTTAAAACAAAACGATTATTAAACATGTCTGTATTTATAATTCAAATATAGCCAAGTCCTAAGCCTGATAAAAATGTGAAGGAATGTCATGTGTGTATATACAGTTCATTCAAAATAGCATATATGAAAACATGTTTATTTTAAATAATTATTACGGTGCTGGCAACTAATTTTAACAGAACCATGAACTCAGCAGGTTTAATGGTTATACTGTCGATCATTATTGGAATCAGTAAGGGAGAGTGGCCATTTCATTTAGAAGATTTAGAGAGTGGGAGAAGGCTTCTCCGGGCTCCTCCACTTCCTGATGACCAGCCCTCGCCTAGGAGATAGGTCCAAGCGAATTTCAGCCAACACGGGGTAGACCCATGACTTCCCCATGGACACATTCATACAATTACATTGTAAATCGGATACATAACACAGGTCAACAAAAAAATATATTTTTTTTGAGCCTTTATTTTAATGACTATTTTCTGGTTCTTTATATCGAAAAATAACTAAAACCTTCGTTTATTTTTGAAAAACTTTGCTTTTGTACCTTTAACAACGATCAATATATATTTATTTATTTTTATGACCATATAAGGAGAAGCGTGTTTTATTAAGTAAGGGTGGGGACGAGCGGTTGGATAGCAAGTGGCATTTCACTTACGTGGTTCATAGTCGGTTTGCGCATGCGCATTGCACCGATACAACGCATTTTGTTTGACGGCAGATCCAGAAATGGCGTCAAGAAGTTGTAAACACGAGGTAGACTCATTCTGCTATATTTACGGCGAATTTATCAAAACAAGAGATAAAAAATTTGCTTTGGCTAGAAATTTAAATCTTTGTGAAGCCTATATCAAAGATCAAATCGGTAATATTTGAACCACAACTCATTAACTCAAAAGACTTAAATGACTTAGTTAGAGATCTGAACCTGCCCAAAAGTAAAGCAGAAATCCTAGCTTCTCGGTTCAAACGACGGAATTTGCTTAAGACAAATTTATCAATAAGTGATCAAAGAAAGCGTCATGGCATTTTCTTGCTTTTTCACTAAAGAAGACGGACTTTGTTATTGTAATGATGTGAAAGGATTGTTTGAAGAAATCGGAATCTCACGCATTCCTTCTGACTGGCGTCTTTTCATAGACAGTTCTACAAAAAGTTTAAAAGCTGCCTTTCTGCGTAATCGAAATAAATTTCCATGTCTTCCTTTGGATCATTCCGTAATGCTCAAAGAAAATTACGAAAGTGTGAAAATGGTGCTTGAGAGTTTAAAGTATGAAGAGTACACCTGGCCAGTGATAGGGGTTTTTAAAATGGTTGGATTTCTGACGGGAATGCAAGGCGGTTATACTAAATATCCTTGCTACCTTTGCTTATGGGACATTAGAGCAGACACAGCGCATTACCAACAGCTCTCATGGCCTAAGCGAACCGAGTTCGAAATAGGAAAACATAATGTCAAATGGGAACCAATTTTGGAGCCTAAGCACGTATAGATGCCTGCATTGCATATAAAATTAGGTGTTATGAAGCAATTCGTCAAAGCTCTTCGTCAAGATTCAGAAGCTTTTAAATATTTAAAGTTTTTTCCTAAGTTATCTGAAGCCAAAGTAAAAGCCGGTATTTTTGTCGGACCACAAATAAAAAAAATAATGGCCAGTGACGAATTTTCACAGATATTCAATACTTATGAAAGGAAAGCCTGGGATAGCCTGAAAGCAGAGGTTCATGGTTTTCTCGAAAAACACAACAGAGCAGACAGTTACAAAGAGCTTATTGCAACTATGCTTGATAACTTTAAACTCATGGGTTCCAGAATGTCCCTTAAACTGATTCAAATTCATAACAAAAGTTTGTATTACTTTTATATACAATAAAGGTCTGAAAAAAGGGAAATTTTCTTAAAATTCCGTAATTTCATTCTGATAGCTACAAAAGCAAACTTTTTCGGGTAAAACTACTTTTTCTTTAATTAATAATGTAGAAAAAATAAAAATCTGATACGCAGAACCCAGACTCAAAATTCCTGTTGACCGGTGTAATTAATAAATTTGTATTGTTAAAACCAGGAGTTACCTTTCAATCAAACCACTCACGTGACAATATTTTTTAATAGTTGTTTGGGAAACTCTGTGCATGGGAAGTATGAATAGCGTAGGAAAAAATTAGTTTTCAAAGTTTTTCATAAGTTTTAACCATTTTAGCTTGTGTTGAAAATTACATTTCTTACATTTCTGTAATTGCGTCTACTTGTTCCCAACTTTTTATGATTTTTCTTTAATTTTTTTCCCTTTTTCTATTAACAAAATCATTAATAAATAAAACAGACATAAAGCGGGATTACAGTATCATATTTTTATTGAATTTCAGTTGACAGTTCAGTTTTTACAGTTAAAAAGATCAGTGTTCCTCAACCTTCTTGATAACCATCAAATTACAATTATAGACCGGGAGCTCATGACAGTTTTTGGTCTCCGATTTCATACAGCATGCCTTTTGGAGGAGAGAATATTTACCCTGTGACAACAAAAAAGGGATGGTACTAAACCCCTGCACGCTTTCCGGTCATAGGGAAAATAGCATTTCCACTTAAACACAAAATTTTTGTGCTTTTCTCTGATTTAATATTGGTTGCTCTTTTGTCATAAGAAAGTTATAACAAATTTAAAGTCTTTACTGTTTTTGTTATGGAATTAAAATTTGTTATAAAATAGTATAAATTAGCTTGATATTATTTATAGTTATAAAATGTAATAATATATAGTCGGATTGCTGATAGGTGACTGTTCGTTGCTACAAGTATCGATATACAATACTATATGCTTTCTCTGTCTATATCATTATAATTATTTGCATACCGATAGTAACGTATAGTTAGTTGTCAACTATACGTTACTATTTAATACTACTTCCAAATTATTTTAATAAAAAACAAAATATTAGAAAGAAACGCCATGATTCGTAGATATCTTTACTAATTTGAGCACGAAAATAAATTTACAGCAGTACTCAAACAAACAAAATTATTAATTTTAAGGTAATAATTATAAATAAGGAAAAACTTATACTCATACGTAAATTTTGGATTATAATTTGTTGTTTAATTAAAGTAAATTTTTATGTTTCCCCTAAGTACAAAGTAATAAAATATTAAGTAAAAATATATTTATTCACATAATATATTGCTACAAGTTGTATTTAAATGTGTATTTTAAGTTTTAAAAAATTAGTCACTGCAATGCATGATATCGTCGTCATCTGAACTATCGCTGTCATTTCTTGTATTTATTATTATTGGATTAATATCATCAACAATCCTTTCCCTTTCCCACCAATCAATTATTAAATTTTCGATTTTTTTAACAGATTTTGCCCAAGTTTCACAACTAATTTGATCACAGGCTACTTGCCACATTTTCAACCCTTCGTTATCACTATATTAGTTTTGACCAATATGTATATAATAATTTTTTGTTATACCCCAAATTAGCTCAATGGGGTTAAACTGGCAGTGATAAGGATGTAATCTTAGTACTTCATGACCATACGTTTGTGCCAATGTATCAATAAAATAAACTGGTTCAGATTTTAATTTCCTTCGTTTTCTCGTGATTTTGTTAATGAGAAGTTCAGATTTATTACATTTTATAATTCTACGAATTGTTGATTCCGAAATCTTTAAGGCAGCTGCTACTCTTTGATGGACACAAGATAGAGAAATAAGTGGCCCATTGTTCTCTTTTTCGGAATTAAAATATTCTAGCAGATTTGAAATTAAAGTTTGTAAATTTAATAATTGGCTGCAAAATCTATTAATTAATATTATTAACAGACACTGACAGCTAAGACAAATAACAAAAAACATTTTTAAAATCGCTGAAAAATGGTAACTAGATTATTATAGGGATTTGCAGCTAAGCACCCTACCATCTGGTGAGCGTTTCATGAACTTGTGTACATCAGATAACATTTCGTTTTGTGTATTGGTTTTGTATGAAGTTTGTTTTTAAAGTTTTATTATAATCATTGAAAAATGTATAATACATATTGTTGTGTGCCTATGTGCAATTCATTGAAAAGAAGAAACCCGGAAATATCGTTTCATTTGTTTCCACTAATATCAGACACCGTATGGTTCGAAACAAAATTGGGAAAGCAAGAGGTTAGGAATCGTCGCGATGTTTAGATAAACAATTTAAAAATTGGAAAAAAAGTGAGCCCTTGTATCAAAGTTTGCTCATTTTGTATTTATTATCGCATATCTTGAAAATTCCTGTTATTGTGTGTGGGTTTGTAATGCACAAGTTTGTAGGCATAATGCATAAATCTTTATGAACTCTCTGTTTTTTTCAGTGACTCCACACAATATTATATGCCCAGCATTATAGATTTCTACCCCTTGGTAAACAACACGGGAATTATTATTTCCCCCAATATAGTTAAAATAATCGACAATGGAAAACCGCTATAACTTAAAACCAGATCACAAAATGTAGTATTTTAGATGTTTACAAGTAATGTCACTTCACAAAATCAGAAAATCCCAAACAATTATTTATTTTTTGTCGTTTTTTGATACACTTTTCGCTATTATTTACTAGTAAATGTCAAGTGGTATCTGATTTAGAATGGTTTCAAAAAAATCCGCGTGGCGCTACGATCTTAAAATTTTTCCCCTATATGAATGCACTACTTGATTCATACATGTAACAGTCACCTATCAGCAATCCGACTATATCAGCGATCCGCCATATTTATTCAGTAAAGTGACAGATCTCGCAACAATAAACAGTAGCACGCTCCCAGTGTTGGTGTAGACACTAGTTTGTCAATGCGACATGATCTGACGGTCTCGTCAGACTTGTCGTATGCTACCATGTTGCCTCAATGTAGACGCGCCATAAAAATATGCACAAAAATTTTGATCACACCTCGTACAATATGAATATCGACGTATTTTATTTAATTTTGGCTATATATTCATGTGTGTACATGTTTACTATTTGAAGAAAAATTCAGTGTAAAGTTATTCGTTGAAAGTTTAAACTGTATGTAAAAATACAATAAGAGTCTGACAATGACTGAGCACTATAAATTCCGCTAGTGTTTCTCGGGTTTTCCCAATGGGCAACTGTGATTTTCAACAGGTTCTGTGCTATCGGAAAACTCTTGTTTCGTCCTTACGTCACTCTTGGAAAAACTTCACTACAACCCGTGAATAACAATTTTCTTTTGAAATTTATTTAAAGAAAAAAAAACTAGAAAAATAAATCTTAAAGCTTTTCCTTGCATAACTCGACAACGCCAGAGATTGTAAAACTTGAAGAAAAATGGGACAAAAAATTAATTAAAATTTTTTTAATAATCTTAAATAGACGTGATGTCTGAGCATTGCAATTTAGTTTATATTAGCGCATAAAATACCTCTGGATGGAATTAAATCTTTCTTTCCAGTTACGGATAAAGGAACGTAAAATAATCAACACCATCAGGACTTTGGATCGGGGCTCCGAGCTTGGACACGGAGCAGTGGAGCAACGTTTTCGGACTTGGAGTTGGCCCGGAGTTGGATACGATCCGGAGCACCAATAATTTTGACTGTTCAATTGTTCTAGTTTTTTTATAACAATCGAATTTAAGGGTACTTGAAGGCAAGTTTTAAGTTATTCCAGCAAGAAAATGTAGATATCCTCAGTTTTAGAAGCACAAATTATTCAGCAGATAACGATTTCGGAAAATAGATGGATAAGCAGAAAAAATACCGGCAAGTTTCTTATAAGGGCCCCGGGTACTATCAATATTCTTGATTAATAATACTGAAAGCGTTTTATCGATCTATAATATTGACCGTATGAGGATATTGTCAATAAAAGGGACGTTAAATATATTGAGATCCGTTCAATAAAAATTGGTTTGGTCTAAAATTTATTGACAAGTCGTCAATTATTGACAACTGTTGAGCCGTGTAAGGAAAAACATTGATATGTTGTGCAATACCACATCAGTCTCTCCTAAACCGTTCCACAAGCAGTTCGAATAATTAAAAAAAAATAATAACAAGGAAGAGGAAAGGCAATTTACTACAAGCATAAGCCAAGTGCCTTGCAGGTCTCCATAAGTATTTAACTGATGGTGTTCGGGGCAATGTATGATAAGAATTCGAGGTCCTCGAAGCTCAGTTCTCAGTTGCAAGCTAGCACAGGGTGAGGTTTAACCTCTCGCCTGGCGAAATAGCTGTCCTCATTGGTGTATCTATCTTCGCTATATATATATATCCTTCATTCCCTAGGCCTTGCGGCGTTCAAGGTATTTACCATTACAAATAGAAATAAAACAATCAAAAATAAATAACGTACAATAGAATTCAATTTACAATATTTTTCTCATTTCTTTCTTCTTGCTCCAGTGTCCCTTCCTTCCTATTCTCATTCTGATTTTCCTCTCCGATCTCCTTCCTTCTTGCTTCCAGTTCTCTCGCCCATCTTTAATTTATTTTATTCCATTCTCTTCTCTTCCAACCATTTCTTCACCCCTCCTCCTATCTCCCTTCCTTCCTCCTCATTTTCAGGTAACCTCAGCCCCCTTCCTTCCTTCCATTTCTCCCCTTCTGCTTCCCACCGGGCCTCTTCCTTCCTTCCTTTACCCCTTCCTGTTATCCTTCCCCAATCTCAATCCTTCTTGTCTCTAATTCCCTCGCCCATCTCTCCCCCCTTCCATCTTCGTGCAACAGGTCTAATGTGCTCCTCGACCATACTGTCATCTCTCTACACCTCTTCGCGAGGTGCTCTATATCTTTTTCCTCTTCCCCGCAAATCCTGCACATCTTATCCTCCTGTTTCCTCCAAATCTATTTCCTCTCTCTTCATTCCCGCACCTTAGCCTCGCAATTCTCCTAACTCTACCTCCTGACCTTCCTCTTTCTCCCTTCAAATAGCTTGGTACCCCTATAGTTCTGACCTCCTTATATCTCCCTGAGCTCCTTGATTTGTCTATTCTGACTGTCCTTTCTTGCTCCCCCACTTTCTTATCCCTCCTCCACAACTCCTCAATCACGCTTATCCCGTCTTTTCTTCTTCTTTCCACCACCTCTGTCGCATCCACTCCGCATCTCCAGTAATACTCCTTTCTCATCTCCCCCATGCGTACCATCTTCCTTTCTGTTCCTCTCTGGCTCTTTCCTCCCAGCATTCCCTCATTATTCTTTTGTCTGTTTCTATTCTAACTTTCTCCTCGTACTAAACCGCCCTCCTTCCTGTACCCGCTTTCAACTTATCCCTTTTCAGTTCCTCTCTTACAATATACCCTGGTGTCGTTCTATCTACCCCTAAGACCCATCAAGGATGGTTTGCCTACTTCAATCGTGACCGTAGTTCGCTTAAGGACGAATTTCGTGAAGGTCGTCCAAAATCGGTTGTTGTTCCGGAAAACATTGATGCTGTGCGTGAACTGATACAGCAAGACCGTCATGTGACTTATCGTGAGATTGATGTATCCTCGGGCATTAGTGGGACCAGCATACATTCACTATTGCATGAACATTTGGCCGTTAAAAAGATTTATTCACGTTGGATCCCACATAATTTGACAATCGCTGTGGAAAAAGCCTCAATCGGAGTGGAAAAAGTGCTTCGAAAAGTGGTTGAAATGCATACAAAAGTGTATTGATTTTCATGGAGAATATTTTGAAAAACAATAAAGCTACTTTTGTTGATAAATAATTGTTTTTAATCCCAAATCCCGAAACATAAAAGGCAACCTTCGTAAAATAGTAAATTGTATAATATTTGCGGGCATGTGTCATATTTAGTTTTAATTTATCTACACTGTTTTTATCACTGGCAACAAGTAGTGTTTGCAACCCTATAGTCACAGTAACATCCACTTTGCACTGCTTCCTTTATTTAAGGCCTTTAGGATAATACCATGTGTTCAAAAATAAATTACATAAGGGTTGGGTGTGGAAAAATAAAATAATGTGCACTGCAATCTTTAACTGTCATCACTTGTCATAAGTTTCTATTGAAAATTCAATTAAGCTACAATTAATATGGTTTTTACAATAGAGCACAAAAAATTTATGATTGAATCATAAACTATTTGGAGGGAAAAACAGGAACATATTTTCGAAATGGTGTTCGAGTGAACGGCGAATAGATTTACAGTGCGGTGTCATGTTTAGAGAAATTTCGGCTACAATTTCCAGATATTGCTTTCCTTGAAGGAGATTTTTACAGCGCACTTAATAGATGTGTTGATTCATTCCAAGATACAGGGAGTATTACTCATAGAAATAGAACTGGCAGGCCAAGAGTTCGTACTCAAAATACAGTTGATGTTCGTCAACGTATGAACGAGCAACCCACTACATCACTACGTACACTTTCGCAAGAGACTGGTTTGTCATTACGAAATTGCCATACTATTGTCAAAAAAGATTTAAAGCTATTTCCATACAAAATTATTGCTTTACATGAATTGCTGCCAGCAGATCACAATAGGCGAATTGTGTATTGCCACGTTCAAATCCAGAATTTTCATCTAGATCACCAGACTTTCAGATCAACAAAATTTAATTAATAATGATGATTTGTTAAATTTAACGTTTTTTTCTGACGAGGCCTGGTTCACCCTTTCGGGGTATATTAATTCACAAAATATGAGGTTATGGAGTACTCAAAATCCTCATACTTTTCGTGAAACTCCCCTACACCCGTTAAAAGTTGGTGTTTGAATTGCTGTGTCTCGAAGACGTATTATCGCACCCATATTTTTCCACGAAACTGTTACTGCTTAGAGATACCGGAATATTGTACGTGAATTTATTAATCAGCTTCATGAGGATGAGCTCCAGCAAGGCTACTTCCAACAGAATGGCGCGACTGCCCACTCAAGAGACCACCAATTACCTTCGTGAATTTTTTGATGATCGAATAATTTACGTTCAAATTCAGAATTTCCACCTAGACCACCAGACTTGACTATTTTAGATTACTTTATATTCCCTTATCTGAAAAATAATGTATACAAGACTCCTATTAACAATATCGAGTAATTGCAAATCAGAATTACCGAACAGTGTGCCAATATATCTCCTCAAATTCTTATAAATGCTTTTAATAGTATGAAAAGACGAGTAAATTTGTGTCTGCAGGAAAACGGTGGTCATTTTGAACAGCTTCTTTAGTTTTTTATGTTTATTTTTCTGTACTTGTGAAATCAAAAAATATATTGTATATAATGTATAAATTTGTATTTAGCTGGCTGTATAGACTAATGTCAATAAAACAATATAATTAAAAAAAAATAATAATAATTTCCAATTTTAATGATTACAAAGGCTGTGCCTAAACATTAGACATTATTTTATTTTTCACACAGCCAACCCTTATGTAATTTCTTTTTGAGCTCATGGTATAAAATTCTATTGTTTGATGTTATTAATATGTTACTGTGAAACCATAAAAGGTGAAATTCTGTTAATATTTATTACATTTATAATTAAATATAATAATTAAAACCGCATTTAAAATACTCCCTTACTTTGTACTGAAGGGTAAAACAATGAAACATTTCTAATAATAATTTTCTGTAAAATTACATTTATTTTTTGCCACAAAGAAAATATTTGCTGACTAAATAAAACTTTGTCTTTTGACGGTAACGCCACAGGGCTTAACGGTGAAAACTATAACTAAGAAAAGCAGGTGCAATGGAAAAACGTAAAGCAGTTTTCCCAGGATTACCTCGAGGCATAGGAATTGGATTTTCCTTCGCTTTTCTTACTTGAACTTATCATTTTCCCATCGCATCCTGATCTTTTCCTCTCTCGGAAAATTCTTAACACAGATGTGTTTTGCAACGAGATGTGTTTTATAAAGAAAATATAGAAAGAGAAGTAATTCCTTAAGAAAAATGTTTCACTAAATTGATACATTAAGGGCCGAGAGTTCCAGTTGCTAATAAACTGTCCAATAAATTTATTAGCAACATAATTTTTTTTCGAGAGTTCCACCCCGGTATAGTTATTAGGTTGCTAATAAATAGGCTTATTTGTCTAATAACTTATAGGCAACATGAAGTGCTTAATAAAGTGACATATACCCAAAACCAAGTTCGCAAAATGTGTTGATATTGCAATTTTAATTGAAAAACAGTATTATTTTAAAAGAATATACAAATGTGTAGTTTTTATACATCCATATTTTTTCTATAATGGTGATTTTAGTGTTTTATATACATTTTAGTTGTATTTTAACGAAATCGACGATCTGTTTGGATGATTTATAAATTATAGACAATCGTTTTTAGAATATTTTGGGCATTTATTGTAAATGTGATATATAGAGAACAATACATAAATATTGATTTTTAAATAATCATTATCTTTTATTTTTACATAAGTATTTCTTTAAATTCAGATTTATTACATTTTATAATTCTACGAATTGTTGATTCCGAAATCTTCAAGGCAGTTGCTACTCTTTGATGGACACAAGATAGAGAAATAAGTGGCCCATTTTTCTCTTTTTTGGAATTAAAATATTCCAGCAGATTTAAAATTAAAGTTTGTGAATTTAATAATTGGCCGCAAGGTCTATTAATTAATATTATTAACAGACACTGACAGCTAAGACAAATAACAAAAAACATTTTTAAAATCGCTTAAAAATGGTAACTAGATTATTATACGAATGCACTAATTGATGTATACATGTAACCGTCACCTATCAGCAATCCGACTATATATACAAATTCACAACAAACTTCGTCTTTCATTTTATTGTCATCGCTTTAAAATATGCAGCTGAATACCTAAAAATCAACCCCTATGAAACTTGCTCAACATGCTGAATTTGAGAACCACTTTAATAGAAGATTAGTGTAGAACAGCTCTGGTACATGTGAACAAACAGTCAAACTGATAATACACCAACATACATACAGCCAGACATAATGCAAACACGTTTGCAGCTGTATGTATGTATGTATGTATGTATCTATCTATGTATTCTGATATGAAGTAATCGATCTGTCCGTTATAGGAATTTTTCGGTGAGTAGTGGGGTATAAAAGTGGAAAAGTACAATGTAATAATATCGTTTGAACGAGCGGAAGTAATTTGCGAATGTATGACACACGATATTCTGGAAATTATATGAAAGGAAATTTGTAGCTGCATCTACATAAAAGCTGTATGCATAGTCAATCATTTCAGGCTGAAATATATATGAGGTGTGTAAATTAAGTAACCGAACTGATTACATTTTTTTTTTTATTCGAATAGAATTACAATTCAATATTGTCTTCCTCAAAATAACTTCCTTGGGAAGACACACAGCGCTGGAGACGGTTCTTCCAATACTCACAGCATTGCTGAAACTCGGATACTGGAATAGATTTCAGCTGGTTGGTTACGGACGTTTGAATGTTTTCGAGTGTCCCAAAATGACGTCCCTTTAGGTGATTTTTCAATGTTGGGAAGAGGAAAAAGTCACAAGGACTCAAGTCAAGCGAATAAGGAGGCTGAGGAGCCACAGGAATGTTTTTACTGTCCAAAAACTTGGTCCTGTGAAAGGTTTTTTGGAACCATTATTGCGCAGATTTTTCTCATTCCCAATTCATTGGTCAAAATCTGATGAGCGGTAGTGTGAGTCAAATTCAACTCTTCCCCAATCATTCTGACTGTCAACCAACGATCTGAATGCACAATTCGGATTCTGTCGACGTTTTCATCGGTTCTTG
Source organism: Liopterus haemorrhoidalis (assembly GCA_963971575.1). Taxonomy (NCBI): domain Eukaryota; kingdom Metazoa; phylum Arthropoda; class Insecta; order Coleoptera; family Dytiscidae; genus Liopterus; species Liopterus haemorrhoidalis. The sequence continues at coordinate 5,735,797 of OZ020625.1, forward strand.
AAAATGAAGGCTTTCCGCTGCGTGATTCCGAATTGAAAGTAATCAAAAACGCTCTAATTTTCTTGAAATAGAATCTGGAGTTCCTCAAGGCTGAATTTTAGGACCAATTCTTTTTCTAATTTACATAAATGACCTCCCCGATGTATTAAAATATTCTAAAACTATTATGTTAGCCGATGACATTACCATTTTAAATGCCAACTTTAATACAAACACAGCAATATCAGTCTCCCAATTAGAACTGGCACAAGCAGAAAATTGGTTTAGCAATAATTATCTTAAATTAAACTTAGAAAAAACTAAAAACTTTCAATTTCATACAAGCATTACCTATTAATCTGATTGACTTACAATGACTCAAAATTATCGTGGAAAAATCACTGTGTGTCACTTATAAGTAAAGTTTCAAAATCTCTCTTTGCTTTAAAGAAACTTACTCCAATAGTAACATGAGAAGCAGCTATAGTAGCGTATCATTCCCTTATTAACAGCCAGCTTTCTTATGGCATTCTGTTATGGGGAGCATCCCCTTCCGCCAAAGATGTTTTCATAACGCAAAAGAAAGCCATAAGAATCTTATGCAATTTAAATAACATGTCTTCCGGCAGACCTTATTTTAAAACATTAAAAATATTAACTATACCCTGTATGTATATATACTATTGCTTAATTTGTGTCAAACAACATGCATTAAATTTCATTAAAATAGATCCAGGTGATAGGATTGTTACCAGGTATGGTAACAACCTATAAATTCCTAAGCTCAGACTTAAATCTAGCAAAAATAGTACTAGTTACTGGGGTCCAAAGCTCTTTAATAATCTTAGTGAAGAATTAACCAGTTTACGTTTAAAAAGCTTTAAAAGAAAAATAAAAGAGATTTTAGTTAATAAAGCATATTACTCTATTTATGAGTACATTAATGATCCTTTATCTTAGGATATATTTATGTTTGTGTTGGAAGAGCTAAGTGGTAATTGTTGTATAAACTAACAGCGCAAAGTATATGTAATTATGGATTTACTATTTATTTGTATGTGTAATTAATAATTGTTTTTTCTTAACTTGTACATTTAATTATTATATTATTTTTTCTCAACTTAACTTACTGTATCACACTTTATCTTTGTATTACGAGTAGAATCTTGTGAAAATTCCATAATGTATTATCATTGACGGAAATAAAGATATTATTATCATTATTAAGTTAGTGGTGATTTTTCTTATCAAGTCAATGTCATAGAGTTGTAAACTGACATTTTAAACAAACCTAGTTCCAACCCTGTTAACTATAACTTTATTTAATATCCCTGAATCCGAACCTGTGGTTCTTAAGTGTACACGAGATACAAAGGGGTTGGTGTCCGCAGATCGCGTTAGCTTTGTGAGGTGCTCGGTACCGTGATCGACTCCCTGTGATCCCAGCCATCAGTTCTGTATGCCTGTTAGACAGCGACCCCATGGGGAAATGCCAAATATACCTTACTAGTACCTACTTGCCTGTTATTGACTAAGACGGGCACAAACTCACCTGAGAACACTGGAGAATTTACCAAGGAATTTTACTCGAAATCAGTGTTAGATGTATGGACGAAGTTACCGTAATTTAAGATTGACAACTTGAGGTAAAGTGGGTCAGGGGTAAAAAGTAAAACCTTAGTGAAATCCTGGCGCATTAAGCAAGTTTAATAAAAGTACAGCAATATATTGAATACTTGGTTTAACTCGAATGTAAGTAAAAGATTTTTAAATGTAGCACTTAGTAAAGTTTCATAAAAATATTTATTCGTCATGCTCACTGTAGTTTCGGCGTTAACAAGTTTCAAAACTACGATGAGATATTGTAGATTTTCTTTAATTTGTCTATTATTGAAATTTCAAAAAATTGTAACTTAAGAACAATAAAATATAAAGAACTGCGGTTTGAATTTTTGAAATCTTCGTATATTGTTTAGCCTAGAAAAAAATTGGGGCTTAAATAATAGAACAGTGGACAAAAAAGGATTATTTTATTGGATACTATAAACAATTTTTGTTCTACCATGAGTTCAAAAAGAAATTACATAAGGGTTGGCTGTGGAAAAATAATATAATATCTATTGCATACTTGATACAGTGAATTTATTTTTTAATGCAACATGTATTATGTCATTACCATGGATACAGTTTTTGACAGCAATATAAAACGTGTTCATTTTCATTTGCAACATAGACAATTAGTGTGTATACTTTTGCTCATTGCTGATTTAAAAATTAATCAATATGTATACAGATCAAGAAAAAATAATGATGGTAACTTGGTATAACTCCCAAATGAGTTTAAGAGAAGTTTCTGCTGTATTTAGTGCAACTTATCCAGATCGGCCAATACCAAATCCCTCTACAATTTCAAGACTAGTTAATAAATATCATCGCGAAGGATATCTTAAGTCAAAACATAAAAAAGATGAACAACATCCCACGTGCTTACAGAAGAGAAGCAGTTGGAAATATTATTACAAGTGGAAGAAAACAATCAAAATACTTTAAGATCAATTGCACAAACCGTTAATATTGGATCTGTTTTTAACTTCTTAAAAAAAGTTTCGATCATATAAATTTCAAAATCATCAAGAATTGTTAGAAAGGGACGCAACAGTACGTATGGATTTTTGTTTTGAAATGTTTGAAAAAATTAATTCCGACCCAACAATGCCTCAAAGAATTTTATTTACTGACGAAGCAATTACTCTAAATGGTGAAGTGCACAGACAAAATTTTAGGTACTGGAGTCGAGAAAATTTACATTTGTTTCATTCCTCCCGAACTCAAAGGCCGCAAAAATTAAATGTTTGGGCAGGGATAATGGGAACCAATATTATAGGGCCTTTTTTATTCACGGTAACCTTAATGCCGCAAAATATCTAGCCCTTTTGCAAAACCAAATATTACCTGCATTGCGAAACCTGAATATTAATGGACAAGTATGGTTTCAGCATTATGGCGCACAAGTCCATTATTCTAGAATAGTTAAAGAATATTTACATAGAACTTTCCCAAATAGCTGGATTGGAAGAGGAGGGCCGATGAATTGGCCAGCGAGATCTCAAGATTTGGCTCCCAATGATTTTTTTATTGGGGATATTGCTGAACTGCAAGACAAAATTGTTCAAGCATCCAACAATATACCTCAAGAGCAATTGCTGAATGTTTTGAATCATTTTTATGATCACTTAACATTTTTTATGAAAGTAAACGGAGAAACTTTTGAACATTTATTATAAGTTTTTATTAGTTATTTATTTATTTTTTTTTAATTTGTATTTTCAATAAAATATTTTGAGTTAAATTGCTAGTAAATATGGTTATTTCTATGTTGCAAATGAAAATGAACACGATTTATATTGCTGTCAAAAACTGTATCCATGGTAATGACATAGACCATGTTGCATTTAAAAAAAAATCACTGTATAACAATTGACTAACGTTTAGGCACACCTTTGTAATCATTAAAATTGGAAATTATTTTTTTTAATTATATTGTTTTATTGGCCATTAGTCTATACAACCATATTAGCTACCTAAATACAAATTTATACATTATATACAATAAATACAAATTTATACAAGGGCATATTGAAAACTAATGCCTCCATGGCTATAATTTTATTAGTAATTGATATATGGTTTACATATAAATGTGAAATAATAGTATAAACTGTCCTCTACGCACTGATATAATCACTTTGCCACATAATCGCCATTGACAGTAATACATTTACTCCAACGTGGGACGAGTTTTTCAAGTCCGTCACGGTAAAAGTGTGAAGACTTCCAACGGCACCATTTTCGCACCTCCGCTATCACCTCTGCATCCGAAAAGAAACGCTTGCCCTTGAGATGTTCCTTAAGCTTTGAAAAGAGGAAAAAGTCACAAGGCGCAAGATCTGGGCTATAAGGTGGATGAGGTAAAACGTCATGAAACCCAAGCTTCTCCAGTGATCCGCGCGTTCTCTGACTAGCAGCACATTGCAGATAATGTGATGTACTCTTTCTTGTGAAATACCCACCCTGTTGGCTATGTCAGTTTGTTTACACCGTCGATTCTCACGAACTAGTTCATCCACGAGAGCCACCTGCCTTTCACCACATGCAGACACTGGTCGGCCACTGCGTGCCCGATTATGGACATCCGTTTCAGCAGGACTTGCGTCTTTCACAGTCCTTACCCACCTCCTAACAGTACTCACATCAACACACGCCTCACGGTAGACGCCAATTAACCTTCGATGGATATCAATGGGCGCTACACCCTCCGCAGTAAAAAATTCAATGACAGCTCGTTGTTTTAACCGCACATCCATGCCGGCCGCCATGTTTAGAACTGTCATGCGCAATCGCGATATTGCTGAGAATCTCCGTTAGGAGGACTTATGTACAGATACTTAAGGTAAATGGCAAACCACTTTTGACACGGTCTGGCCCGTCATTATAAAAGTTATGGCCATGGAGGCATTAGTTTCCAAAATGCCCTCGTACATTATATAAAACAATATATTTTTTGATTTCACAGGTACAGAAAAATAAACATAAAAAACTAAAGAAGCTGTTCAATATGACCACCGTTTTCCTGCAGACATAAATTTACTCGTCTTCATACTATTAAAAGCATTTATAAGAATTTGAATTATATTGGCACACTGTTTTCGTAATTCTGTTTTGCAGTTCCTCGATATTGTTAATAGGAGTCTTGTATACATTATTTTTCAGATAAGGGAATATAAAGTAATCTAAAATAGTCAAGTCTGGTGATCTAGGTGGAAATTCTGGATTTGTACGTAAATTATTCGATCATCAAAAAATTCACGAAGGTAATTGGTGGTCTCTTGAGTGGGCAGTCTCGCCATTTTGTTGAAAGTAGCCTTGCTGGAGCTCATCCTCATGAAGCTGATTAATTAATTCACGTACAATATTCCGGTATCTCTGAGCAGTAACAGTTTCGTGGAAAAATATGGGTCCGATAATACGTCTTCGAAACACAGCAATCCAAACACCAACTTTTAACGGGTGAAGGGGAGTTTCACGAAAAGTATGAGGATTTTGAGTACTCCATAGCCTCATATTATAATATACCCCGAATGGGTGAACCAGACCTCGTCAGAAAAAAACGTTAATTTTAACAAATCATCATTATTAATTAAATTTTGTTGGAACCAGTGGCAATACATAATTCGCCTATTGCGATCTGTTGGCAGCAACTCATGTAAAGCAAAAATTATGTATGGGAACAGCTTTAAATCTTTTTGACAATAATATGGCAAGTTCCTAATGATAAACCAGTCTCTTGCGACAGTGTACGTAGTGATGTAGTGGGTTGCTCGTTCATACGTTGACGAACATCATCAACTGTATTTTGATTACGAACTCTTGGCCTTCCAGTTCTATTTCTATAAGTAATGTTCCTTGTATCTTGGAATAAATCAACGCATCTTCTGTAAGTGCGCTGTAAAAATCTCTTTCAAGGAAAGCAATATCTGGCAATTGTAGCCGAAATTCCTCTAAACATGACACCGCACTGTAAATCCATTCGCCATTCACTCGAACACCATTTCGAAAATATGATTCAATCATAAATTTTTTGTGTTCCATTGTAAAAACCATTATAATTGTAGCTGAATTTTGAAACATATGGCAACAACAGTGATGACAGTTAATTAATTGACAGTTAAAGCTTGCAGTACACATTATTTTATTTTTCCACAGACAACCTTTATGTAATTTCTTTTTGAACACATGGTATAAATTTATCAAAAATAAATTAATTCTGTGGGAAAATACAAGGGTAACAGCATTTTTTTCTTATGGTATATCATTTTAGGCCAGGTTTCCCTACGTAATCTAAAATGGAACTTGGAACGATCTTCTAACGTTACATAAAACGATGGTTAATTCAGTCAATTATACAACAATAATAAATATGATAATCTTGCGGTAAAGTTGTTAATACTTGTGCGGTCAGAGTTTAGTAACGAGTTGATAGAGAAACAGCGGGACCAACTTAGCAACCACATTTGCACTCAGTTGGCAGCACTAGGAACAATTGACCACCAACAAAGACGACCTCGACATCAACAACACTTACACAACTACACGCTATTAAACATACAACAAGCGGGCTACGACAGTATACAATTGTTAGCAAATTACAATCAAACTGTGATCGCTGTTACCAACTTAAATGTTACCTAAATAAATTAGCTTATGCGAAATAAACAATTCACCACAGTGCACATAAAGGCTATTATTAATAATTAGCAGAATGTCCGTTCGTCGCAAGAGATAAGTTCAATTATGTACGGTTAAGTTGATTATAAAATAGATAATCACGCCATTTGTTAATTTTCAGCATATTATTTAAACTTCTTTGTAAACAACGTTGCTCCTCTTTTCACGTGGTTTACGTGTGTGGTTCACACTTTCGGTGCACAGTTGAAAAAATCTATGCTTTTACTCATCATTGAACAGGCGACATACAGCTGGCTGTGAGATAAACAGCTCGTAAAACACGAGGGTTACCTTTTATGTTTTTACAAACGACCACTAGATGGCAATATTGAAAAGTGTCATTTCAATAAAACCAAATATTCGTAAAATTTGACATTTGTTACAGTGAAATCAGTAGCAGCTTATATAATGACCAAGTAGTTTGTTGACAGTGATCGTTTAAAACAACAAGTTTGTGAAAAAATAGATATTACTCGTGAAGGTATTCGTTGGATGATTTTTTACGATTTTAGTAAAGGCCCAACTCAACAACAATGCATAGATTCGTTTCGTTCAACTTTTGGTAATGAAGCACCATCAGAAAAGACTGTTTACAATTGATTTTCAGATTTCGTCGTGATCGTGCGTCCGTCAGTGATGTATCTTGTGATGATCGACCAAAATCGGTTGTGATTCAAAAAAACATCGATGCTGTGCGCAAAATGATTCAAGAAGATCGGCATGTGACTTGTTAGGGCTCAGAGTGACAATTTACCCAACATTGATTCTTTTCCTCCTTTTCTTTTGTTTTTCACCATTTTTGTGGAGTTCTAAACAAAGTATTTGTTTTATTCATATTCGCTTCCTAATAATTATTTCATTCATGATATTATGTTACCTAGCAACAATGAGCTTTTCCTTAAAAAGGTTGAAGAGAAGTGGCCAAATAGTTATCATCTATATACTGACGCTTCTAAAACGGTCAGAGGAACTGGTTGTTCATTTCTGGATCCTATGAAAAAACATTATCAAAAAATTAAACTTCCTGATTTTTACTCTATTTATTTTGCTGAAATGATTGCAATAAAATTATGCCTAGAATATATACAAAATAATTTGAGAAATCATAATAGATATATAATCTTTACAGACAGCAAAAGTACAGTACAAAAATTAAAATATCCCAAGGTCTTGCATAAAAATTCTTTCTTAATCTACGATATCATTCAAATTATTCATCTTCTCAAGGATCTAAATGTTACAATCAAGATAATTTGGATCAAAGGACACTCCAACATCATCTTCAACGAAGTGGTAGACAATTTGGCAAAAGAAGCCATAATTACAGGAATGCCTTTGGACATTCCTATTGAAATAACTGACGCCTATAGCTTGTATACTAAATTCATCAGAATCTCATGGAATGAAGAATACCGAACCAGCTTGACATCAAAGGGTTCCTTTTATGGTTCCCTTCAACCAAATATTCCATCTTCCAGATGGTTTACTTCAGACATGAACAGAAAGTTTATCACTACGATATGCAGAATGCGTTTTAATCACACGAAACTCAAACAACATCTTCACAGACTAAATTTGATCCGAACAGCAGCATGCACCTGCGATCCAAATATTATACAAGATGTTAACCATTTAATATTTGCTTGTCCGAAGTATAATAGAAATTCCATGTTAATTATTATTATTTTTTTTATTATTATTTATTTTCCAAATCATACATTATATACTAGCAGACGTCATATAATATTATACACATTGATGTACACATAATAATATACACAATAATATACACATCATATAGTAATATACACATTGATATTATCAATGAACAATAATAATTATTGATTTGTATGAGGTTTAGAAAAATAATAATACAGCCCCCATAATTATATTATTTAAATAATTGGGAATAAGCACATACATATAGTTGATAAATTGGGCAACTGCCACGAAGAACTCAAAGAGGTCTGTGTGTGGCTTTATTATTTATTACTTGTATATATAAAAAACGAGGGTTAAAGTTAACTAAATGAGTCGTAGTGACAAAAAAGGATTTTTTATGGAATAGTAGTATTATTCAATTTATATAGTTTTTAAATTTAAATTGTTTGATAAAGAAATAGAATAAACAAATAAATAAAAAATAAATTATTTTGAATAGGAAAAAGTGCAAATAAATTTTCTCATGTGTTTTTTAAGATTACTCTTATTAAGGTTAATTGAATTTATATTTATATACGTTTGAAAATCATTATACAAACTCGGTATTACAGCAATAAAACATTTTAAACCAGTGGTTTTATGTGCTCGTACAGGAATGGCTCGATCTCTATGCCTAGTGCAGTAATCATGAGATAATTTATTCGTATTAATAATATCTTGATTTTTTTCTACATATCTCATAATTGAATAGTAGTACAATTGCTGGAGAGTAAATATCTTAGTGTTGTTAAAAACTTGTGTAGTGGAAGAGAGTTGTGGTAATTTGAGCATTCTTTTAATTATTAGTTTTTGTATTATACTAATTTTATCAATATATGTACTACTAGCACCACCCCAACCAATAATCCCATAAGAAAGTACTGATTGTACTAATCCATAGTAAAACATCTTTATTAAACTTGTTGGCATGAATTGTCTTAGTTTATAGAATACAAATATTAATTTTCTTAACCTTTTACATAAATTAGTAACATGTAGGTCCCAACGTAAATGTTGATCTATAATAATACCCAGGTATGTCATAGATTGCACTCTATCAATACTAGTCGAACAATTACATAAATCATGTCTTGAACAATTTTTACTGTGAATAAAAATTTCATTAATATCAGGTTGGCTGTTTTTATAAATGCTGAAAGTAATAAATTTAGTTTTTTTATAATTTAAAGACAGAGCGTTAGAATCTAACCATACTTTTATGTTTTGTAAATCCAGCATTGCTATGTTTCTTGCATCATCCCAACTGTCTACTTCGATAAATAGTACGGTGTCATCGGCGTATGAAATTAATTTTCCTTGTACAGTTGGCAATTATAGTAAGTCATTTAAATATATTAAGAAAAGTAAGGGACCTAAAACTGTACCTTGTGGAACCGCACATGTTAGAACTTGCGAAAAACTTTTATGGTTTTCAAGTTGAACTATTTGGTGACGATCGCATAAGTAACTTTCAAATAACTTCAAAGTCACGCCTCTTATACCATATTTTTCTAGTTTAATTAAAAGCAGTTTGTGATCTACCGTATCGAAACCTTTGCTAGATCAAAAAATATAGCAATGCTGGCCTTAGAATTATCTAATGCTCTGTAAATGTTTTAAGTCAACTTAGTTAAGAAAATGTTATTTTCCCTACTTCTATAAATTGCATTCTTGTCACTAATAACATTAACCTTTTCAAAATTATTTACGAGTTTATAAATTTTAATAATATACAAATATAATTAGATAATAAGATTGATTATGTAAATTAATAGGATATTTGTATTATTTTATATTTTTATATCATTTTTTACTTATATGTTATATCGTTTATCACTGTATTGTTATATTGTACTTATACACAACTGGTTAATAGCCAATGTAGCTAAGACCAATAAATTCTAATTTAAAAAAAAAAGTGTTTGTTCACACCGGTACTAAACCATATTTTCGATGTTTCGAAGTACTGGGCCCAGGATCTTCCATGTTTTACATATTTTAATATATAATTTAATTCGGTAAACATGTAGAATAACTTTATTTTAATTAAAATCACTTTAACTTTACACAATCTATAAAAGTTATACAAGCAAATAAGTTCACGACAGACTGTGTAGGCTGTACGCTCTAGACTGGGTAGGCTGTATGCTGTACACTAGGTAGGTTCTGACGTTATGCGTGGTTTTCGCGCGCCACATACATTTATGATTTTTTTAAACCTTCAAATTAAAAAAAAAAAATGCAAAACTGTTTTTTATGTTTATATGCAACAAGAGGAATATAATAAAAAATAAAAAAAAATCATGCCTATCCCCTATTTAAGAAATATATCCCGCCCAAAGGTATGGAATAGCCTTGAGCTAGCAAACTTTGAAACAGTGAGAAGATTGAATTTCATTCTCACCAGTCCTATATCTAATATTAGACCAACTAATCAATTCAGTATTAAACTAATTAATAGCAATTCATTTGAAGACAATGAACGAAGAGGTGAAGGAACAATAAGAATACACCTCGCCCCCCTGTCCCCCCCTTTGCCAGTGCACTGTTGAACACTCACACAGACTGCCGAGTACAAAAGACGTTCCCAACCTGTTGTTGAACAGGACAATAAGTCACTACGGACCTATCATGGCCTGCTATCTTCATTAACACTGAACGTTCATTGTTCTCATCCCATTGTTTGAGATTCCTCAAGTTTGTATTGCACTTTTAAACTTTTATCATATGAATAGAAAATGCTTTACTCAAATTAGGTGGTTTGTAGGAAGAACGTTTGGTTTTTTACTGCCCCAGTTTCAATGAAGAACTTTAATGAATATATCAGGCATGTACGTCAACTGAAAAACTTAAAATATTTTATTATGGACTCGTGCAGTCTACAATTTCATATGGATTGACTGGATGGGGTGGAGCTGCAAACATACACATTAAAAAAATTATAACTTTGCAAAAGAGAATTATTAAAACAATGAATAATAAAAGTATCACTTATCCATCTAATATATTATTCTGTGAATCTAAAATAAATCAAATATCACAATTATATTCGCTCTCTATCTTAAAATATTTAGGCCCAGTTGCACAGTTACCACTTAAGTATGAGTTTAGCTAAACCTTAAGCTTCTACTTAAACCAAATACTTAAGCGCCATATGTTGCACAGTCAAAAATATAAAAATACTTAGCTAAGCCAACTGATGTGATAAATTCACAAAGTTGGTAATATGGAAAATGAATATTTGGCGGGGAAATTTTGAAATTCAATATAAACATAACTGTCAATGTTATGTGTCAATGTCACTTGTCAAGTAGTTTATTATACAAATAATGCAAATTTTACCAGCAATGGAAAATACGGTAAACGAAACGTAAAAATAAATGTACGACGAACTTATTAGATGAGTTGGTCTTCTATAAAATTTATTTAAAAAATATAAATACAATATATTATTGTGTGTAAAAAAATAAATTAAATGTTGTGGAAGAAAAAAAATCTCCTTGGACGAACATACATGATGAATTTAACAATGTAATCGGTCACTCTTACAGAGAAGCAGAATATTAAAATATATATATGAAAGAAAACTAAAACATGTACAAGAAAAAAAAAAAAAAAAGCCGATAATAAGTATTCACTGAAAGTGACTGGAGGTGGTTCAATGGCAGAATGCTCAGAGAAAGAGTTGGAATTAATAAATTTTAAATTACCGGCAGGTCATAGACAAGATATTTACATTTATAAAGAATTTTATTATTTATACATTATAAATTAGAAAAATAAACATTTATTATTGTTCCTAACTCGAATGTTATTATTATATTTTCTGTTTTGATTTATTACTGTATTAGGTATATTGTTTATAAAATTAACATCTGTTTCTAGATTTGGAAGAATGCTCAATCAATTGAAAAAACCGTGCGATATAGCAAAAGTCTTGGCGTACATTACACTGTTCCATTTGAATATTAGGCATCTTAATATATTGATGACGCAAGGTACAAATTGCGATATTTCTAGATATTTTCCCTATATCTTTTGAAGCTGTAGATTTATGGCAACCAGTAAACTCCCTACATACTTCCAATAATATAATATCGTAGGATTTGTATTGAAGTGAATGCGTGGTTCCTGTAAATATTATTTCATAAAATATTTGGTATTTGTGTACCAAGGCACTAACTTACCTATTAGTAGGATGGTTAATTAAATGTTTAATATGATATAATATTGAATTACAACTTTATTTACTTAATATTACTATTTACTTGAAATCTATTGTAAAATTTTTCATCATCTCATTGATTAATATAATCATACCGATGCCTATAGACGGGTATGCGGCGAAATATATTAATATATAACATTTTCATTCAATCAAATTAATCTGATCAATTTTAATATGACACATAACCTATCCTATTTGACAGTTTATTTTGGATTAATCCAAACAAATCTACCGCTTAAGTATTTTCCTGTTTAAGCTTAAGTTTAAAGCAAAAACTGAAACTGTGCAACAACTAAACCATAAACTAAAACTTAAGCCTAAATAAAAACTTAAGCGGTTACTGTGCAACTGGGCCTTAGGAAAGAATTCTCATGCTATCAATTACCCTAACCATAGTTACAGTACCAGACAAAAAGAACAAGCTGCACCAAAAAAAGTAAAAAAAAATATTGGTCAAAAAAGCTTTTTATATTTTGCGCCTAAAATTTTCAATAAATTTCAATACTTTTTAAACATTCATAATTTAACTGTACACGCTTAAAATTTTAATACAAGGGCTAAGCAATTCATAAAGCAATTAACTAACGTAGATCTACTAGAAATATTTGGTAACTGATAAGAGAATACAGGGGAAAATAATAATAATGTGCAAATGTATTATTTGGTATTACTAGACACCTTTACATAACCATAACATGTTTATTTCATTCACTTATTTTGTCTTATTTTATCTTATTTTATTTTAATTATTTATTTAATTATTTTATTTAGGCCCGGTCTTTCCATCTTCAGATAAAGTCCCAGGTAACTATCTGACAGATAAGGTTATTTATAACTTCATCTGCTGAGTAAATGTCATCCCTTCTTTCTATACAAATGTATCTATCAGATAGTTATCTAACGGATAATGAGACTGACGTATTGGATTCACTGACTGGTATTGACATTTATTCGTGAAGGTCGTTTTAAAGAAACGCAGCTTTAAAGATTGAGAATTAAAAATGATCACTTTGTCAAAATTTCAGAATCTATGTCACCACTGAACAAAATGCTCAGTCTAGTAAACAAGCAAGTCTCTGATAGAGATGTATGATAGATATCTTTTACGACAATTATAGAGAGTTTGTTAATATAAAAATAAATTAGACTAGTTATATTGTATCTTATTGTTTTATTCTTTATTTTTTTCATTATTAGCATTTCTATATTATCATTATTATAATTGTATTGTATTTTTTTCCCAGAACTTTGTAACTGGACTTGTGCACTACTGTACAAATCTGTATAGTAACTGGTTAAATAAATAAATAAATAAATAAATAAATAAATAAATAAATAAAAAATACTGTCGCACAAATATCAACAAATTTCTGAAATCGTGAAACGAAAAAAAAATTGCTGTAGTTGCGGTTATAATTTTTTTTATTAAAATTTAGTAAGAAATCATGATCTCTCTGATGTGGGTTCGTAAAAAACCACTTAAATGTTAAATCCATCGTAGTTGTTTTGAAAAAACATATGTAGATGTCACTGTGTACGCTGTCTTATGGTTGGTTTATATACGGAACAAGAATAAGGAATAGGAAATAAGAATAGTACACAAGATGTTAAAACATGTCTGCGCCGTATATCGGTTTATGTAGGAATGAAATTTAACTTAAACATAAGAATAGTTGCTAACATTCAATATTTTATTCTTATTCCAAGAATAAGATACGATAAGCCTGCGCACAGCAATCAAAATGTCTGCCGTAATAAAGTTTGGTCAACAGATGTTTTCCAGTTGTGATCAGAGGGTTGTAAACAACAATAAAATGTTTTTTTAAAAACCAACAATAATTTTTTTTTAAGGTTATATGAATCAGAACCTGTCAAGTGACAAACGTTAAACACAGGCCAACGCAAGTACGCAGGCGCAGCGACGAAATGTTATGTCCTATATAAACGGTTTAATATTTTTTATTCTTGTGTTTTATTCTTATTTCCTATTCCTTATTCTTGTTCCTTATATAAACCAACCATTAAACGTTAAAACTGTCTATTAAATTTATCCACAAAGTACAGTGAGCAGTCGACTAATTTTAGAGCTGAAAACGCAGCTTTAAAGTAACAAGATAGCGATATAAGAATGATCTGTCATTTATTTAAGAAATATTTGACTAAGGGCCACTTTTACGAGGGTTGTATTTTATATTTCGGGATTTGAGACCAAAAACAATTATTTATCAACAAAAGTGGCTTTATTGTTATTCAAAATATTCTCCATGAAGATCAATACACTTTTGCAAACTAATTTTCGAAGCAATTTTCTCACTCCGATTGAGGCTTTTTCCACTGCGATTGTCAAATTATGTGGAATACAACGCGAACAAATCTTTTTGGCGGCAAAATGTTCAGGCCATAGTGAATGTATACCGGTCCCAATAAGGACCAAGGATACCTCAATCTCATGATAAGTCATATGACGATCTTGCAGTATCAGTTCACGCACAGCATCAATATTTTCCGGAACAACAACCGATTTTGGACGACCTTCACGAAATTCGTCCTTAAGCGAACTACAGCCGCGATTGAAGTCAGCAACCATCGATAAACAGTAGTCCTTGATGGTGCTTCATCGCCAAAAGTCGAATTAAGTTCATCGATGCACTGTTGTTGGGATTAATCCAAATGTACCCCATTTTTATTTTATCGTAAATAAATAATTTATTAATAATTTGTACTCAAGTTTACTATAGAATATAATAAAAGGTTTTTTTTGCTGAAATTACAATATTTTCAATTGCAATTTTTTCATACGTCCAACATTCATAAAATCCTGTTTCATACTAACCAACTAAATTTCTAACAAAGCATAGTATACGCCCAACCTAATACGTATGTTCTGTGTTACGTACAGATTCATACTGAATCGGGTGTTTAGGCGTAGCTGCTTTGCAAATATCAGGGAATTCAGCCGAGTTGACTCCGCCCTTTACTTAGAAATAACCATTAAAATTCATGAAAAATAAATTAATTAATATTAGGTGTTTGAAATAAAAAATGAAAAAAATATTTACCTACATTGTTTCATAAGTAGGTAAATAAAGTATTTATGGTATTTATAAAACTCAAGAACGATTATTTTATTAAAATTTTGTTGGGTACATTTTAAATAGCATCGCTCCGTAAGAGTTAAAGAATTTCATTGAAACTTTTCTAACAGTATGTATAGCAAGACTAGATATCTTAGAATAAAATTATCTTTTAGAAATTCTCCAAATAAATTGCGTGTATTGTTTGATTTAAATATGAAACTAATGCTGAAGTAATTAGGGGGTGCGCCTGGAGTAGAGGAGATGAGTGTAAGATTGCAAGCCGGTGTAACAAGTAGCAGTAACGGGAGCAGAATGTAATTACTGAAGCGAATGTACAAAGAGATCAGCTGGAAGTAATTACACAGGAATAAAGACATCTCAAAGGTACTAAGATAAATGCTTCTAATTATACTCTACGAAAATTCAATGTTGAACAAATGGAATAAATGAAAATAACCGAATTTCGCTCTTCTATACAGTGACGGAGTTTTAGGAAAAACGTGCCATTAGTAATGGTCCCTATAATCAAATATCCTTCCTTCAGAATAGTTGTCGATCGGGAAAAGTATGAATTTTAAGCCGCTTTCACACAAATGCCGAACAAGGACTGGCATTGCCGTTCGGCTTTGCTTATAGTCCCTCGTACGTCTACAAAGCAAACTCGGACACTGTTCAGAGCACTCAGCGAGTCCGTCAACACTTGACCGACTTTGCTCTGACGAAACAAAAGACAGGGCCTTGAAAATAGCGTACAGTTCAGCAGTGTACACACTCGTTATGGAGTGTAGACGGTACTGAATTGCGTGGATTCAAGACAACGAACGAACATCCAACCCTAGTTCCGGATTTTGAT
This sequence comes from Liopterus haemorrhoidalis, assembly GCA_963971575.1. Lineage (NCBI taxonomy): Eukaryota > Metazoa > Arthropoda > Insecta > Coleoptera > Dytiscidae > Liopterus > Liopterus haemorrhoidalis. The sequence goes on from OZ020625.1 coordinate 5,751,920, forward strand.
CCGTCAGTAAAAATGACAGTATCCTCGAACCTAGGGGCCAGTGTTCTTTGTAACTCATGTTGGTATTCGATGAGCAACGTAGTATCTTTATCAAACTTAGTTATCCATGGTGGAACAGCACACAAAGCGTAACTTGCCATTTCGGGCAGATTAAAATGAATATCACTCAAAATGACGATAGCCCTTAGACCAAAAGGCCTATTGACTCTTGGTTTCGTCTCATAAGTCTCTGTATGCCTATTTTGTAGGATAGGGTCATACACAGGATGATCTGGCTTGGCACTGAGTGCAGCCATATATCGCAGGGCCTTCGTACGCTCACCCATTGTTCGGCACTGAATAGACTGCTGGATATAGGCCTTCCTTTAAAATTCCTAAATTGTTGACAATTAAGTGAGACAGGACATATAATTTTGTAACAAGAACACAGGTAAAAAAAAAAAAAAAAATTGAGTCTTTAATTTAATGACTATTTTCTGATTCTTTATATCGAAAAATAACTAAAACCTTAGTTTATTTTTGAAAAACTTTGCTCTTGTACCTTTTACAATCATCAGTATATATTTATTTATTTTTATGACCATATAAGGAGAAGCGCGTTATATTAAGTAAGGGTGAGGACGAGCGGGTGGAAAGCAAGTGGCATTTCATTTACGTGGTTAATAGTCAGTATGCGTATGCGCATTGCAGCAATACACCGCATTTTGTGTGACGGCAGATCAAAAAATGGAGTCAAGAAGTTTTAAACACGAGGTAGACTCATTCTGCTATATTTGCGGCGAATTTATCAAAACAAGAGAATGGTTGGATTTCTGATGGGAATGCATCCCATCAGAAATCCAACCATCTTAAAATCCCCTATCACTGGCCAGGTGTACTCATCATACTTTAAACTCTCAAGCACCATTTTCACACTTTCGTAATTTTCTTTGAGCATTACGGAATGAGCCAAAGGAAGAGATGGATATTTATTTCCATTATGAAGAAAGACAGTTTTTAAACTTTTTTGGAGAACTGTCTATGAAAAGACGCCAGTCAGAAGGAATGCATGAGATTTAGACCGCCTTGCATAGGCGGTTATACTAAATATCCTTGCTACCTTTATTTTTGTCGGACCACAAATAAAGAAAATAATGACCAGTGACGATTTTTCACAGATACCCAATACTCATAAAAAGAAAGCCTGGGACAGCCTGGAAGCAGTAGTTCATGGTTTTCATGGAAACAACAGAGCAGACAGTTACAAAGAGCTTATTGCAACTACGCTGGATAACTTTAAACTCATGGGTTGCAGAATGTCCCTTAAAGTACATATATTACATGCTCACTTGGATCAATTTAAAGATAACATGGGAGCCTATTCGGAAGAACAAGGTTTTCATCAAGACGTGATGAACTTTGAACGTCGTTATTAGGGGCAATACAATGAAAATATGATGGGGAGACTATATTTGGGGGCTAATACGAGAAAGTCCATACAATCACAGAAGAAATACGAAAAATAATCATTTCTAAACATTTTTATATATTGTTACAGTAGTTGTTTGTTTCGAATGGTTTTCTTGTAAATAAAACTGATTCAAATTCATAATAAAAGTTTGTATTATTTTTACATACAATGAAGGTCTGAAAAAATGGGAAATTTTTTTAAAATCCGCAATTTCATTCTGATAGCTACAAAAGCAAACTTTTTCGGGTAAAATTATTTTTTCTTTAATTAATAATGTGGAAGAAATAAAAATCAGATATGCAGAACCCAGACTCAAAATTCCTGTTGTCCGGTGTAATAGAAATAGAGCTAGAAAATGTAGTTTACCAAACGCTGCTCATCTTTGTGATTTTCCGCGTCTAGGTCAATAGAAGGTTTGTAACCTTTTTGGTTTTTTGTTTATTTATCTTCTTACGTTATTAGCTGCATCATTCAATTCCTGCAGCATTTGTAATACATCCTGAATGCAGTCTGACACGAGATATCATTTATATGAATGCCTATATAAATAACGGGTGTTTTTTTTAGAGGTATAGAACTTTAAATTGCAATAAAACAACGATGGATTATTCGATTGACATGAATTTTTTTTTATTCGAAAGATAATCTTGTGGCGTTACATTTTAAATATGATTTCTGGCATATGCAAGGCGTAGATTCGTCGAATGGGCCCAAAACGAGATTGCCGTTGTTCCCGATTTTCATAAGCGAATTTTGTTTAGCGATGAAGCGCACTTCTGGTTCAATGGCTACGTCAACAAACAAAACTGCCGCATTTGGAGTGAAGCTAATCCTCAAGTGTATGTCAAAACACCGTTACATCCAGAAAAACTGACTGTTTGGTGCGCTTTATGGGCTGGTGGAATCATTGGTCCGTACTTCTTCAAAAACGATGATGGCCAGAACGTTACAGTCAATGGTGATCGGTATAGAGCCATGATTACTAACTTTTTCATTCCTGAATTGAACAGCCATGATGTCCAGGAGCTGTGGTTCCAACAAGACGGCGCAACATGTCACACAGCTCGTGCCACAATCGATTTATTGAAAGACACGTTTGGTGACCGCCTAATTTCACGTTTTGGACCTGTGAATTGGCCTCCAAGATCTTGTGATTTAACACCGCTGGACTACTTTCTGTGGGGCTATGTAAAGTCATTGGTCTATGCGGATAAGCCACAAACGCTTGACCATTTGGAAGACAACATTCGCCGTGTTACTGCCGATATACGGCCACAAATGTTGGAAAAAGTCATCGAAAATTGGACGTCCAGATTGGACTACATCCGAGCCAGCCGTGGCGGTCATATGCCAGAAATCATATTTAAAATGTAATGCCACAAGATTATCTTTCGAATAAAAAAAAATTCATGTCAATCGAATAATCCATCGTTGTTTTATTGCAATTTAAAGTTCTATACCTCTAAAAAAAACACCCTTTATCATTTATTTGAATGCCTTTGTTTTCCCAGGATAGACTCTTGAACAGGCACGCAGTAAATAGTTTCGGGCAAATTATATCTTCCGGCGAGCCATTTTTTTATGTAAGAAACAGAAAAAAGTCGCTGCGGGCCAAATCTGGTGAATATGGTGGATGGTTGTATCCATAATTCGAAGCGGTATTTATGCATTTTCGCCATCGAAACTGTACAAGTGTGTACCCGTGCATTGTCTTTATGGATGAGCACTTTCTTCTTGGCTAAATGTGGACATTGTTTTCTTGATTTCTTCGCTCAATCGGTTCAATAATAACGCACAATACTCTTCATTTATCATTCGTCCTTTTTCCAAGTAGTGAATATGGATAATTCCGCGTGCATCATCTTGCCGGCCAAATTTACCATCTTCGCCTTCTTTGGAGCCGGATCGCCCCCAGAAACCCACTATTTATACTGTTCCATTTTCTCTGAAGTGTAGTGGTGGATTCAAATTTCATTAACGGTTAAGTATTGACGCACAAATTTGATAGGATTGCGACAAAAAAGTGCCAAACCAGCCTTTGAATCGACCACACGTATATTCTCCACTGTCAGCAAACGCGGCACTCATCTTGCCGATATCATTTCATACCCAAATTTTCGTGCAAAATTGAAACAACTGAACCATGTGATATGCCTGTGGTCACAACAAGTTCGCGCACTTTGACCTGTCGATCACTCAAGACCATATCGTGAATTTTGTCAATCATTTCTGGCGCAGTCACCTCAAGTGGACGTCCCGAACAATGTTCATCACTTGTGGATGTATGACTATGTTTAAACTCATTTACCCAATTGTAAAAAGTTTTAAACGCTGGTGGAGATGTATCATGAATTTCAACCAACTCTGCTTTAATTTTTACCGACCATCAACATATATAATGGAGGTATTGTGATCATATCGATTTTGACAAAACGAGATTTCAATGGATCTCCACGAATTGAGGTCCCTACATAACGTTTTGACTATTTTTAGCATGATGTCTGTCGGTCAGTCTGTCTGTCTGTCTGTCTGTCTGTCTGTCTGTGTACACGTGCAGAGCAAATTCGGCTATAAGGATTTTTATGAAACTTCATATTTAAGCTTTTGACATCAATGGCACGAGTTGATCAACTTTTGGTAAAAATCGGTTGACTAGAAATGGCAGTTTACTCGTGTTTAGTCTATAATTTAATATTACATTTGCTTCGGGTACTCCCATATCAACGTTCATACCCCGTGAGGTATCCATATCTTACTTTAAAGACTACTTATATATAAGGATTGGTTCGTTGTATCTACAAAATCTTACAAAAGAAAGTCAGCATAGATTGCATAGGCCAGGTTCAAATGTCTGAACTAAAAAGTAGAGAACGCCACTGGATGAAACAAGTGAAATAAACGAATATTACCGAATCCTCCCTCTATTCACGAAATGGCTTAAGCCCTGCATAATTGTTTTATCAATTTCACTTTGGAATTTATTAATTTAATTTCTGGTTTTAATAAAACGATATTAAAAGTTTTGAATTAAAAACTTTTATCTAGATTTCGGAATATTTTATTCAAAATGAATATATCTGACCTAGATTCTATTAAATAACTTCATTAGTTTAATAGAAAACCATATCTGATTCAAGAATATTTTTATAAAATTACTTTTTCACGTGCCTATTGATTATTCTTAAAAGAAATACACCTAAATGCATGGTAGAATTTACTCATAATGATATATTTCCATTATTCACAAATTTATAGCGTTTTTATATCGTCTAACAAATAATCTAGAAGGAAATAATTAAGGTTGTACTCTAGCATTTTCAGTTCTAACACGACAACACAGTCTGGGAGTTGGCCGTTTCAAGCATGCCCTGCACAGAACAAATAATAGAAAAAGAAGCGCTTTTTATGCAAAACCCAATCGAGTTTACTTTTTATGTGCGTATGTCGGTTAACGAAATCCCGCTTTAACGAAATATTTTGTGAATCTGCTATTAAAGAACAATTATCCATCTAAAGTCTGGGATAAAGTTTGTGGCGTTTTTGCCGATAGACCGATAGTTATTTGCAATTGCAAATAACTCAGGAAACACAGATCGCAGCGACACCACTAAGCGCTCGTTGGAAAGGTGGCAGTTCGAGCGTTACTTTGAGTGTCTGAACATCAAAATTTGTGCAATGGTTGGAAAGTTGTTTGCGTTTGAAAATGGAGAAAAGTATTGAAAAATTGCGCTATATTTTGCAATATTATTACGATAAAGGGAAGAACACTGCGCAGGCTTGTGATAAAATTTGTGCTGTGTACGGTGAAGGTACTTTATCAAAATCCACTGCGCGGAAATGGTTCGCTCGCTTTCGTTTTGGTAATTTTAATGTGAAAGATGACTCACGCTCTGGTCGTCCAATCAGTGAAAAAGCTGATGAAATTCTTGAATAAGTCCAGCAAGATAGGCATATCAGCAGTGTCGATATTGGTACGGAGCTAGGCATTGACCACAAAACTGTTTTGAACCATTTACGGAAAGCTGGCTACAAAAAGAAGATCGATATATAGGTTCCTCATGATTGGAGCGTGAAAAACATGATAGACTGAATTAATATCTGCGATGCGATGCTGAAACGCAATGAAATCGAGCCATTTATGAAACGTGTCATAACCGGTGATGAAAAATGGATCACGTACGACAATCAGAAGCGTAAAAGATCGTGGACAAGGGATGGTGAACCGTCACAAGTGTTCGCAAAGCGAGGATTGACGCCGAACAAGGTGATACTGTGTGTGTGGTGGGACTGGAAGGGAATGGTCCACCATGAGCTACTTCCAGTTGGTCAGACGATTGATTCTCAACTCTAAAGTGGACAACTAGAGAAATTACGCCAGGCAACTGAAAGAGAACGGCAAGAATTGAATAATAGGAAAGGTGTTGTCTTTCATCATGACAACGCAAGACCACTTCTTTGATGATCCGTCAAAAATTGCGAGAGCTTGGTTGGGAAATTTTGTTGCATCCACCGCATAGTCCAGACATAGCACCCTCTGACTATCACCTATCCCGATCTCTGCAGAATTCTCTCAATGGAATTAAGCTGGTTTCAAAAGAAGCCTGTGAAAACCACTTGATTCAGTTTTTCAACCAGAAACCACAGAAGTTCTTCACCGATGGCATCATGGCTCTACCCGAAAAATGGCGAAACGTTGTCGATAATAATGGAGTATATTTGGTTTAAATAAATTCATTTTCACACTATAACAAAACCAGTTGAATTTTAGTAAAAAAACGCCACGATTTTTTTCCCAGACCGATAATAGAAAAAGAAGCGCTTCTTATGCAAAACCCAATCGAGTTTACTTTTTATGTGCGTTTATACCCGTCAGTCGTCAAATTGGTAGCATACGTGCTGCTCCCAGTGGCGGCCTGGCAAACTATAATTTGAAGAAATCGCGGGAATTTTAAATAAAATAATATTGTTGGGAAACTTGAAATTAAAAAATAACTTACCCAAAGATACTTTCTGGTCCAATTACACAGATGAATTAATCTGAAAAATAAAAATAATTATTTTAATTAACTAAAAAAGAAAAAAAATAAAGCATTTTTAGGGTTTTGTAGCTATGACCACAAAAAACCCTTATAACGTCACTCATGTGTCTGTCTGTCTGTACGGTACAAATTGTAGTCAAACGGAACATAGAACGTTGAAATTTGGCATACTTGCATAACTTTTTGACCCAGATATAGGAAAACTGTAGAGAGTTCAAAAAACAAATATAGCACTGGCTAAATATAAACAAATATGTATTTAATGGAAAAATAAATAATTTTTTATAATTTTGAGTGAGGTATCGAATGAAACCTCTTAATGTGTGGATGCAAAAATTATTATTTTTGAAAAATCTTTTTTTTTTATATATTTTGTCCCCCATTCGAATAGTTGCATAGTAAAATGAATTTTTTTTTAGTGGATAAATTTATTGCGTATATGTATCGTTCATTGTGAGAAATAATTATTATTGTATTTTATAAATTAACATAATTTTTTGTTTTATAATAAACTTGCACATAAAAATAATTATGCGGACCCGCAAAAAATCTCGCGGGCCGGCAAATAAATCACGCGAACCGGTGTTGGTCCATGGACCGGCGGTTGGAAAACACTGGGCTAGGTGATATATTTTTCTCTCAGATTTCTTTTTAAAAATTCCATCTTTAGAGTATTTAATCTTTGTTATACCAACACATTTAAAATATTTAATTATATAATATGTCTTGTAATCCAAACCGTTAAATAATCTGACTTCTCGTCTTAAACGGTTAAATAGTACACGGGAAAAAGAAACAAGAGAACATTGCGTTAGACTGCTCGTGTAGTTACCAGTAAAGCTACTCCTCTGATTAAATGATTCTAATATTTCATCAAGAATGTTAAGGAGCTTGTACACAGAAATATTTGCTTGAAATGTTAATGAAATTTTATTCAGAGCCTCGAGCGCGAAGATTGATTTAATCAAAATATATAACAAAAAGAAATAAGGAAACAAGAAAACGAGAAAAGATAAAATTGTACAAATAAATGATCATTAGCAAAAAAAAAAAAAAACTTTTATGCTTAATAGTCACAATAAGAATGATGTTGTTTTAATACCATGCATACAAAATGTACACTATGTTGGTCCTATTGCTGATTCCAGCAGTTACAGCAAATGTTCAACTTAACCCTTTAGTGCCCATTTTTTTTTCTTGGCCAAAAAATTACCCTAGGTCAGGGGGCGGCAACCTTTTTTACTAAGTGGGCATATTTCAGAAATGCGGGAGTTCGGTGGGCACCATGGGACAAAAGGGGGGGGGGGGGGTAAAATTTAAACATAAAAATATTAATGCAATTAAAATCTTAATTTTCATAAAAAAAAATACATAATATCAAAGTGATAATTAATGCGATATTTGATAATGAAAATTCGCGGCCAATTCGTTGTAATGTGGGACACAAGTAGAATTTCCAGTTCTCAGGCATTGGTCCAAATGAGCGTCAGTGAGGCCTGTTCGGTATTTTGATTTTAATTATTTCATATTAGACCGACATATTCACAAGCATATGTCGACGCGCAGAGAGACTTCAATTTTAGAGCACATTTTCTCAACAATGGGTAGCTATTCCCATTCACCAAGTTCCAGAATTTTTCTTCGTTACGATGTGATTTTAATTCAATGTCATTTGTTATATTTATAACTTCCAATTCTAAGTCCTCCTTATTGGAAATACCGAAATATGTTGCGATTTTATTAGTCACATCATCCTCTCTTTCAGAAAAAGGACTAATAAAAATGTTAAAAATGCCTCCAATTCGAAGAAGTCTTCAAATCTGGTATTAAATTCTTCCAATAATGTATCAAAATGTTTGGCAAATTGATGGGTGGTAGCATTTCCATCGCAATAATTTTCTATTACCATTTTTATTATTGCTTTCTTTCATATTGGGTCTATATTGGGAATAGTTTTAAAATTTAGTTTTACAATAAAATTTAATGAATATTAAATTATATTTATTTATAAAACTATAACACTTCTAGTCTTCTTGATAGTACTTTTATTACTAAAAGCGGCTCGGAAATAGAATTTCGCATGGTTAGGCGGGCACTTAGAAATTGCTTCGCGGGCACCGCGTTGCCGACCTTTGCCCTAGGCTAACTAAAGATCATTAATGCTAAATTTGCATTCAAATTTAACTTAACATGTAATTTATTACCTGCAAATCTATAAACGGTACACTCGCCCTGAGTCGGATCTGTCCAGGTGCCAAAAGATTTATATGGCTGAAATAAGAACAATAATTCTTTTATTTTTCTGGTGTATTTATTATTCAAGAATTACAATCTCCTTTGTTCTATAAATTGTTTAAATTTCATTTCGTGGCGTTTTTTCCAGTAAAATTCAACTGGTTTTGTTATAGTGTGAAAATGAATTTATTTAAACCAAATAAGCTCCATTATTATCGACAACGTTTCGCCATTTTTCGGGTAGAGCCATGATGTCATTGGTGAAGAACTTCTGTGGTTTCTGGTTGAAAAACTGAACCAAGTGGTTTTCACAGGGTTCTTTTGAAACCAGCTTAATTCCATTGAAAGAATTCTGCAGAGATCGGAATAGGTGATAGTCAAAGGGTGCTATGTCCGGACTATACGGTGGATGCAACAAAATTTCCCAACCAAGCTCTCGCAATTTTTGACGGGTCATCAAAGAAGTGTGTGGTCTTACGTTGTCATGATGAAAGACAACACCTTTCCCATTACTAAATTCGGGCCATTCTCTTTCAATTGCCTGGCGTAATCTCTCTAGTTGTCCAAAGTAGAGTTGAGAATCAATCGTCTGACCAACTGGAAGTAGCTCATGGTGGATTATTCCCTTCCAGTCCCACCACACACACAGCATCACCTTGTTCGGCGTCAATACTCGCTTCGCGAACGCTTGTGACGGCTAACCATCCCTTGTCCGATCTTTTAAGCTTCCGATTGTCGTACGTGATCCATTTTTATCACCGGTTATGACACGTTTCAGAAATGGATTTCATTCCGTTTCAGCAGTGCATCGCAGATGTTAATTCGGTCTATCATGTTTTTCGCGCTCAACTCATGAGGAACCCATATATCGAGCTTCTTTTTGTAGCCAGCTTTCCGTAAATGGTTCGAAACAGTTTTGTGGTCAATGCCTAGCTCCGTACCAATATCGACACTGCTGATAAGCCTATCCTGCTGGACTTTTTCAAGAATGTCATCAGCTTTTTCACTGATTGGACGACCAGAGCGTGAGTCATCTTTCACATTAAAATTACCAGAACGAAAGCGAGCGAACCATTTCCGCGCAGCAGATTTTGATAAAGTACCTTCACCGTACACAGCACAAATTTTTTCACAAGCCTGCGCAGCGTTTTTCCCTTTGTCGTAATAATATTGCAAAATATAGCGCAATTTTTCATTACTTTTCTCCATTTTCAAACGCAAACAACTTTCCAACCACTGCACAAATTTTGATGTTTAGACACTCAAATTAACGCTCGAACTGTTACCTTTCCAACGAGCGCTTAGTGGTGTCGCTGCGATCTGTGTTTCCTGAGTTATTTGCAATTGGCGCCATCTATCGGCAAAAATACCACGAACTTTTTCCCAGACCTGATATAATCTATGGTGGTTATAGATAGATAGATATTTTTATTATTAAATATTATGTACTACATTTTATCTTACAACAATTAACTTACACTTAATAATAATTATAATTTTCGCCTTTCGGCTTAAAATGTACTCTCTTTCTCCTCTAGTTAATATCTTCGTTGACTCCTTTCCTTAATTTCCTCCTTTCTGTTTTTCACTTCTTTCATCCATTCATACCCCTTCCTGTTTCATCCAAAATTTCCTTTCTCGTTTCCGTTCTGTGTCGTACTTCTTCACATTCTTCCAACAAATGTTCCATTGTCTCCTTACATTCCCTACACATTCTACATGTTCTTTCTTCCTCTTTCATCCAAAAATTATTGTCCCTCTCCTCATTTCCACATCTAAATTTCGCTATCACTTTTTTCTTCTCTCTACTGCCTTTTTCTGTCAAATACTGTGGTTTTCTCACCGTCCAGGTCTTTTCATATTTGTTATTATACCTTGACTCTCTTATTTTTGTATCTTGCTCCGTTTGTTGTATGTCGGTCATTCGGTCTGTTACTTCGTGCCCCAATTCTTCTCCATTCATTCTTTTTAGTCTTACCGCTGTTGTTGAGTAGCCACAATATTCGTACATTTCCTTCCTTTCCTTTTCCCATCTTGATAGTGGCTTTCCTTGTTGATTCCGTTTTTCCATTTCCCTCCAACATTCATAAAGAATTTCTTTTTCCGGGTGTTTAATTATATTCTCTTCATATTTTATGGCTTTTTTGACTACCTCTATTTTTATTTTCTTCATTTTCGTCTCTTCTAGTATAATGTATATTGGTGTTTTCGTGTCTACTCCCAACATCCATTTTAAGTATTTTATTTGTACTTTTTCTATATGTTCTCGTTCCGCCCATCCCCATACTTCTGCTCCATACATTATTATATTTTTTAGCAACGCCTCGTACATGAGCATACGAGTTCTATAATCCCCTTTGAATTTCCGTTCCCCAATACTCCATACTTGCGGTAGGGCTAGCATGGCCTTCTTATTTAATAGTCTCGTATGTGCGTCTGTTCCTCCGTTACTTCTAAACTGGTACCCTAGGTATTTATATTCTTTACTTTTTCTATTTTCTCTTCTCCCCATGTCCATTTTTCTACTTTCTCCCTTCCTCCTCCCTTTCGTAACAACATGATTTTGGATTTAGCTGCATTTAGTTTAAATTATAGTTTTAATCTACGGTGGTTATACGTATCGTTAATACAAGGTGTCTCAAAAGAAATTTTATATTTATTTAGCTTACTGCGTGAACGCAACGTATCCGAGGGGCGCGGGGTTTATGTCAATCGGTAGCCTGGCTCTTGGGAATTTAGTCGCTATGGAGCGTTTCTTGGGAGCAGACCGCGCGTTATGCGTGCGAGAGTTTTATAAAAACGGTTATTCGGCGACTGTAGCGCGTAGAAAATTCTGCAGTATTCGAGGTTTTTGCCACTTAAATGATGCGCCAAGCATTCCTCTCATTCGACATTGGGTTAAAAAGTTTGAAGAGACTGGTATAACGCTGGATAAATCAAAATCCGGGCGACCTAGGTCATCAAGAACGGTAGAAAACGTGGAGAATGTTAATCAGTCTGTTCGTGACGACCCGGACCTTTCAATTCGGAAGCGCGCAAGTGCTTTAAATGTGCATAGATCATCATTACATCGCATTATGCATAAAGACCTAAAGCTGCACCCCTACAAAATTCAATTGGTGCAAGAATTAAAGCCCCAAGATGCCAGTCAGAGGCTTAATTCTCAGGCCAATTGATCTCCCGGAGAGGTGACATAAATTGGCCTCCACGCAGTCCAGATTTAACCCCTATGGACTTTTTCCTATGGGCTTATCTTAAATCTAAAGTTTACGCCAATAAACCGACTTCACTGGCGCATTTGAAAGAAAATATCCGTCACGAAATGGCAGCCATCCCTGAGTCCACCTGCCGAGACGTCATAAGTAATTTTACTGTTCGATTAAATGAGTGCCGAGAACGCGAGGGTCTACATTTAGACGATATTATTTTTAAGAAATAAATCCCCAAAAAGTGTATTTCAATAATTAATAAACATTTTTTCTATATACGGCTTACTTTTTTTTTAATCGATCCACTAAATATAAAATTTCATTTGTCGTCCATTATACCTCTTCTAAACTCAATCGTGGAACACGCTGTATATCCACACAATATACACATGATAAAACACGTGAAATTTTCAGTAACAATCTACTTCAGAAAGACGCACACATGAACACATCCATCCCGTTGGTCATTAGTCGGTTGACAGATGTAAGGATTTATCCGCTATCATCGGCTGTAATTAAGTGGGTCTTGGTTCGAGCAGTGGCACTGGTGCAATGTTCCAGAGCATTCCTGATTAACTGGCACAGTCATTAGTGATATACACCGTCCCGCGGGACATCCCAATCTGACATTCCAACACAACACTCCTCGGAGGATTCTATCAACTCCGGACAATTTAGTTGGACAGCTTCACGAATTTAATGATTATTATTTTACACTTAACATCAACGATAGATTAATAGTGACTGCTCTGATTAATTGAAGCTCTAATACCCACAGATGCTGTGCATAAAAAAATATGAAAATTACAGTGAAAATTTAAAGAAGTTGTTACGAGGGCAATTAAGAATATGCTAGGGCATTGTAGGGTCAATCTTTTCGTAGGTCAATATATAATTCTTTATTTTTACTTGCCCGACCTTACTATATAAGGGGCAAGTATTGTAATCGCGAAAATTTTCGATGTCGAGATTTTGACGGATGACCACGTTTCATGGTCCAGGGAATCCAAAAAACCTATTTCCGTCCGTATGTGTGTGTGTGTGTGTGTGTGTGTGTGTGTGTGTGTGTGTGTGTGTGTGTGTGTGTGTGTGTGTGTGTGTGTGTGTGTGTGTGTGTGTGTGTGTGTGTGTGTGTGTGTGTGTGTGTGTGTGTGTGTGTGTGTGTGTGTGTGTGTGTGTGTGTGTGTGTGTGTGTGTGTGTGTGTGTGTGTGTGTGTGTGTGTGTGTGTGTGTGTGTGTGTGTGTGTGTGTGTGTGTGTGTGTGTGTGTGTGTGTGTGTGTGTGTGTGTGTGTGTGTGTGTGTGTGTGTGTGTGTGTGTGTGTGTGTGTGTGTGTGTGTGTGTGTGTGTGTGTGTGTGTGTGTGTGTGTGTGTGTGTGTGTGTGTGTGTGTGTGTGTGTGTGTGTGTGTGTGTGTGTGTGTGTGTGTGTGTGTGTGTGTGTGTGTGTGTGTGTGTGTGTGTGTGTGTGTGTGTGTGTGTGTGTGTGTGTGTGTGTGTGTGTGTGTGTGTGTGTGTGTGTGTGTGTGTGTGTGTGTGTGTGTGTGTGTGTGTGTGTGTGTGTGTGTACACGATAACTCAAAAACGGTTTAACTTAAAGAGTTCGTTCTGGTACTAAAAAATTCTCCTATTAAATGGGAAGAACCCTATTGTTTTTTATGAAAATCGGTTGACTAGAAATGGGAGTTTACTCGTGTCGATTTTAAGATTTTTGCGAATATTTAGCAACAGAAAAATATTTCGAAAAAATTTATTGAACAAAAGTTACTATAAATGCAATAACTAATAACTTTTATTTGAGACGTTTTTTGATAAAACGAAAAATTTCGAAAAATTTTTGTAAAATTATTTAAAATTTTTCCAAGTCTCAATTTTTTCATACTTATATGTAACGTTTCCATGGTCATGATAATTAATTCGTAACTAGTAAAGCAAGCCTTGGACAAAAATTTGTATAGAACATAATTTGATGTATTTTTGAAAATTTATCTAAATATTTAAAAAATTTGTTTTTTTAATTTACATTTTTTTTTAAATATATTTTTTATGGGAGGGCAAGTCTAGCGGAGGTTTCCCTTCGCCACTGGTTTTTATTTTCCCCTAAACCTTGCGGCGTTTAGGGTTTTAACTAATACATAAAAATAATCATAAAAATAATAATAATACAGTTTATGACTTTCTTTCTTCTACATTCTTCCTCCGGTGTTCCTCTCTTTCTTCCTATTCTCTTTTCGGCTTCCGTCTCCGGTCTCCTTTCTTCTTGACTCCAGTTCTTCCTCCCCTCTTTCGTTTCTTTTTTTGCTTCTCTTCCCTCTTTTCTTTCATCCTCCTTTGCCTCTCTCTTCCTTCCTGTTCTCAGTTCTGTCTTACCTCTCCGTATTCCTTCCTTCTTTCCTCGAGTACTCTCACCCACCTTTCTCCCTTTCCTTCTTTACTCAACAGCTCCTTTATCTCTTCCTCCCATTTTATCATTTTTTCACATCTTTTTGTTAGGTGTTCCAAGGATTCTTCCTCCTCCCTACACATTCTGCATAGTCTATCCTCTGGTTTTGCCCAATACCTATTACTCCGTTCTTCATTTCCACATCTTAATCTGGCAATCCTCCTAACTCTGCCTCCTGCCTTTCCTCTCATCCCTTTCAAATATTTAGATATTCCTACCGGCCTTATCTCTCTATACCTTTTCACATTCCTTGAATTGTTTATTCTTACTGTTCTTTCCTGCTCCCGTACCTCCTTGTCTCTCCTCCTCAATTCTTCTAATATGTTCCTTCCTCCGTTTCTCTTTCGCTCAGCTTCCCTTTTGTCCATTCCACATATCCAATAGTACTCTTTCCTTGTTTCTCCTCATTCCGACAGTTTACCATTTTGTTTCGTAGTTCAATAAGTCCTTACAAAACAATAGAAAAACACATTATTTTGGGTTGATTCATGTATATTTCTCAACATAGTCTCCTTTTAGCTCGATGCACTTCACCCAGCATTTCTCTGGGTTTCAAATAGGCATCTGTTTTTGCGATGACCTCCTCGTTCGACGTAAATCTCTTGCCGGCGAACAATTTCTTCATGTTTCGAAACAGAAAAGGTTTCTGGTGGCCATATCTGGTGAATACGATGTCACATTTAGTGATGAGACAGACATCCGGCCAATATACTGCTTCCGGCATATCCGACCAATTTACCGGATGTAAATTGGTATTTTTGTGTAAGGGCCGCTTTTACAATCGTTGGATAAAGCTCGGATAACGCTATTCCCGGTATAAAGTCAAAAAATTGCTTTTACAATGCTCGGATAAAGCTAGGATAAACATCGGAATAAACACCAGAATATCTTATCAGGCCAACGACACTTCAAATAAAGGGCAGTATAAGTTATTCCCTTGCTCTGATTTCTGAATAAGTATTTGTTACCCAGCAATAGTAAAAAAATTAAAGTGACATATGATAAATGCCACATTATAACGTTTTATTTTTATTACAGTTGTATATTTGTGGTTGCAGCAGCGTAGTGGTTAGCTCACTTGCTTTGAAAGTGTGGAATCATGAAATCGACCTAGTATGGGCAAAAAAAAAAAAAAAAAACTTGGCTGTTGCAACCATAGACTCAGATTCTTTACAATGAGTACCTGTATCTCTGAATTAATTTTTGGAAATTAGGGCATGTTTCACAGGGCACGGTGTTTTCGGCTACTGTAAAAGTAATCGTTAGGTTATGTCACGGGACGCTAGTCGCGACCCAAAAATCTCTAAAACCTACACGAAATAATAATAGTACAGTAATCCCTCGTTATCCAAGTATTTGTTCAGCAGTTTTGATTACACGGAATTGTAAAATAAAAATTTTATTTATTTTTTAAAAGCGTAGCAATGAACAGTAGCAGCCGATTACCGCTGGAATATACTCCTAACACTTTGAGCGCTTCGAATTTAACTGGCCACTATCAGCCCTTCCACACTATGTACTAATAATGCCAGTTTTTGTATATGTATATATGCAGTATTGGGCTGGAGCCAGTTTGAATGAACCAGTTGTTATTTATTTATATATTTTTCAAAATGCGACCAGGTAATTAATATTGTTAGAATCTGAAAAAAAAATACTCCTGTTATTAATCAGTGAAATTTTCCTCTTGAAAGAACTGTTTGTTACAGTTTTGGAAGTCCATAACTGTACATAATATGTATACGCTTAATCTTATTACTCGCGTTTTTTTGTCCACAGTATGTTAGTGGAACGTAAGCTCCGCGGTGACAAAGGATTACAGTACATAAATATGAACCACAATCAGAGCCACTGCGTACGGTTGTACATAGTCTGCACCGCACACGAACGGATCATCAAAGGGACGGCATTTGGTATAGATTCTAATAGAATTCTACTAGAAATGGTGATCTTATGCAAAATTTAATCATGGGCGGTATTTGGGCTCGATTCTATTAGAGGGCGGTTTTATGAATATTTGCACACGAGAGGCTGACGTTAACGCGGTAGATATACCACAATAAAAGAATTATCTGAGTCGAATATTTCGACATCTCCCAATATTTTCCCAAACATGCTCAAACATGTTAATAGTAATGTCAGTTTAAAATATGACTTTTCTAATATGACAGTTTATGTGTCAAATAATACCAACTTTATTTTATTTACAATAAAACCATGGATAACAATCCGAGAATAAAAAATGCATTGTAAAAGCGAACGTTGGAATAAACATCGGAATAAACTTATACCTTAGATAGTTATACCGCTACGGGGTTTGTAACAGCGACCTTAAGGGGGGGGGGGGGTAATGGAATTTTTGATGATTTTTTTCATTTTTTTTTATTGGCTTATGCGATTGTATATATCTTCAAGAGTATCCCATTAAAATTTCAAGTTAATCGGAGCAAAATTGACTGAGATATACTCATTTTAATACTAGTACCTATTATTTGTTTTTTCGCGCTTATCGTATGTATGTGGCGTTGTATCGCTTTTGTGCGCATGTGGCTTTAATATCGATATCAGCTGCTTTATACTCTTAGAGAGGGAACTCGTGACGAATATCTTTGATACATATATTGAAATATACTTGTATATAAGCTATATATGTGTGTTGTACCGGTATATTATTTTTGAGCAGTTATACACGTGCATTTTTAAACGCGTTTTCTGAAAAATAGCTTTTTTTGATGCGGTGTACATCATAACTCAAAAACTAATGAATGGATCTTTCTGAAATTTCGCACACTTCTTTATAAATCATTTTACTAGGTAGTGACGTTGAGTTTTTGCTTTTATTTTGAATTTTTTTTTTTTTTATAACCATTTTTCCGATTATCAAACACGATTTTTTACGTTCTTTTTCGATTTTTTGACTTTAAAATAGTACCAAAAATTTAAAACTCAATTTAATAAAAAAAAACTGACGTCACTACCTGAAGAAACTTTTAAACTAACCAAAACTTTTTGAATTATATGTTTCAGATGATTGTGTCACTAGATATCGTGTACACCGCAAATTAACTTTTTTTTTGGAGTGTTTACTAAAAAATGACGCCAATGACTCATTTTTCAATATTTTTCAATAAAAATTTAACGCAATACTCTTCAAGTGTTGTTCTTTAAGATAGACTTTCACTCATTTAGCTTACCTTTACCAGATTTCCACAAATCGTTCTTAAAAATATGCTTAAAAAATGCAAAATTAACCATACCCCCCCCCTTAAGTAAACTTTTTAAAAAATGTCCAAGGGCCGGATGAGTTCTTCTTGCGAGCCGTTTGGAGACCCCTGTTTTAGACCATTTGAAAACCACTGGCAAGTAATATGATGCTCTACTAAAAAGTAATTCAAACGTCGAAATAAAATTTAATCCACTTAGAGCATTTTAAAATGCAAATTTGTCTGAAAACTAATTCGTATTTACCTGTTTAAGATTCGCTTAGAAAAAACGGATACGTACCCGGATACGAATTTTATTTTTTTGCGGAACATCTACGGATACAGATATCGGGCACACCAGTAGTTGGAACAACATTTTTCATTTGCGCAAGTACGCATCGTACTGTTTTTCTCGTAGTTGAAACAAACCTTTTATTGACGAGGATTACATATCCTTAGACAAATCATGTGTGTATTTTATAGCTACTACGAAATAATATATACACTGTTGCGGCCCTATATTTCATTTGTCACCAATTTCAAACAGAAAATCTAAAAAATCACGAACATAAAGGAGATTTGTCGAATCAGATTAACTGTGACCGGTCCAGTAAAGGTTTAGTGTTCAACACTTTGACCAAATACTCAGTTTTAGAACGGACGGAAACCCAAATATCCTGAGGTAGCATTCGGAGTAATTACGGGCGATGATAGCGAATTAATCCTTACATCTGTCAACCGTCTAATTGCCACAGGAATGCATGCGTAAATGCCTGCACAGTCCAATGTCTCTGTATATGTATATCAGTGTGTTCCACCAGAACAATTTGGCTGTTGTATGTTGGCAATATGTTTCTACATGTGTCTGTATGCGTATATGTTTATACTGTCTATGTGTGTATGCTATGTTTGTTATGTGGTTGTATTAGTGTCTATCTGTATGTATGTGTGGACCATAAGATAGTGTTAGGGTTATTGTGACTGTGGTGTGTTTGTGTATTTGTATCTGTGCCCATTGCATTTGTGTAATATGTTTCCTAGTATTTGGTATGTGTGAGTTGATTACAAACCTCGTCTATGTACAAACTGTCATATTACATGGTTCAATGCACAGCTTTAAGAAATTAAAACCAAAATATTAAAAGGCTCCAAAATATTCAAGTTATCTATGAAGAGATAAATTTTATTTGGCCTAATATGATGTAGGCTGTTCGGAGATGTATCGGTAATTGGCTAATGTTGCTAACTCAAGGGCTGGTTTTCCGTCGGGGTCACCAAATGTGAGATTACTATGTCTGTAGGACTTTATATAAAAAATGCCAGTGTTATGCCCAGTTTCATAAAGGAACGCTAAGTCCTGTGTAAGCTAACACAATGCTGAAAAAAATATTCTGTTAAAATTTAACTACGTTTCATAAAGAAATAGCATCGGATTTAATCGGTGTTAAGTAATTTCAGTGCTGTGTTCAGTTTAGGGTTTTTATTAGGTAGATTGGTATAAATATCAACTTCACAGTTGTCTTAAACGTCAAACAGACTTATAATAACCTTAGTAACCCTTCGAATTATTTAACTATCATGTATTAGTTTTCAATAAAAAAATCAGCTGTGGCCACCACAGGACCGACCGCCATCATAAAGTACTTGTATAAAATACATTCTAGCAGCAGAGTAGAAATAACTTGGCTTAATATTTTCTAACAGAGATATTATTTATCATGACCATGGAAACGTTACATACAAATATGAAAAATTTTCGAAACATTGTTCAATTTTTTTTTGTTTTATCAAAAAATGTATAAAATAAAAGTTGTTAGTTATTGCTTTTATAGCAACTTTTGTTCAATAATTTTTTTCGTTTTATCAAAAAATGTATAAAATAAAAGTTGTTAGTTATTGCTTTTATAGCAACTTTTGTTCAATAATTTTTTTCGAAATATTTTTCTGTTGCTAAATATTCGCAAAAATCTTAAAATCGACACGAGTAAACTCCCATTTCTAGTCAACCGATTTTTACCAAAAGTTGATCAACTAGTGTCATTGATGTCAAAAGCTTAAATATGCAGTTTCATAAAAATCCTTTTGGCCTAATTTGCTCTGCACGTGTACATAGACAGACGGACGGACGGACAGACGGACAGACAGACAGACGGACGGACGGACAGACAGACCGACATACATCATGCTAAAAATAGTCAAAACGTTATGTAGGGACCTCAATTCGTTGAGATCCATCGAAATCTCGAAATGTCAAAATCGGTATGATCACAATACCTTCCTTATATATGTTGACAGTCGGTAAAAATGTTATTCAAAAGGGGGTCCGCGGACTACATAAGTTTAAGAACCCCTGATGTAGACAGTTCGGAGATGTATCGGTAACTGGATAATGTTGCTAATTCAAGGGTTGGTTTCCCGTCGCTTAGGTTCATTATACGCCAATAGGGGATACGCATAAAATTTATATTTCCTTAAAATTACATTTTTTTGATATGTTAATGTTAGTTATGTCACCTAACAGAACAAAAATCACATTTTAATTAATATTATAGCTAAATTTTTTAATTAAAATATTGTAAATTTGAAATAAGACGACCACGGCGCGAATGTTGCCGAGTAAATACGACTGAGTATGACGTCAAACGACTGGGGTTTGACGTCACACATACAGCTACAACATAATCTTTACCTGTGTATATTGTATTGTTCGAGAGTTTTGTATTTGTTTTTAAACAATTTTTCACGCATTTATTATTAAAATGGCAGATAAAGATTTTGTTAGGGCTCAGAGTGATAATTTATCCAACATTGATGCATTTATGCACACAACATAAAGTTTACTTTTTTCTGAAATATCGGTTTTATTTCGCCTCATAGCTTTCAGCCACAAATTTCGCCTTTTCTGTTGTTTTTCGCCATCAAGTAATGCTATAAATTTTTTTGTTTTTTTGGATTTCTAATTGAACTATTTGTGCACATCGGTACTAAACAATATTTTCGACTATGTTTCGAAGCATTGGGGCCTGGATCTACCATGTTTTATATATTTTAATATAAAATATAATTCGGTAAATATGTATAAATTGTTTTTATAGAATTAAACTTTATTTTAATTAAAATCACTTTAACTTTACATAACCTATAAAAGTTATACAAGCAAATAAGTTCACAACAGACTATGTAGGCTGCACGCCGTACACTGGGTAGGCTAGTACTGTACTGCGTCACTTAGAAGGGGTATGACGTCACACGTCGTTTTCGCACGCTACATACATTTATGATTATTTTAAGCCTTCAAAAAAAAAAAAAAAAATGCAAAACTGTTTTTTATGTTTATATGCAACAAGAGGAATATAATAAAAAATTAAAATAAAATCATGCCTATCCCCTATTATAATAAATTAAAAATAAAAAAACAAGAAAACACAATACCTCGTGATTGGAGAAGACAGGAATTTCGTCCTGGATTTTTTTGTGACCTGAACCTTTTTTTTATTATATTCCTCTTGTTGCATATAAACATAAAAAAAAGTTTTGCATTTTTTTTTTAAATTTGAAGGCTTAAAAAATCATAAATGTATGTAGCGCGCGAAAACGACGTGTGACGTCATACCCCAATTAAGTGTGCTGCGTATAACCTACCCAGTGTACTGCGTACAGCCTACCCACTGTACAGCGTACAGCCTACACAGTCTGTCGTGAACTTATTTGCTTGTAAAACTTTTATAGGTTATGTAAAGTTAGAGTGATTTTAATTAAAATAAAGTTAAATTCTATAAAAACTATTTATACATATTTACCGAATTAAATTTTATATTAAAATATATAAAACATGGAAGATCCAGGCCCCAATGCTTCGAAACATAGTCGAAAATATTGTTTAGTACCGATGTGCACAAATAGTTCAAATAGAAATCCAAAAAAACAAAAAAATTTATATCATTACCTGATGGTGAAAAACAACAGAAAAGGCGAAATTTGTGGCTGAAAGCTATGAGGCGAAATAAAACCGATATTTCAGAAAAAAGTAAACTTTATGTTGTATGCATAAATGCATCAATGTTGGGTAAATTATCACTCTGAGCCCTAACAAAATCTTTATCTGCCATTTTAATAATAAATGCATGAAAAATTGTTTAAAAACAAACACAAAACTCTCGAACAATACAATATACACACGTAACACGTTTTAAAGATTATGTAGTAGTCTGTATCTGTGACGTCAAACCCCAGCAGTTTGACGGCATAGTCAGCCGTATTTACTCGGCAACCTTCGCGCCGTGGTCAGCTTATTTAAAATTTACGATATTTTAATTAAAAATTTTGGCTATAATATTAATTAAAATGTGATTTTTGTTTTGTTTGGTGACATAACTAACATTAACATATCAACAAAATGTATTTTTAAAGAAATATAAATTTTATGCGCATCCCCTATTGCGGTACAGTGCATGAACTGAACATATTTTAATTGGGTATGCTTCTAAAACACAGTCTGGTATTTGTCAATAATAGTAAATTGGAAATTCATTAGCATCACACCCTTGACCATATTTGGTCACATAAATTAAACCAAACAGTAGGACGTTAATTAATTCTAGAACTCTCTAAAACTATGTGACATTTTTCGAAGCACTGTAAATCGAGTGACACAGGTGAACCGGTATACAATGTACTGGAATGTAATATAGATCCTCCGGTATTGAATTGGAATTGAATTCTCGAACCAATAATGTTTTAGACAGGTCCCTAACAACATACATACACACACTCTTACGGCAAGTGGTTCAACTAAATTATGCAATGCAGGAGAATCTATTATTGTCGATTCTCACAAATGTATTCGTGAAATGTAAGAATCTAAATTGAAAATTAAATATTTATAAAGTTTTTTTTTTTGAAAATGTTACGCAAAAGTTTTGGGTTAAAGAAACAAAAGTTGAAATTATCATCATAAAAAAAAATGTCTTCTGTTGTAATTTTTTGTTATATATATCGTACAATTTTTTGGTTTCCAATTTAAAGGCTTTTTAGCTATGACCAAAAAAAATCACTCTGTTACAGGGTGTAACAGAGAAACCGACCACTACCAATGCCAATATTATCTTTATTATTATAGTTACAATAAAATACTATAAAACAAAGTTGTAGGAGACCAAGGGGGACATCTGCCTAAAGAGAATATTTTTTGAAACCAGCGGTTCTCAATTTAGTGTACAAAGTTATATTTTTTCCATTCAAATGTGTTTTGTTACATTTAAATGTGACACTACCAATACCAATATTATCTTTATTATTATAGTTACAATAAAATAGTATAAAACAAAGTTGTAGGAGACCAAGGGGGTCATCTGCCTAAAGAAAATATTTTTTTAAACCAGCTGTTCTCAATTTAGTGTATAAAGTTATATTTTTACCGACCGCCAACATATATAAGGGAGGTATTGTGGTCATACCGATTTTGACATTTCGAGATTTCGATGGATCTCCACGAATAGAGGTCCCTACATAACGTTTTGACTATTTTTAGCATGATGTCTGTCGGTCTGTCTGTCCGTCCATCTGTCCGTGCGTCCGTCTGTCTGTCTGTGTACACGTGCAGAGCAAATTCGGCTGAAAGGATTTTTATGAAACTTCATATTTAAGATTCTGCCATCAATGACACGAGTTGATCAACTTTTGATAAGAATCGGTTGACTAGAAATGGGAGTTTACTCGTGTCGATTTTAAAATTTTTGCGAATATTTAGCAACAGAAAAATATTTCGAAAAAATTTATTTAACAAAAGTTGCTATAAATGCAATAACTAAAAACTTTTATTTGAGACTTTTGAAAATTTTGAAAAATTTTTACTAACCAGTGGAAATTGTTGAAATTGAATACACGAAATCAGAGGGGCAGAGTTATGACTTAAAACAACCAATGGAAGCCATAGGTGCAATTTTCAAAAGCTTAATGAACCTTACTATATAAAAAAAAATACTGCACATATTAGAAACCTAAATAATAATATTAGGCATTCGTATTAAAATTAACAAAAAAAATATTTTAATATAAAATTTGTTTTGGCATCCCAAATAATCATCATTCACTTACTAAATACTTGCGAAACCCTGAAATGTGTGAAAATTCCCATTTCACATCAATTTTTTCATACTTATATGTAACGTTTCCATGGTCATGATAAATAATATCTCTGTTAGAAAATATTAGGCCAAGTTATTTCTACTCTGCTGCTAGAATGTATTTTATGCAAGTACTTTATGATGGCGGTCGGTCCTGTGGTGGCCACAGGACCGACACACAGCTGATTTTTTCAAATGGTATTATACATATTTTATACCTATTCGATAGCGTTTTCTTTTTTTTTTTAATTCAACCATGTAGGTATTAGTTTAATATGCTGAAAAAATGCGATCGAAAATTAAATAATTTTTAATTTTTTTTTTATTAATGTGCAGTAACCTTGGATGAAAAACAAGAGTGATAAATTAAAGTTAAAAAATCAGCTGTGGCCACCACAGGACCGACCGCCATCATAAAGTATTTGTATAAAATACATTCTAGCAGCAGAGTAGAAATAACTTGGCCTAATATTTTCTATCAGAGATATTATTGATCATGACCATGGAAACGTTACATATAAGTATGAAAAATATGAGACTTTTATTTTTTGCCGTCAAAAAACGAATAACACCACGAAATTCGCAATCGGGGGTAGGAGCAAGTGGAGTTTCCATAGTGGCTGGAGCCTGACTGCCGGATCGATCGACGCACGCGCAAATAAATTTTACAGTGCTGCCACTACACCCAGACGCAAATTCCCTGAAGCTCTCAGACTTTTCTCGCCAACCACACGGATTACCCTCGGATTAAAGTTTTGTGTTTCTGTGTGTAAATGTGTTTGTCAGCTGGAATTGATCATGTAATTTGCATTAATTCCATCGTAGTTGGTTTGAAACAACATAGATGTCACAATATTCGTCACGCATTAATTTCTATAGCTGTGGACGCTGTCATTACACGTTAAAATTGTCTGTTAAATTTATCCACAACGTACAGTGTATCTCTCTTTGTCCTTTTAGCTCCCAAGTGGAGCATAGGGCGCGTAAACGCTTTTCTATAGCCGGTAGAAAAAAGTGTTTGGTTGGCTAGACCAACGCATTTCACTTCTTCTTATTTTCTTTTTAGTTGGTGTTTCAGTTATTCTCATTTACACATATTTTTTCAACAATCTCTCTCCACTTTTCTCTATCCTTTGCTTTCCTTTTAATTTCATTCCAGGTCATTCAAATTTCTGCATATTCCCTGTTTATGCTTCTTTCCCATGTCTCTGTCGGTCTTCCAGTTTTCCGTTTCCCTTTTGGATTATATTCTATTGCTTGCCTTGCTATGTTTTCCATTGGTTTTCTTAATGTGTGTCCTATCCATTTCCATTACTTATTTTTTATAGTCCTCCTAACTGGTTCTTATTCTGTTATTTCCCACAATTTTTCTTTTGTTATTTTTTCGGGCCAGAATATTCCTAAGATTTTCCTTAAACATTTGTTTATGAAAGTTTGTATACGTTGTATGTCTTTCTTGTCTCCTTTACACGTTTTGGCTCCATACAGCAGGATACTTTTCACGTTACTGTTGTATAATTTTATTTTGGTTTTCCTTGTTATTCCTTTTGCCTCCCATACCTTCCTTAACATGTTAAATGCATTTTGTGCTTTTCCTATTCTTGTCTGTATGTAGTGCACCCGCCGTTTCCTTCTATCATGCTGCCTAGATAACAAAATTTATCAACAGTTTTTACTTCTTTTTGTTGTACATATATCTTCCTGTCTTTCATTTTATTTCCTCGTAAAATATGAGTTTTTTCAACATTTATTTTGAGTCCTATACCTTTTGCCGCTTCTACTAATTTTTCCAGTTTCTTCTGCATATGTCCACTATTCTCTGTAAATAAACAAACGTCATCCGCATATTCCAGATCTCCCAGTTGATTGTAGATATTGCATGTTATGCCTGTTTTGCCATCTACGACCTTTCTCATCACCCAATCAATTACTATGACAAACAAAGTTGGGGAAAGTATGCAGCCCTGTCTCACTCCGCTGTTTATGTCGATTTCTTGTGTTAAATTACCTCCGTGCTCGACGTACAGTGTATAGTCAACTAATTTTAGAGTTGTGAACGCAGTTTCAGTCTGGGTATTTAAAACACAAATACACAATCAAATCTCGTATATCACAAGTCCTAAAATCCACCTTCGAATTCCAATTCCCTGTTAAATATTTCGATTTAGTTTACAGGAGAAAAATCCTGATTTCATTGTTAGTCTCACGATAGCTCAGAGTATTGGAATCCTATAAATCCTTATAATACGGCCCTGTTGAATCTAGTTTTATTTAAAATTCCTTGTCACCTGTGATACCCAACTTAGCAGTTCGTAAGTTTGAAACTGTCAGAAAGAGAGCCCGAAACCTAAGTTTCGATACCTTTTCAAGCACGAAAAGAACTCTCTTTTCCCGTAAGAATTTAAATATCTGAACACACGAGTTCAAACTTGCTTGCTCAAACAGAACTTTTATACAGTTCAGTTCAGGATATTGCTGAACAGAAAACGTGGAAGGTTACGATCACATTACGATAAAATTGTTTGTCTCATTTCACCATGTCCATACTTCAACAGATTTGTTAACAGTCTACAGCAGCTATTCTCAACCACCTGTCCAATTAAAAAGAATATTTATTAAAAAAAAAAAAATTCTTGGGGCCGAGAGTTCCAGTTGCTAATAAACTGTCCAATAAGTTTATTAGCAACATAATTTTTTTTCCGAGAGTTCCACCCCGAAATAGTTATTAGGTTGCTAATATATAGGCTTATTTGTCTAATAACTTATAGGTAGAGCCCTGCGCGGATAAGCTTTTCTGTATCCGCATCCGATCCGCATCCGCATATCCATGATCCGCATCCGATCCGCATCCGCAGCTTTTGTAAATAATAAATCCGCATCCGATCCGCATCCGCAAAAATATCCGCACAACAGGTTTTGCTGTCAGTTTGGAAAGAACTAACATGTTTCGCCTTATTTGGTAATCGCTGCTCTAAAACACTACTGAACATTTTTGGATTTACCAGCTTATATATTACTAATCTAACCTAAGGGACACCATAAGTTTTGGGGCCTAGATGCGCTAATAACTTTAAAATCTAGAGAGAGTCAACAATTTTGGGGGTCCTAAGCGTCCTTTTTCGTAGGGAGCAGGTGGCGTGCTGCTCATGAAATACGTGTGATAGTACTGTCAAGTATCAGATTAATGTCAACTAACATCTCACGTCAGTTTTACCTTTTGCAAGGCTATATTTTTTTAAATATTGAATTACAAAAATTAAAATCAGAGAAAAGTTACTCAGTAGAAGGTGCTTCATATTTTTGCCACCTAGTAATTCTCTTACACCATTCCGCGCATTTGTTAGGCAATGCAACTTATTGCAATTTATCAAATAGAAACATGTGTCTTTTTTCAAATTTTTGGAATCAGCAAGACTTTTTACTTCGGGTATTATAAAAAACTTGGCAGGTTGCATAATAAAATTTTCGAGAAAAATTTGTATAGGTAAATTTTGGTATTTAAATAAAACTTACTAAACAGTTTTATGTAAAATAAGCGTTTATTAGATTTAAAAGCCAGAATTAGAGCAGAGGTAGGAAGAATTACATCGAAAGTATCCAGTCAACTTTTGTCCAAAATATGATTTTCTATATTCAATAATAAAAAGAAAGTTATGTTGACTGTTTCAATTCAATCTCGATCACAATTGCCTTAATAACAATAACTTAGAGTGAGATTCAATGCTACAAAATATCACAACATGTGTATACAGACAACCGAAGGTAACCGAGGACTGCGTAGTCAGAACACAATCGCATGTTTCTCCAAAAATATCCGCAGATTTAATATTCAGGCGGATATTGCGGATAAGCGGATATGAAATTTAATCCGCATCCGATCCGCATCCGCATAGCTTAAGTGATAATTTATCCGCATCCGCAGAAAAGTTGCGGATATCCGCGGATTTGCAGGGCTCTACTTATAGGCAACATGAAGTGCTTAATAAAGTGAAATTTAACCAAAAACAAGTTCGCAAAATGTGTTAATATTTCAATTTTAATTGAAAAACAGTATAATTTTAAAAGAATATACGAATGTGTAGTTTTTATACATCCATACTTTTTTATAATGATGTTTTTAGTGTTTTATATACATTTTAATTGTATTTTGACGAAATCGACGATCTGTTTGGATGAATTTATAAATTATGGACAATGGCAAAAATATGGTTTTTAGAATATTTTGGGCATTTATTGTAAATGTGATATATAAAGAATAATATATAAATATATATTTTTAAATAAACATTGTCTTTTATTTTTATATATGTATTTATTTCAACATATTCAATAAATGTGTACATCTTTAAATTCAATTTTGTATTTAATATGTACGAGACTTAATATGTAAGCGTTTGTTTTGGCGCCCCTAAGAGCTGGCGCCCTGGGCCTGTGCCCCTGTCGCCCCTGCCTTTCACCGCCGCTGGCTTTAAGTCGAAAAAGGATATACGGTATATTTGTATCAGGTCGTCAAAGATGAAATTTATAGTTAATAATATTGCCAACTTTAACAGCTTATTATTTGACATTGGCTTAATATTTTACCATTCAGTTTTTTTTTTTGTTGGTAAGGTACATATCTCGCCTGTTTAAAGAAACCGTTGCATGCACTAAAAAATATCAAAAACTTTTTTAAAAATTAATTTTGTTGAAAATGGAACGGTCGGAAATTCGCACTATTATGAAGTATGAGTTCTTACGAGGAACTACGGCATCTCAGACCGCGCGAAACATTAATAATGTATTTGGCTCTAATGTTACTACGTAGCAGACAATATCAAATTGGTTCGCCAACTTTCGTACAGGTAACTTAAAAACAAAACAAAACAAGAAACCTGGCTCATCGATCACAGCAGAAATATACTGCAACCAACAGGACGAAATGATGCAAACACTTAAAGAAAAACAGCCTAGATTAGTCAACAGATCGACTCCTATCTTATTGCATGATAACGCTAGACCACACACTGCATAAATGACTGTGGCAAAACTACAGGAATTGGAGTTGGAACTTCTTTATCATCCTCCATACTCACCAGACCTAGCCCACACTGACTACCACTTCTTCCGCAATTTGGACAACTTTTTAGTAGGAAAACAATTTAATTCAGACAATGCTGTAAAACTGGCCTTCTAGGAATTTATCGACTCTCGTCCGCCAGGGTTATACACCACCGGCCTGAATAACCTGCCGCTTAAATGGAAAAAGTGTATAGACAATATGGGTGCATACTTTGATGAATAAAATAATTCCTTATATTTGTAAGTTATCAACTAACTGTGCCTTTTTTTCTACAAATTTCATCCTTGATGACCTAATATTTTTGCTGTACTCATGTCTCCGTTACTCACTGTTTGGATGAGGACAGGTAAATCGCAGTTCATTAATTATTATATCAATAGAAATATGGGTGGACCGAAACATATTAGTTTACCGCGTGGATCTCACTAAATACTGAAAGTTCGCATTGTTCGAGACGAAACTTTGTGTATATAGTTGCCACAACATTATCATTGGTTTAAGTGTTTCAGTGAGACAAAATGAATCAGTTTGAATGTGAACGTAACCTCTGCAGAGTTATCAATGTTGAGCGGTGTGCTGAAAGCGAAGACACTGACGAACAGTGAGTCGAAACGTGAACGGTGTATTCTTTGAACTTCTAAATGTTTTAACAAGGATACGTTTCTTTGTTGGAAAGTTAAGAAAACAGAAAAATGTTACGATGAAACGCTTTTGTTATTTTCTTAACTTAAAATATATTTATTTAATATATTTGAAAAGTTACATTTGAATTTTAGAAATGACTCCAAGACAAAAAGTAAAATTTCTCGTTTTATATTCATATTGATTCTATTCACAACTTGAAAATGTAATAATAGAGTATCTTACGATGGTAAACTGTATAATAGAGAAACGTTTGAAAATAGCTAATCTTGGCTACGCCCGTGTGTACCTTTTAATAAAATACCAGAAAATGCTGCGCGACAGTCTCGTGTTGCTCATCGTACAAAAAAATTGATGTGAAGTGTGAATATTCACACATTTCAGGGTTTCGCAGGTATATAATAAGTGAAGGCGGTATGCTGAGTGTGTAGGACAAATTTTACTTTGTAGTAATCACGGCAAAATGAACGATATTTTTAAAATAATTTATCGTCTGTTAATCATATAATAAGACTGGTTATTAAATTTACGCTCTTAAAAATTAAATACAACATTTGTCAAAATATAACAAGAATTTTGACAAAATAATTTCAACATAATAACAATGCAAAAAAAAACAGAAAAAATAAAATTCGCTCCGTACTCGAACTCGAAACCCTTCGTTTTACAGCTTACGACACCAGTGCTCTAACCCATTAAGCTATCGCACGCCTTGCATGTGAGTGTCTTACATTGGTATAACTTTTGTACTTTGTGAACCAAAAACCACAAAAAATGCGTTATTTTCCGAAAACATAATCTGATCAAAAATTCCTGTTGTACTATTTCGGTTCACACCAATATACATTACTTAAATTTTTTTTAGATTTTTAGTTTAAACCATCTGGGCTACAGGGTGTGGGACAAATTTTTTTTTGCACAATTTTGGCAAAAATCGCATCAAAATAATTTATTTTGCAAAAATAAAAATTTGATTGTTAATCCACGTACTAAGGGCTTTCATTTGATACCCTACTCAGAATTTAAAAAAAATATTTTTGTTTTCGATGAGCACATATTTGTTTATATTTTTAGGGGGGTATGTTTTTTAGATGTTTTAGTATTTTTCCTATGTGCGGGTCAAAGAGTTGTATAAGCATGCCAAATTTCAACTCTCTAGGTTTAGCCGTTTGGCTACAATTTTTACCGAACAGACAGACAGACAGACAGACGACAAAATGACGGTATAAGTGTTTTTTGGTCATACCTGCAAAACCCTAAAAATGTATGTGAAGTATGAATTTTCACACATTGCAGGTTTTCGCAGGTATATAATAAGTGAAGGCGGCATGCTGAGTGTGTAGAACAAATTTTGCTTTGTAGTAATCACGGCAAAATGAACGATATTTTTAAAATAACAGCCCAACAGACATTTTGGTGCCTGCGAGTTTTTAACTGTCTCTAGATAATTTTTGGGCACAGAATTCAAAATAGCCGTCAGATTTGGTCTATCAGATCTAGTTTTTGAGATACGGTATATAGGCATCTTTTACAATAAAATATCTTATTTCTTAACTTGTGTATTTTTCACGTTATTACTGTTACTATTTGCTCCAACTGCCAGTTACAAACACAAAAGAGACAAAGTAAGGTATTTATTTCACAAAATATACATCACTTATAACTTAAAAATGTTCTTTTGTAAGACTTTCTAGCATGGAGTTTATCAGAACAGTCTTTCTGAAGACTCCAACAGTAGTAAGCCATCATGTGGCTATCTTATCTTCCTTTATATCTATCTTCCATAGTTTTATGTCCTGATGGAATCTTTCCCCCGGTTCTTCACTAAAACCACCTAGGTTATCTGATAAGTGGTCATAATACAACCGAGAATATTAAAGTTGGAAAGCATATTTTCCACTAATTCTCTGCCCTATGATTTCCAAGAAAATTTTGTACTACTTTAATAAATGAACACCAAGAATTAGATTCAATCTCGTTCATTGATGCGGTTGGATTGGATTGTGGATCTTCAGTAGGTTGCCTTATCTGAGGGCCATCATATATTCTGGATTTCAGTTTTTCAGAGTTAATCCCAGGAAATTTACGTGTCAAGTAGCCTACACAAAGTCCATCTCGATTTAAAGTTTTCAAAAATTGCTACATAAGCCCAAACTTGATATGCAAGGGTGGAAATATAATTTTCTCTCTCGCAACCAAAAATTCGTTGACAACGTTTTGATTTTCTTGAATTATGACATTTCATAATGGAAATCACCCAATTTCTGTTAACCCAGTGCTGATCCTTAGCTCTGCTGTCCCAAAGAAATAAAAAACGAAGATATTTTGTATATCCACTTTGCTGTCCAAGGAGGAAGTTTACCGTTTTTAGATAAAATCAAAAAATGCCTTATTTTCCGAAAAAATAATTTGAACAAAAATTCTGGTTGTATTATTCCGGTTTACACCAATATTCATCATCTCAATGTAAGCTTTTAAATGAACCAAGACCCAAATTATCAAAAAAAAACTGTTGATTTTGGTGTGATAAATACATCTAGACATCCAGTATTATGTTGACTTCTTACACCTATTAAATACCTGCAAAACTCTGAAATGTGTGAAAATTTTAACTTCACCTCAATTTTTTACGTTCAGTAAATGTAATAAAGTTAAATTTATTTTCATTAATATAATTAGATCATTTAACATATGCCAAATGTACAGAATTTTAAGATCTTTTGAATAAGATTTTGACTATCACAATCCATTATCTTGGTGTCGCCAGCAAAAGCTACAAATTCTAGAATCAAAGTATCCTCTGCAATGTCATTTAAAAAATAAAATACATAGAAGTGGCACAAGTACCCTTCCTTGTGGTACACCTGATCTACTGACAAATAACTTGATCATATATTAGGTGTGTTCGATTTGCACATTTGCAGTTACTGTTTACTGCCGCGTTAAAAAAATCTGTTCGTTTTGTTTCGCAGTAACTGCAAATCTGTTCGATTTGTCGTAATTTACTGCCAGTTTATGACGCTACTGCGAAAAAGTTACAGCTGCTTCTCTTGCGGATTATATGTTACGGCTGTGTTTGTTTACCTTTCTGAGTTGGTACCATAGATAAAGAATAAATGGTTGGTATTTTGTTTTTGACTTTTTGACAGGAATATGGCTAGCATATTTGTTTTGATATTTATACTATATTCTTTGATGGCTAATGTCTTACAAATTCTTTTTTTTTAATATCCTGGGACAATAGTTTCTACAAAATTTTTCAGTTTTTCTATCCTGGGGCATTTTGTAAACCTCGCAAATACAGTTCATAACTTCATCATCCGAACTCGAAAAATCTAAATCTGAATCAGATGATTCTGGATTTGATAATATTTCAAGATCCATTAAATATATCTAATATTTTTCACCCTTTCGACACTAGGCTGACCAGATTTTTTTCACAGAAAAAGAGTATACTAAAAAAAAGGTTGCACTCCAAAAATTCAAATAATGAGCAAAAAACAGAGGCCCTCATTCAAAAATACTAGTGACGAGCAAAAAAAAAAGGTCTTCACTCCCAAAATAGAAGTGATGAGCAAAAAAAAAAAAAGGTCCTCACTTCTAAACTAGAAGTAATAAAAACAAGTGACCATCAAAAAAGAGTATATACAGGGTTTTTTTTTTATAAAAAGTAAGAGTATAGAAAATATTACTCAAAAAAGAGTATAATACTCGTACCAGAGTACGTCTGGTCACCCTATTCGACACACAAGATTGAGAACTGACACGCACGGATACGCAATCTGGTGGTCAAGTATTGTACTACGCGACTGTAGTACTGTTTGAAATTATTACATATGGTCTAGTGTTGATTTTTTGTTAGAACGTCGATAGATACATTTTCATAAAATAAAAATGTACTGTGCTTAAATTAACCTGTTCCCTGTTAGCATATTCACAGCTGAATACTAGACAATTCAGCCATATTGCCTTGTATTACATCGCCAACGGTAATGTCACTTCTCAATAATCTCCGAACCAAATCGTAAAAAGATTCTTAACCTGGAAAGTTATCTGACATCTGTCTGACATTTAACATTTACGTCAGACGTACTTCTTATTCTTTACGTATTAACAAATCGAACAGAAAATTAAACTCGCTGTATGTTACCAGTTTTTAGTAGAAAACTGCTAACTGCAGCGTTTTACTGCTAGCGTTTAGCAGTATAACGCGAAGGTGCAAATCGAACATACCTATTACCTATCTGAACATATTGCATCCTATTTTCTAAATATAACGAGAACCCATTATAAAATCTTGCTTAGAAGTTCCAAAATTTCGAAAGAATTATTAATAAAATTGTTATAAAATGAATACTTGCAAACAATCCTTAATTGAAAAACATTTCGTAAAACAACTTAGTGTAGAATTTAGTTTTTCTAAGAATTAAGAATAAACGCTCAATGTAAAAGAAAAATATCTCTGCTCGGTCTGAAATAAGCTTTTGAAAAAAGTCCTTTCTGAGAACTAGTTCACGTCGTGGCTAAAAAAACTTAATACAAAATAAAATATCTTCCTTAGAAATTATTGTTGGAAATAATAAATCTTGTTTGTTATCTGCAGTCGGATGCTAGCTGCAGAAACTGATATAATTGGATTCACTGTGGACTGGTGGTTGCAAACTTGGCTACAAAAATAATTACATACTTAATAACGATAGTTTTACTTCAAATTTGAAAATTACTAAATCTATAAAGATACGTGAGAAACGTTTAAGGCTGCGTATAACCCCCGGAGGTTACTAGTTTCTTATACAAAACTAACAATCTGAAATAAAATTAGTATCAACCAATACATCAAGTTTTGCACCGAATTTGTATCTATCTAATATGATAGTTTTAATTGTAGAAACATTTATAGTAAAAATATTATCGCTCAATAACTTAAAAATAGACATCAGCGATATTGTTCTGTAATTTTTTAAATCTATTTGTGGGTTTCGAATAACTTTTATATTTATATAGTTTTGTGTAGAAATGTTCAAATAATACGTCAAATTTTTTTTCGCCCTGATTACTTGTAGTTTAGAGCCTTCGTCGAAAAATATTATACTTAAAGATAATAAAATTCCACTTGGTACACGTATTCTTCACGAAAAATAAATCATTTTTCCCCGTAACACCAATTTTGAAAACCACGGTAGATTCCAGAGAGCGGCAAAAATATAATACCAAGTACAATAACTATAAGTAATTTTTACAATGCAACAAAATAGCTATAATCATATTTGTAGAATGAAGCTTTAGGTACAATTTGCCGCATCGTATGCAAATATGCGTTGATTGGTTTATAAGATGGCGTCTATAATGCAATTTGCTTATTTAAACTACCTAACAGTTTTTTCTACAATTAAAAATATCCTATTAGATAGATAAAAATTCGCTGCAAATTTTGATATATAGATTGTTATTAATTTTATTTCCGATTATTAGTTTTGTATAAGAAACTATTGAGGACTATAGGGTTGTGCGCCGCCTTAAGGAGAGACACACTAGTATGCAGGGCCGGATTTAGAAAACGTGAGGCCCCAGGCTATTAAAATTTTGAGGCCCCTTCAATCGACCCCCTTCCAAACGTTTTTATTTTTTTTTTAAATAACCAAACTTGTTTAGTAGAAAATGAAATGTTAGTTTACTCTTGCATACACATATTATTTATATTTTTTATCAGTTATTCTAGGAAATATTTTTGAGTACATTTTAATAAACAAACAATATAAATTATTTAACACTTACAGCAAAACTAAAAAAAAATGTCTAGCCTTACTGGTAGCAAAATCCAAAAATTTGTTAAATTAATATTTTTAAGTTTATCACTTTCAATAGACCATAATAGTAACTACGTCACCAAATGTGATTCAGTGCTACTGCCTCGCGGTTGGTTTCCTTTTATTTGAATTTAGATTGTTGTTTTTTTTTTATTTAAATTGTATTTTGGTATAAATTAAGTTTTCAAACTATGAAAATGCTTCACATCAAAACTGCAAGTCAATATTTATCTATTAAAATTCTTATTTTATACATCATAATTTAATAAGTCATTATTTATTAGAGTGGCCACTCGCCAAAGTTGGTATCTCAAAAACATGGATTTCGAAGGATTCAACAGCTTCTTGAGGTGATGAACATCACTGTCCACGCGTTTTTGTTCGCCATTGGGGAACAGAAAAAAGTCGTTATGGGATAAATCAGGTGAATACGGGCAATGGGACATTAATTCAATGTTTTTCTCCTTCAAATAATCAATTGTTTGACGTGCTGTGTCGGAGCTTGCATTGTCATGATGAGGAATGATGCGATGTTTTTGGTTGTTTTTCCTGATTTTGTCAATGACTTCTAGCAAACAAATTGTTGTAAACTATGCAGTATTAACTGTTCTCCGATCCTCTAAAGGAATGGTTGCGACATGTCCAGTACAACCGAAGAAACAAGCGATTATTTTCTTGGTGCGTGAACAAACAACTTTTGTGGGTTTCGGTTCATCTTGGAAGACCCAAACAGTGGATTGTTGCTTAGTTTTCGGTTCGTTTTCATCACGTGTAATGATGTTGTATATGGATTCAGCAGTGCCTAGCTTGAATTTTTTAGCACTCCCTTACATCAATCAACACAGCCTTTTTTTGAGCTTCGGTCAAATTATGCGGAATCCATCGGGAACAGATCTTTTTCACAGCTAAATGTTCATGCAAAATCGAATGTATTGCAGTCTGCGATATGCCAAAGGATGCCTCTATCTCACGGTAAGTCACATACCGATCTTCTTCAATCATTTTGTGTACAGCATCGATCTTTTTTTGAATCACAACCGATTTTGGTCAACCTTCACGAGATTCATCACAGACGGTCGCACGACCAGGACGAAATTCTGCAAACCAATTGTAAATAGTCTTTTCTGATGGTGCTTCATTACCAAAAGTTGAACAAAGCGAATCTATGCATTGTTGTTGAGTTAGGACTTACTTAAAATCATCCAACGAAAACCTTCACGAGTAATATCCATTTTTTCCACAAACTTGTTTTTTTTTAAACGCTCACTGTCAACAAACTACTTGGTCAATTTATAAGATACCACTGATCACAATAACAAATATAAAATTTGAGGAATATAGTAATGAGACATTTCAATATTGCCATCTAGTGGTAGTTTGTAAAAACATAAAAGGTAATCCTCGTACACAAACGACACTGACGTATTATACGAATGTATCCCCAACACTGTTCTACTCGATTTTTTTTTTGCAGTGAATAATATGAATTAAAAAATACTCAACAGGTAAATTTTGGTTGTTTCCATTGTTTAAACACATAAAAAATATGATTTGTTTATCAAATAAATCATCATTGAATTTTTTTTTTGTTGTTTTATCGTTTTCCTGTCAATCTTTCATTAAAAATATATTTTATGTAAACTCCTCATGAAATATTATAACAGCAGAATATCTGACATTGATTGAATTACGTTTTATCGTTTAATATTTAATTTGCAGTGTGAGTTATTCAATTATATTGTGCCTGTCGCTTCTACTATTTATTATTTATCAAGAATTCTACACAGCCGCTTTCTTCCCACGTTTCTCACCCTCTCTTGACACTTGTCTTACCCACCCACACATTTCGCACTACGCTCTACAAGGCAGAATAGTTAACAATTAATGACAAACTACTCTGTACAGCGAATGGATGGTACTGTTTAAATTAAAGGTGTACAACAGTTATCGTCAGGGGCATTGCAAGGTCGGTAGGTAAGTTGGGCACCTCACAAAGGCACCATGCAAGAAAGGCACTGTGAGACAAAAAAATTATCGGTAATGTAAAAATCGTTCGAAGCTTTACATCTTAACAAGTTTATTGTCAACGCAAAAACATAATATCTTTTTTACGCAGAAAAATCGTCTTAAAATTGTGGTGCGTCTTATGGTCCGAAGGTATAGGTACGTTTAAAAAGTGTGTGATGTTAGTGTGGAATCAATTTAGAACGCATAAAACAGAATCAACCAAGAAAATATAATAGAAATGAATACAGAATTAGCAGTATTTTCTGGAGGCTTTACAAGTCAACGAAAACCCTTGGGTCGATTAATAAACCATTTAATAATTTTATGCGGGAAGAGTGGAACAAAAGGATGATAAAGCCAAAGCACGATGTTAGCAATAGGCGTATGAAACAGACAATTTCAGAAGTATCTGGGTAAAAAATTCATTGGAAGCTGTAAAAGAAAAGACGATTATAAAGTCTTTTAAGAAATGCAGTATAAGCAACGCATTGGATGATATCGAAGATGACTTGGTTTTTGAAGAGATTGACAATTGCTCAGACGAAAATAATACGAACAGTAACATTAACGAGACGAGTGATAGTACAGAGAGTGAAAATGAAAAGAATGTTGCTGGTGCAAGTTATAGTAATAATAAATATTTTTTCTAAAAATTGTCATCTATTTGGGGTGCGTCTTATGGTCCGAAAAATACGGTAGATATATATCACATGTACAATGTTTTACTGTTGTCAATGTAATTGTATGAATCTCTCCATGGAGTTGGGGAAGTCCTCGGTCCACCCCGTATTGGCCAGGATCGGCTTGGACCTATCTCCGAGGCGGGGGCTACCCGCCAGAGTCGAGGAGCTTGGAGAAGCCTTCTCCCCCTCACATAGTACTGATTGCTTGGCTCACCAGCTGTACGAGTATCTGGTGTCGGTGTCTCGGTCGTCACCGTGTGGACTGGTACGTGTAAAGGAGTTGGCTGGGTTCCTCTGCGTCGACACCTTGCGACGTCCATCTATTTGTACTGAAGGTTGACCTAGTCCCAATATTCATTCGTCATGACAAATATTTCCTTATTACGAAAATGCGGCGTACACATTTTCTAATCAGGTTACACAGATACAAAATACACAGATGTCGGACTATTCGTAACATATTAATTTCTAACTTGCTATGAACGGTACGTTACGTTAAAAAGAATGCATAGAAACATAACTTACAGCTAACAAAGAACAGTCTACAACCTGTTAATTTAAAGAGCTCTGAATGCGGCTTTACGTAAGACTTACATACGCTCTTAAATTATATTCCATAAAATATGAACTTTTAAATTTTTTTTAATATCAATATCTTTTAAGAAATTTAATTTTTCTCCCAGACATCGCCGGGTATCTCTGCTAGTTATCCCGTGGATGAAGATGAGATTGTAAATGTCATACAAAATCTTAATAATAAACTTAGTACAGACATATATGATATTAACACCAAAATAGTTAAAGCCTCTGCACATTCTATTGCTAAACATTTAGCAGATATAATAAACTGTGCTTTTACTTGAGCTAATTTTCCATCGGTTCTAAAAATTTCAAAAATAATTCCGATTCATAAAAAAGGACCTATCGCCTTTTTAAACACCCATTTTTTCAAAAATATTTGAAACTACCATAAAGCACAGGCTCCTTAATTTTATAAATAAATATGCCTTACTATCGGATAAGCAGTATGGTTTCAGATCTTAATTATCTACTACTAAAGCAGCTACCAAATTACTACCTGAAGTACTATATTCTCTGGAAAATGGGCTTCATGAAGCGGCCATGTTCTGCGACCTCACCAAGGCATTTGACTGAGTGTCACACGATATATTGTTAAAAAACTCAAACACTATGGCATTCGCGGGAACTGTCTTAATATCTTACAAAACTACTTAACTGACAGAACGCAGTATGTTTGCTGTAACCACATCAAATCGAGTGTTCAAAAGTTAAATGTAGGAGTAGGACAGGGCTCAATTATCAGTGCATTGTTGTTTCTATTATTTATCAACGATCTCCCAGATAATGTAAGTGCATGTACTCTGATATACGCTGACGACACGACTTTTATCAGTAAAGGTGTTGATTATAGTGATGTCGAAGAAAAAACTAAACAAATAAGTCTGAAGATCTTGCTTGGTTTGATAAAAATAAACTTGTTCTAAATGAATCCAAAACTTACACAATGGTTTTCAGTTTTAATAGAAATATACCAAATGACCCTTCCTATAATATAAAATTAGTTAAATTTCTGGGTTTTAATTTAGACACTCAATTGAATTGGAAATCTCATATACAAACTATGGCAAAAAAGTTAAACAGCTGTAACTTCATATTATACAGAATAAAAAAATTATGTATCATTAGACATAGCTAAAATTGTATATTACGCGTACTTACAATCTGTTATGTCATATGGCCTGATTCTTTGGGGACAGTCAACTGACTGGAAAGGAATATTTATTATTCAGAAAAGAGCTATCAGGATTCTTGGTGGTGTAGCAGAACATACTTCATGCCGGCAACTATTTAAGGATTTACATATCCTAACTTTGCTATGCTTGTACATTTTTAAATTATTAGAATATATTAGAGATACAAAGCTACCAAAAAATTGTGAGATACATTCATACAATACCAGAGACAAACATAACATTCGCCTACCTAAAATACGTTATACATCAGCTAAAACTAATCCAGATTACATTGGTTCCACTCTGTACAATAAATTGCTAAATAATCTCAGAGAGCTCAATCCTTTGAAATTTAATAATTGTCTCAAAAAACTTTTAATAGAGAAAGCATATTACGATATAAATGAATTTTTGAACGACGATCTAAGTAATATAGTGCCGCATAGTTAATTTTTCTTGCACAAATTATCAAATGTATATCTTTTTGTTGACTTAGTTATGTATTTTGTATACCTCCTACTGCAATAAAATTATTATTATTATTATTATAGTTGAAGATATTTTATAATTGTAATCATAAATAACTAACATATTAAAACATTCAGGATGTCCACTCTTCAATCAATAATATTTCTTTTTAACCAATTTTTGTATGCAGGACGAAACTAAAATGTAATGTATAGCAAACTAGATAAAGCAGTGATAAGTCCGAAGCGTATAACATGGGATATAAACAATAATAAATGGAGATGATGTTGAAAAAGCCTCGTGCATAGAGTGGACTCGGTAAGAAGCGACAAGATAAGAGGCACAAAACACAGTATACAATATATCCCCTGGCTATATTCATAAAGGACAATTGACTGGAGGGTCCTTCCACGTCCTTTGTGCTATGAGATATGTAATCATATACTATCTTACATGGGAGGGGGAGATATGTCGCTTGTTATGAGCTTAAGATGATGGACACTATTATTGCAACATATATCATAAACAATTAAACTCAGTTGCATAAAATTCTTCCAACTAGTTATAAATTAAATCTAGATATAAAACAAAATTGGACAAATGTATGGAGCACCTTATGTTTTATTGAATTTAAGGATTATTACAAGAAAAATGGTAAATAAAATAATACATACAGCTTTTAATGACAACTTTAATCAAAATTATTAATATTTTGTGGTACCTCCTCGTGCTTTAATTACCGCACGTACCCTTTTAGGCATACTGTCCACAAGTTTTTTACGTACATCGGATTGTACATTGAACCATTCGTCCACAGTAATTTTCTTCAATTCTTCTTTTGATTTGCATTTGTAAAGAGACACCTTGGTTATCAGAATCGACCATAAATTTTTAATTTGCGATAAATCTGGGGGGTGACTGGGGGGCCATGCAAAAAGTGGCACATTGTTTTCGGAAAACCATTCATTTGTTGCTTTGGCTTTGTGAGAGGGGGCATTATTTTGTTGAAAAACATATTCTGGATTGTGTTAATCAAATAATTTTAGTATTGATAGCTCCAAAACTTCATTAAGCATGTTAATATAATGAGCAGAATAATGCGTCCATCGCACAAAAAGATTTTTTAAAACATGGGCAGAGGCAAAGCTATTGATGAAAAAATTCGGTTAATCATTGTGAACTTGCAAAAACAGGAAAACCCCATTCCGAAATCGGAAAATTATTAGGTTTATCAAGATACAGTATTAGAAATATTGTAAAATTGTACAAAATAAGTGGTTCAGTTGCTCCAAAGCCCCAGTACGTGAAGAAAACTACACTGACGGACAATGACAAACGTGCATTGAAAAGAATTATTAAGAATAACAGACGTGCTAACTACAGTCAATTGAGTGTACTGTGGAGCGATGTTGTTGGAAGACGTGTTTCAAGGTCTACATGTCATAAGGAAGCTAAAAAATTAGGATTTGGAAACTATAAGGTAATATTTTTTTAATCGGACTCTTAAATGTATATTTACAGAAATTTATAAAACTTTCTTAGGCCAAGGAAAAACCATTGTTGACGTCTAAGCAAAAGAAAAACAGGTTGAAATGGGCAAGACAACATAAAATATGGAATTGTGAAAAATGGAACAGCGTGCAATTGAGCGATGAGTCTAGGTTTAAAGACTGTGTAGGGGACAACCGGAGCAGAGTTGTTCGTCAGAAACATGAACCATATCATCCCGATTGCTTGAAAAGGAAGGTGAAATTTCCAGCATCTGTTATGCTGTGGGGTTCAATGTCTGCAAGAGGTGTACGAAAACTTCACGTTATCGATGGCATTGTTAACACAGCCAAAGATTTAAGTATTTTAGAGGAGTCTCTGTTGCCAACTATGGAACATGCATTAATCTCTGGGGAGGATTTTATTTTTCAACAAGATGGAGCCGTTTGCCATACGTCAAAAAAATCTTTGAAATGGTTCCGTGATCATTCTATTCCACTTTTAGAGTGGGTTTCAAGTAGCCCAGACTTATCCCCCATCGAGACACTTTGGCACGAAATGAAAAAACGATTGCGTATAACACCGGCTAGAACAATTCCAGAATTAAGACTAAAGCTTCAAGAAATATGGGATAACTAGGGGCCTCAGCCCGGCTACGCCGGGCTTCTCCCCCTACGTTGACGAAACTCGTCGCTTCGCGACTCGTTTTAATATAATAAGGCGTTATACCACAATGTCGATTATAACACTCGGGAAGTTCTAATCTATACATACAATGTTCAAAGGATTATCCAAATCAGTTAATTAATTTACGTTTGTACCATTTAAACGTAACAATAATATTTTATTTCACTATAAAGAATACATGAATCTGAATAAAATAGAGAAAAATTAATAAAATAGTTAAATATTATTGCATATGATTCACTATTAATTATGTCACTTGGAAATTTAGAAAAACTTTTGAGTAACACTGATAGATG
Source organism: Liopterus haemorrhoidalis (assembly GCA_963971575.1). Lineage (NCBI taxonomy): Eukaryota > Metazoa > Arthropoda > Insecta > Coleoptera > Dytiscidae > Liopterus > Liopterus haemorrhoidalis. The sequence continues at coordinate 5,794,515 of OZ020625.1, forward strand.
TGAAATTTGCGGATTTTCGTTGTAATAATATATTCGTTGTAGTAATATTTTACGTTATTAAATTTAATATTTTGTTTAACTATTTAAAAAGGTATTTATAATTTTCAGTTTTTTTAAAAATATTTTGATTTACATGTAAATATATTATAGTCGTTTTTTAATTTATTTAATCACTAAAATTTCACCTATACTTGTTATAATTCAGTAATGCGAAGGAATTGCCTCCTAAATTTGAATGTCGGTAGTTGTCTCGTTGTTCGAGAGAGGCGCTGATGAATACTTTTATCATAATTTTTAAGTTTTTTTGAAATAGATCTAAAAATTAGCATTTTTACTGCAAAAAGAAAACAGCGGAAGACCTTCAAGATGATAAAAAAACACTTTCATCCTATAGTAATCCATTATATAAATAAATAAGATATTAAATTGACATCTGGGTATTTTATACTTCAAGATTTAACACAATTAAAATTACGCGATTACTAAATATCGAATATTATTCTGTCTTATCTATCCTCCTAATACACTCTACTTTATACTTTCGTTAATATAGTTAGTAAAATAGTTCATGACATACAGTTTCCAGAATTAAAATAACAAAACTGCTTAACACATCTATCCTCACCCTGAAAACTTATTTGAACGTATTCTACAGATAGGTTTAACATTTAAAACGTTCGAACGACCCTTAAAATATATTTTGATAACTCAAAACTGATTCTTACTTTCTTAATTCTTACTTTCTTTTCCGTTTAATAGCATTTTTAACTGAAGACAATTTTATGATCAGCAAAAGTTTTCAAAATTTATGAAAATGTATTAAAACCTTAAAAAACTGCATTATCTTTATCAGCTCTTATGTATTTTTTACACATTTCATGAATTTTATAAATAAAATACCTTCAACTGTAGTTTTTCAACTCAGTTTTGGTCTGAAATCGCCTCCTAAATAGTAGAAATATGAATAAACATATTTTATCGTCTGGTACAACCTATCCGTGCCCATTGCTCGGCACGGGTCGGTGACGATCAACGACACGGTTTCGAGGAAAAAATGCATGATTTTTATCAATATAAATTAGCCAGTACCCCCTGTCGAAATAAAATTAAGCCTAAGCACTAAAAAAATATCACGCGGATAAGACGGCGGTTCATTTTCCTCTCTCCGCGTTACCGGAAAAATGAAGATACACCAGAAGTTGAATAGAACATACATACCAACACTTGTACAATATAATAGTAGATTTTACTCCTCGACAATGCCAAGACCTTGTAGATACTATGCCTAGAAGAATTAATACCGTTATAAAAATGAAAGGTGACGTTACCCAGTGGTAACTTCTGAAATAGGTTTCCAAGTTAATGGCTTTCAATGGAAATATTATTTTTTTCTTATTAATTTACTTTAATAGTTGTAAATATTAATTGTAAATCTCTAAAATGTTTAATTGAAAATAAAATATTACCTAGATTTCATAAGCTATTGGCATTCTGTTAATTGAACACCAATAAGTAAAAATTTCCGTAGCTGGGCCAACTGATAGTGGACAGGGCTCGTAGGTATGATCGCTCACTACTGAAAATCCATATACATTGATACCACGCACATACCTTTGTGGTATATGTGGTGTTTCCCCAGCATAGTAATAAGTGGTATATCTACTAAATTGTTTTTGATTTACAGCTATTATTTATTAAATCAATATTTCTGTTTATATTTGTGCTTTTTCTATTTGGGCTTTAATCTCTTATTGCATCTACTTTATAAATGTACCAATTTAAAGCTCTGTAATACGTTAAATAAAGAGACATTATTATTATTATTTTGAAGAATTCGTACTGATATTTGTAGAAAAATATTACTCCATCTTAACTACATTATCATATATTTCGTGTAACAAATGTTGTGTACATGATCTTAAAACATATGTTGTTTCTTTAGTCGTCAGTTATCCATCAGAGATAGTGTGTACATATATCAGAGTGATTCAAGCCGTGGTTCATGTGTCGTGTACTCGCAAATTCAACGGTTCTCATCGTGTCTGCAGCCGCTAACATATAGCACTCATATGTCTGCGTATCTATATAGATCTAGTCTGTAGGTGACGGCAGAATTGTCGTAATTCTGCACTAGTTCATGTACCAACGTCTACCAACACCTTGATTTACTGAGATTTTCTCCTTGATGGCTCTGGAATTACTCACAAGTTATCACTGCCCTCGTAGAATCATAACACGAGGGTCAATGTGAAATTAAGAGCTTCTTTTTGAAATTACGAGATCGGTTATTATGAATTAATATTATACGAGGTGAGTAAATTAAGTAACCGGACTGGCAACATAGCGTTTGATCTGGCAACATTTGGGAAGCGGAACTTGGAGGGCCGGCAGATGAACATGTTATACGCCTTCAGTACGAGTTTGAACTCGCTAGAGTAATTTTGTTGTCCGTAGCGATTTTTTTCGTGATAGTTTTTTCTAGTGCGTTCTAAAAATAAATGACATTCATTTCGAACAACGATGAGCTTTAATCAGCTATAGCTCAGTTGCTGAAACAGCGCAGTTGGTCATATTGCGTCATAATTTCAATGACAAACTTAGTGGCGAAAAAATAACTAAACCGATTTTTTTTTGCATGTGAATTATAGACTAATATTGCTCTTTACTCTTTTATTTTACTAAAACATTTGAAGTTATATTTAGTTTGTGTTCGATAGTCATTTTGAAGATTTACAAAGTTTATTTAATGTAGGGACATGTGTATTGGTATCCCTGAATAAAACGATGTTTACATTTATCATTTAATAATACGTCTGTTGTGTTTTAATACTGGCTTGTGTTCAAATATCTAACTTATAGTAATTTCTAAAAACCTTTTTTAGTTAGTTTGTTGTTTATTTAGCAGTTTTGTGTTTAGTTATATATTTTCTTACAAATTATCTTATTTGATTTTGTGTGTACTGCATAGTTTTTAGGTTATATTCAACTTATTTTTAATTTCTTTACTTTGATTATATTTTTGGATCCCATCAGTCCTTTGTAGGACTATTTTTGCTTATTAGAATAGTTTATTTGTTTCTACTCTGTTCTTATTCTTATATTTTCATTTCATTTCGATACAAGTGACAGCGTACAAATATTACATTCGTTAAATAGATGAATGTAAACGTACTAAATCTGACGTCAGATTTTTTTTGTGACGTTTCAAGTGACGCAACTGCACTGTTTCGCCGATTTCCCTATATCAGGTTTAGCTTGGGCACAGTGCAACGGAAACTTTTGCAAAACTTCAACAGGCCTACGGAGACAGTGTTTTGTCAAGAACCCAGGTTTTTAGGTGGTTTAAGGCATTTTCAGAAGGAAGAGAGTTAATTGAAGATATATCACGTAGCGGAAGGCCTTCATCTTCAAGAACCGATTAAAATGTCGATAGAATCCGGGATCTTTTGCGTTCAGATCGTCAGTTGACAATCAGAATGATCCGGGAAGAGTTGAATTTGACTCACACTACCGTTCATCAAATTTTGTCTTGTCACACAGCAATTTCAATAAACGAGTTTTTGGCCAGTAAAATCATTCCTGTGGCTGGCTTTTCAGCCTCCTTATTCACCAGACTTGTCCTTGTGATTTTTTCTTCTTCCCAAGATTGAAAAATCACCTCAAGGAACGTCATTTTGGGACACTCGAAAACATTAATCAGATTTTAACTTGTCACACATAAATTTCAATAAACGAGTTTTTGGCCAGTAAAATGATTCCTGTAACTCCTCAGCCTCCTTACTCACCATACTTTTCCTTGTGATTTTTTCCTCTTCTCAACATTGAAAAATAACCTCAAGAGACGTCATTTTGGGACACTCGAAAACATTCAAACGTCCGTAACCGACCAGCTGAAAGCTATTCCAGTATCCGAGTTCCAGCACTGCTATGAGGATTGAAAGAACCGTCTCCAGCGCTGTGTGGCTTCCCAAGAAAGTTATTTTGAGGGAGACAATATTGAATTGTAATTCTATTCGAATATATATATATATTTTTTAACTTAATTTACACACCTCGTATTCCTAGTCTTATTATAAATTCTACCTCAAACTTGGGATGTGCGGTTCTCTGCTGGCATATTCAATAGCCTAGCCCAGGGGTGGCCAAACTTTTAGACGTTGGAAGCGACTTTTTTGGTGAAAGTAGAGCAATATTTGGGCTCGGGCCCCTTCGCTAACTCCGCCACTGGTTCTATCTATCTACATACGACATATTGAGTATGTTTTGCTATTTTCTATCATTCTGTCTATTGGCCAGACGTAAAAACGTAGACGTGAAGTATAAAAATATGAATATTCTACGTGAACGTTTCTACGTCTACGTCCATCTACGTCTGATTGGAAACCGTAGCATGCATTTTCCTATTACTTATATTTTCACGTATAAGTAATACTTAATACGTATAATAATAAGTAAGACGTATAATATTACGTCTACGTCTATTGGAAACTATTCTTGAGTGTCAGTCACTTAAACAGCATTAGAAATATTTTACTTGAATAAATAGAAGTTTTGGAAAAGTTTAGTTTATATTTTATTAAACTTCTTCTATACATATCTTGTCGCACCTAGGGGTCTATTCTGTAACTTGTCGACAGTCATTTGCAAACTATTATGTCACCTATGTACACTGAACTGTCTCCGTAGACTGTCATTTGTGATGTTGTTTTGTATTTCGCATTAACGAAAATAAGTGGCTTTTTTTTTTAAATTTTGACATACTATTTTATAGTCAGAACTAACCTCATATTTTGAATAGAAATGTCAAATGTCTTACAAAATATTAATAATAATTCCGGAAATATATCGAATTCCTTCAAGAATATTGACTGTAAGATAACATCGTCACTGGAATCAATGGAAAGGTTGTCAGATACCATTGGAAATACCATTAATTTAATTTTATTAGAAATATCTTATTTGTTGAATATAAATAAGTTAAATAACACTGATACAATTATAAAAAATAAATGATATTCTTCTCAATAAATTACCGAGCTGTCTTGTCTTCTCCACTTCAAGTACATTTAAAAATTCATAAAATATATATACCGCCATAACTAAAACATTTTCCGTAAAAAGAAACAAAAATATATATTTCCATTCATAAAACACATGATAAATCACACTAACCTACAAATATATTCAAACGTATGTGAACAACAAGTACAATTGTCAAAAAACAATATCACTTTTAAAAGAGGACCCGTTCCTAGGTCTCCTCTCAAGAGCGACACAACACTGTTAAAAGTGCACTATCAATGAGTTACAGATTACCAACACGAGGTGTTGAAAATCGGAACTTTCGTTGCCGTAGAAACAATTGTCGAAAAGCTTACAGAATAGACCCCCTTGTCGCAAATTTTTTAAATTACCTTCTTCATACAACAGCAAATAAAATGTGGAGCTCGAAGTAATGTTTTGAAGTATCAAATACTACTCCTTTAAGTAAACCGTCTATTTTTTAAACCGAAATCCAGTTCCTTAGTTGTGGTATCAATAATTTGCAATATAAACACGGGGAACTATCTCTACGGAGCAGACTGTTCCCCCGTCCGTACCGGTTATTTGCAGTACATATCCAGCATGCCTCGGTCGTATAATCCGATAGATATGAACTATGTATTCATATGATAATATTGAATTAATGTAATAACCATTTACGGTTCCAGTTATCTATGGAATTCTATGATTATTGCGGGTAATCGCATTGTCTGTTCTGGCTGGCTTATGGAACGGGGCAAAGTCACTCGCTCTAATCGGGCACAATATGGTCAGCTCGACAAGTTATGACACGCCGTTACAGCTATGATGAGGTATTATATTAGAGCTTTGCTTTCTAGATGGTTGATGCGAGATTTTAATAACATAGCCACGTGATTTGTTGCGTACAAATAGATCGAGTATTGGCTTTAAGTGATAAAACAGATTTTGGATTGTTAGTTTTAAATATTGGTATATATGTGAAGATAAGTGCGAAATCATACCAAGATGACATTTTCGACAAGGTCGTGAAGCCTCTTAAAGAATCCATGTACAGGGAACGCGAGTGAAACCTGACGGTTTTGTAAATGGGATAAGTAAATACATTTTTGAAATTTTTACCGACCGCCAACATATATAAGGGTATTGTGATCATACCCATTTTGACATTTCGAGATTTCGATGGATCTCTACGAATTGAGGTCCCTATATAACGTTTTGACTATTTTTAACATGACGTCTGTCTGTCTGTCTGTCTGTCTGTCCGTCCGTCTGTCTGTGTACAAGTGCAGAGCAAATTCGGCTAAAAGGATTTTTATAAAACTTCACATTTAAGCTTTCGACATCAATGGCACAAGTTGACCAACTTGTGGTAAAAATCGGTTGACTAGAAATGGGAGTTTACTCGTGTCGATTTTAAGATTTTTGCGAATATTTCATAACAGAAAAATATTTCGAAAAAAATTATTTAATAAAAGTTGCTATAAAAGCGAGACATTTTGAGACATTTTTTGACAAAACGAAAAAATTTTCAAATTTTTTTTCATACTTATATGTAACTTTTCCATGGTCATGATAAATAATATCTCTGTAAGAAAATATTGGGCCAAGTTATTTCTACTCTGCTGCTATAATGTATTTTATGCAAGTACTTCAAGTACTTTGTGATGGCGGTCGGTCCTGTGGTGACCACAGCTGATTTTTAGGATTGATTTAGCTCCCACTAATCCCGACTTGCCTTTTATCTTACGCCGAAGGAACTTTCCAGTCAAAATGGCATTTTTCCACCAGGATTAATAAATCACAAGGTCAAACGCTGGACAAGTTGGGAGTTTACCTGCCCAATGCAGTGTTCACTCATGGGTAGCGCTACGTAGCATTTTCACGGGTACGCCGTGCGACGGACGTTATGTGAAGGGTTAGAAAAAAAGTAGATTACATGTATTCGACTTTATTTCTTAAAATAAAAGAAGTGTTGTCTGTTTGGAAGAGAACACAATAGCCTGTATAAATATTTCAATTTGAATATAATAAACTTGTGTAGGTAACAATAATATGAATTTTGTGTTTTTATATATCCAAAAATATTTATAGAAAATTAATGCCCTCTTTATAAGTAGAACTTGAATAATATTTCTAAATAAGTAAATTAATTGATTTTGAGTGTATATTTGATTTCAAACAAAATTTATTGAAATTAAAGAAATATCACAAAAAAACACTCGCTATAATCTCACTATAAATATAAATAACTACACAAAGTTTATTATATTCAAATTGAAATATTTATATATTTTAGGGCCGTTTTTACAAACCTCGGATACGTAGCGGTATAACTATCTAAGGTATAAGTTTATTCCGATGTTTATTCCAACCGTCGCTTTTACAATGCATTTTTTATTCTCGGATAGTTATCCATGGTTTTATTGTAAATAAAATAAAGTTGGTATTGTTTGACACATAAACTGACATTAGAAAAGTAATTTTTAAATTGACATTACTATTAACAATACATTTAAGCAATGTTTGGGGAAATATCGGGAGATGTCGAAATATTCGACTCAGATAATTATTTTATTGTGCTATATCTACGGCGTTAGTGTCAGCCTCTCGTGTGCGAATATTCATAAAACCGAAGTGTAAATTTTTATAAGATCACCCTCTACTAGTAGAATTATATTAGAATCTATACCAAATGCCGTCCCTTTGATGAGCCGCTCGTGTGCGGTGCAGACTATGCATAAATGCAGGCGGTGGCCCTGTTTGTGGTTCATATTTATGTACTGTAATCCCTTGTCACCGCGGAGCTTATGTTCCACTAACATACTGTGAACAAAAAAACGCGAGTAATAAGATTAAGCATATACATATTCAGATCAATTCTGTAAAAAATTACTGTGTAGTAACGTTACTACAAGATAAAATATAATAAAAAGTATAATGGCTTTCATTCATGATAGTAACTGACCTTGCTCATAGAGACATATTTAGTTACTATAATCTTAGTAACTGAGTTACAGAATTGGTCTGATTATGTACAGTTGTGAACTGCCAAAATTGTAACAAGTTTGTTCAAGAGGAAAATTTCAATGATTAATAACAGGAGTATTTTTTTTTTCAGTGTATAACAACATTAAGAACCAGTTCGCATTTTGAAAAATATATAAATAAATAACAACCGGTTCATTCGAACTGTCTCCAGCCCAATATTGCATATATAGATATACAAAAACTGGCATTATGTGTACATAGTGTGAAAGGGGTGAACTAGTGGCCAGTTAGATTCGAAGAGCTTAAAGTGCTAGGAGCATATTCCAGCGGTAATCGGCAGCTACTGTTCATTGCTACGCTTTTAAAAAATAAATAAAATTATTATTTCATAACTGCGTGTAATCAAAACTGCTGAACAAGTACATGGATAACGAGGTAATCACGTAATCACGTACTATTATTATTTCGTATGGCAATGTCTAGGTTTCAGAGATTTTAAGGTCGCGACTAGCGTCTTCTGACATGACCTAACGATTACTTTTTATAGTAGCCGAGACCACCGTGCCCTCTGAAGCATGCCCCATATTTCCGAAAATTAATTCAGAGATACAGGCATTCATTGTAAAGAATATGAACCTATGGTTGCAACAGCAAGGTTTTTTTTTTAATTTTTTTACCCATATTAGGTCGATCTCATGATACCACACTTTCAAAGCAAGCGAGCTAACCACTATGCTGCTGCAACCACAATTATATAATTGTAATAAAAATTCAAATAAATCATGTCATAATGTGACATTTATCATGTCAATTTAATTTTTTTACCGTTGCTGGGTAATAAATACTTATTCACCAATCAGAGCAAGGGAATAACTTATACTACCCTTTATCTGAAGTGTCGTTGGCCAGATAAGATATTCTGTTGTTTATTCCGATGTTTATCCTATCCGAGCTTTATCCGAGCATTGTAAAAGCGATTTTTTGACTTTATACCGGGAATAGCGTTATCCGAGCTTTATCCAACGATTGTAAAAGCGGCCCTTAGTAGACGAATTAAGCTGGTAGACTAAATGTCGTGGTAGACGAAAAATCTGTATATGAATTGTCGTGGTAGACGAGAAGTCAGTATACCTAATGTCTGTATACAAAATGTCGTAGACGTAAAGTCTATAGATGAGTTGTCGTGGAACTATTTGTACCATGTTCCATTTATATACAAAATGGTCGTAACAGATAATTTTTCTTTTACAATAATGTAATAAACGCATTAAACTATCGACGTGTAAATATGCAGTGTAACATGAAATATTTAACTATCTGTAATAATCATAAAAGTTACAATATTGGATAATCATCTATACACACATTATCGGAATAAAAATATAATAATATACTGCACTAATGTTTATTACATCTATTAAAATAATGGACAACAAATCATAATAGAAAAACTTTTTTATAAACATATATTATTGGTTCTAAAGAATATTTATACAAAGAATATAAGTAATAACAGTAATGATTTATTTAAAAGCCCTCTGCTCGATTAAATAAGAAAAAAACAAGATAAAAGCAAGAAAAAAGGGCAGTTATTAGATGTTTCAACAATTTTTTCACCATCAGTGTGTGTTGAGGTTACGTAACAACATAATTATTGCCCCTACTTTTAAGTTTAATTTGAAAGGTGACATCCCTGACGGGGTAAGACTATTCAAAAATTCTATTGGATAGTTTTGTTTTCCTGGAGCGTCCTCACAGTCGATTGAATTGATGGTAAGATATGTTGTAGATTCACCCTTCAAAAGGTTCAGAACCTCTTCGTTGATTATTGTAGCATCTTCATTTACGGGACAAAGAATGGCGGTATAGGAATAGTTAAGGACATCGTGGCAGTCGAACTGCTTACAAATGTAGCCGTTACTATTGATTCATTGATGATGAGCTTATCTGGAATTTCAATAATATCCTCTCCTAGACACGCGAGGTACATAGACAGCTGCCTACTCTGCCTATTAGGTAATCCGGCACTGTTGAAAAAACACTGGTCTAGTCCACCCCCAGATATTGAATTTCAAAGCAATAGAACTTCATTTTTTGTCCCATTAAGATAGCATGGGAACTTTTTTGAGTCGCAGGCCCGCCACCTTTTCGAATTTTCTAAGAAATCTAAAAGCTTTACAGTAAAGAGAGGTTTGAGATAAGGAGACCCTATGTCATCGCTACTTTTCAATCTTGTTCTGGAACATGCAAGGAGACGGAACAATATTTACACCAAATGAACCATCTATCGTTAGAAGCATCAGTGTCTAGCTTACGCGGACGATATAGCTACCATGACCAGAACAAGAAATTAATTAGAAAGAGTCTTTAAATGTTTATATGAAGCCGCAGGTGAGGTAGGGCTATCAATAAATGAGGCAAAAACTAAGTATATGTTGGTGAGAGGAGGTCAACAAGAGACAAGATGTTTTCAAACCATAGCAGAAAGTGGAAGACTGTACAGATTTGAGGAAGTAAACAGTCTCGTTTATTTGGGTGTGACAATATCTAACAATGATAATGAAGAATTAGAAATAACAATAAGACTAGCAAAAGGAAGTAAATGTTTAGGTTCATTATTTAAATTTCTCGTATCTAAAAAAGTGCCTAGAACAACAAAGCTGCAAGTGTATAAGTTGATTATAAGGCCGGCGGTATTGTATGGACGTGAACTATGGACCTTGAGCAATGATAGAGCAAGAATAGAGTAGAGTAGAGATATTGGAGAGGGAAGTTTTAAGAAAAATATATGAAGGAAAAAAGATAGACGGGATAGTGATTCGTAGAACAGAGAACTGATGGACCTTCATGGTGAACCGAACATAGTTGGGGTAATTAAAGCACAGAGGCTTAGGTGGTTGGGTCATGTATCGCGTCTTCCGACGTACGAAGTACGACGAGCGTAGCGAGAAGTGCTCCAAAGAAACAAGTATGACAAAACGCCGTATAAAAGGAGCATAATATACTATTTTTACTTGCCCAACCTTAATACCAGGTCTACAAGTATGAAATGCGGATTTTTTTCAAACTTGCCGCGCAAACAGTGTGTATAGTTGTATTTAGTGTTACAAGGAGGAATAATTGCCAAGATAAGAAGAGGTCGACCAAAAGGCAGGTGGTTAGATGCTGTTCGCATAGACCTGCAGACACTGGAGATAAATAAATGGGAAGCTAAAGTTAAGAAAAATTGTCAAACAAGCCATGGGCCAGCTTGGCCTGCAGTGCTGATTATTATTATTTATTTTTCTCATCTTAAGAATGTTCTCGGGAAACCTCATGCCAAATTTCAACTTTCTAAGTCACCGGGAAGTCCGCAAAAAACCTCTGGAAAAACATATGACAGACACTTCAGCGATTTTATATATATTGAATGGATTCTAAAATGGTTTTGTTACGAATTAGGTTGTGAAACACTTTTCTAAACATCTAGAAATTCTGTGAAAGGCGTCAGATTTTTTTCTTTTAAATGTATAATCCAAATGACATATCTAATGGCTGAAGCCAGACGAGAATCCAGAATAAATAATGTAAAAGCAGAGAGTAAAATGTTCGTTCTGTGATGAAAATTAAAGAGGAAAATTCAGGAAAATGCTCATTGAAGCGAAGGAAATTGAAGTCTGAGAGAGCGCAATTGACATTTCAGAATGGAATACTTGCGACAGAGCTCGAACCCGCGTCCGACAGACAGGAAATGTCACTTTATTTAACGGATTTCAACCTAAAAACATTCCAACTCCTTATTGTTCAAACTGAGAGGCATTAAAGGATTTTTATACAAGGAGAAAAATGTAACAAGACGAAACTCGTCACTGTTAAACATGTGTTCGATATTATTAAATCTCGTTCAACCAGAAATGTACGCAGAGTTGGAACATCCCCAAATATTTGAAGGGTCTGGGTTTGGTTTCAGTATAAATTTTGAATAGGGTTCGGTTAGGGATAGGGTTCTATTAAAAACAAAAAATTGATGTGAAGTGTAAATTTTCACACATTTCAGGGTTTTGCAGGTATTTAGTAAGTGAATGATGATTATTTTGGATGCGCGAACAAATTTTATATTAAAATATTTTTTTTTGTTAATTTTAATTCGAACGCCTAATACCATTATTTAAGTTTCTAAATATGTGCAGTATTTTTTTTATATAGCAAGGTTCATTAAGAATTTTAAAAATTGCGCCTATGGCTTCCATTGGTTGTTATAAGTTCCGCCCCTCTGATTTCGTGTACATTGAAACAGAATTAAATTATAATTTAAACAATTTCCACTGGTTATTAAATTTACGCTTTTAAAAATTAAATGCAACATTTGCCAAAATATAACTAGTATTTTGAAAAAATAATTTAAACAATATACAAATTAAAAAAAAAATATATATATATATTATAGTTTCTTCTCACAGGGTTCGATCCCTTTCGGATCGGGTTACTTGGTTGAAAAATCAGCGACTTATACCACTACACCAGCATACATGTTCCAGTGTGGCGTGTTACAAAGCTATAACTTGTGTACATTATTAGCAAAAAATCACAAAAAATGCGTTTTTCTCCAAAAACATAATCTGATCAAAAATTCCTGTTGTACTATTCCGGTTCACACCAATGTACATTACTTAGAATTTTTTCAGATTTTTAGTTTAAACCATCTGGGCTACAGGGTGTGGGACAAAAAAATTTTTGCACAATTTTGACAAAAATCGCTTCAAAATAATTTATTTTGCAAAAATAAAAATTTGATCGTTAATCCACGTACCAAGGGCTTTCATTTAATAGCCTATACAGAATTATAAAAAAAAAATTTTTTTTTTCGTTGAGCACATATTTGTTTATATTTTTAGGGGGATATATTTTTTAGATATTTTAGTATTTTTCCTATGTGCGGGTCAAAGAGTTGTACAAGCATGCCAAATTTCAACTCTCTAAGTTTAGCCGTTTGGCTACAATTTTTACCGAACAGACAGACAGAAAGACAGACAGACAGACAGACAGACAGACAGACAGACAGACAGACAGGCAGACAGACAGACAGACAGACAGTCAGACAGACAGACAGACAGACAGACAGACAGACAGACAGACAGACAGACAGACAGACAGACAGACGACAAAATGACGGTATAAGGGTTTTTTGGTCATACCTACAAAACCCTAAAAATGATCCACGGTATTAGGAATTTATTGTTTTAAGAAATTAAGATTTTAGATTAACAGTTAAAGTCCGTACCATATTAGTTTTGAAGATCGCAATAAAATAATAAAAGTTAGGGAACTCATAAATTTACAATAGAAGTGATATAACTAGGCGTGTCAACCCATAGCCGTAGGGATTAGTTTTTCACATTACGCATCTTACTTAAAGGATTAACAAAAACAAGTATACTTATTTATAGTTAGTACTTAAACGTATGTATAAATAAAATTTTTGAAATATTGGCTCATTTGTTACTCGACTCACATTAGCTAACAATATTTGCATTTAGGGCCGGTCTTTCCACCTTCAGATAAAGTGGCTGGTAACGTTATCTGACGGATAAAAACAATAAAGCGTCTTTCCACCTTCAGATAAAGTTATTCCTACGAATAAACTATGCTATCTGGCAGATAAGTTATTTGGTAGTCAAAGTAGCGAATAAGTAACAAATAAGTGCTGTCACTGTCAAAAAGTTAGAAATCAAATGATTTATTGGAACAATAAATTGCAAAATGGACTTGAAAAAATATAATTTGTTTGAATTTTATTATTTGTAGAAATAATGCCTTAACTCCAAAATAACAGTGCCCCAGTTCACGGTGAGAAAAAATGTGAAAAAAGTATCTCGTGCAATATCCAGCTTATGTATAATTTCATTTGTATGCCTTGTATGGAAAATTAAGTACACAAATTTCAACGAGTATTTTACGAAATTGCCTGGTGTCCACGAGTGGTTGCAGCCTGGGATGAAATGTTAGTGAAACTGCTTTCTTCTGTGAAAAAAAGGCTGAAGTAAACGGTGCCGAGAAGGATATTTTATATTAAACATTAGCCGGGATCCACGCCTTACAATACAATGTTTAATATTTCTAATATTCGCTTCGAATTTGAGCAATAAGATTATAATTGGTATAGTAGCAACTGCAGTATTACGCAAGTTTAACGTTACAAGAGTGGATATGAAGAACCACCAACAAACGATCAGTACTGTGTCGTTGACGTACCTGAAGAAACTGATTACTCAGAAGAAATGAAAATGAAAGAATACTCCGTAATTTAATTTCTTATTTTCAAATTTATTATAACTTATTTTGTATTTACATCAATCATAATGAAATTAAAAAAATAAATAAATGTAGAACAATTATTATTAATATCTACTATCTATTTTTCATTCCCCCAATTTTATTACATGCTAAATTCTTGCTAAAATCTTGTATAACGCATACATAAATTTAATTTTGTTAATGACAATAACCAAAAAACTGCTCGACAGTGGCGAAGGGAGACCTCCGCTAGACTTGCCCTCCCATAAAAAAAAAATAATAATAAAAAAAATACATATATTTTTTTTTTTTTTTTAATTTAATAAAATATTTAAGTGTATCTTCAAAAATACATCAAATTATATCCTATACAATTTTTTGTCCAAGGCTTGGTTTACTAGTTACGAATTTTTTTAAATTTTAAAGTTTAATAACTTCCGTTTCCGGTTTCGGATTTTAATAAAAAACAATCGGGTTCTTCCCAATTATTAGGAGAATTTTTTAGTACCAGAATGAACTCTTTAAGTTAAACTGTTTTTGAGTTATCGTGTATGCACACAGACACACAGACACACAGACACACACACACAGACACACACACAGACACACACACACAGACACACACACAGACACACACACATACGGACGGCACTTCGAAAATAGGTTTTTTGGATTCCCTGGACCATGAAACGTGGTCATCCGTCAAAATCTCGACATCGAAAATTTTCGCGATTACAATACTTGCCCCTTATATATTAAGGACGGGCAAGTAAAAATCTTTCTGAACGCCTATTTCAGTTACACATTCAGTGTTACCAATCTGAGGATTCAATATGTCAGTCTCATTATCCGTCAGATAACTATCTGACAGATAAATTTGAATTGAAAGACGGGATGACATTTATCCAACAGATAAAGTATCAGATAACTTTATCTATCAGATAGTTACCCAGAAGTTTATCAGAAGGTGGAAAGACCGGGCCTAAATGTACAATAAGCAATATATATTCATATTTTTTTCAATATCCCTAGACTTTTCTGATGTGTGTATTTTCAATTATTTTCAGCTAACTATGACTTTTATTCATTTTATAAGCCTCCTCACACTACTTTTCATCTCCCTCTTGTCATACCGAAGAAACCCTACAAATTATGGGAAAATGTGTTAAAATCATTTGACATTTGACAGTTTCCTCAAATTACTTCTCTTACAACGTAACTAGAAAGTAAAAAAAAGTGTCTACAGTAGTATCACCTCAATTCGCTTGTCTTATTTCATCTGGCTGATGATTTCTTTATTCGTGAAGCATCCGGTTCGATCGGAGTTCTATTGCAAGTGATATGGGTAGTTGCTTAACCGAACCGGAACTTATCCAATAATACACAACTGATGAACCGAACACCAGCCCGTGTAATTGAGAAATATTGATGTTAAAAAAATATAAGAATTTATAGAGACGATGATGTATACTGAAATATTTTGATGGATGAATTTTTAAATTTTTCATCAATTTATTATTTTGATAATAGCATGAAAATGTGATTTTCAGGAAATTTATAGACATCAGTCACTTTACAATATTTTGTAACTCGTATATCATGTCAGTGGCGTACGACGCTTTATAAAAAATACTCATAAAAAAATACTAATAAAGCAGTGGTCGGCAATATCATTCTGTCAGGAGAGTAGCTGGAATTGTTAAATAAAGCACGCAATTTTCATTTAATCATCAAAATTTAATTTGACGCCTTCAAAGTAGACCCCATTTGATGCAACACACATTGCCAGCGTTTTTTTCAGTTTTCGAAACACCTTATATAGGCGCTTTCCGGTGTAACCTTCAGCTCATTCCACGAATTTTCTTTTATGGCCTCGATGGACTCAAAACGGGTTCCACGTAGCGGCAATTTTAATTTCGGATATAGAAAGAAGTCACACGGGGCCAAATCTGGTGAATACGGTGATTGCTCGATGGTATTTGTCCTGTTTTTGACCTTAAATTCAGTCACAATTGCTGCTCTATGCGATGGTGCATTATCATTATGTAAAATCCACGAATTGTTCTTCCACAATTTTGGTCGTTTTTGACGAATTTTCTCACGCAAACGTTTCAATACGGCCAAATAATATTCTTTATTGACCATCTGCCCTATCGGGATGAATTTATGATGCACCAAACCACGAATATCAAAGAAAACAATGAGCATGACCTTGACTTTGAGCGACTTTGACGTGGTTTTTGGTTCGTTTTTTGTCCGCCATTCTGATGCCTGCTGACTTGTTTGCATGTAAAATTCATAGACCCATGTCTCATCACCTGTTATGATGCGTTCCATGAATGTGGGATCAAAATTGACGCGGTACAGCATGTCTAAAGAGACTTGTTTACGATACTAGTTTTGTAGAAAATTCAGCTCTGTTGGAACGAGACGAGCAGCGATGCGTCTCATGCCCAAATTATTCGACCGAACGGACTCGTGAGAAAAGTTCAAATCACGTGAAATATCTCTAAAGCTAGAACGCCGATAATCGAGCACAATTTCCTTTACTTTCTCGATGTTTTCGTCGGTTGAAGCAGTCGAAGACCGTCCGGAACGTGGTTTGTCTTCGACGATCTCCCGACCGTTTTTAAACGCTTTGCACCACTCGTACGCCCGTGTATTTGATAAATCTGATTCACCATAACACTTTTCCAACATTTTTAACGAGTCGGCACACGTAATGCCATTCGCAACACAAAATTTAAGGCAAACTCTAGTAAAATTAAGTAAAAATCGCGACGCACTACTGAAGTGTGTTAACTACAACAGCCGATGTAATCAAACTGATTGACAGATGGTGCTCATGTTTGACACAGTAATTAGGGACAGTGCTGCCATCTTATGAAAAAAAGATTTAAAAAAAATTATTAGCGCAGGCTTTTTAAATCAAAAATTCCCGCTTTTGCCACAGTCATTTGTGCAGTGTGTGGTCTAGCGTTATCATGCAATAAGATAGGAGTCGATCTTTTGACTAATCTAGTCTGTTTTTCTTTAAGTTTTTGTAAAATCTCGCCCAGTTGGTTGCAGTATATTTCTGCTGTGATCAATGAGCCAGTTTTTTTTTTGTTTGTTTGGTTTTTAAGTTACCTGTACGAAATTTGGCGAATCAATTTAATATTGTCTGCTGCATGGTAACACTAGAGCCAAATACACTATTAATATTTCGAGCGGTCTGCGAAGCCGTAGTTCCACGTAAGAACTCATACTTCATAATAGTGCGAATTTCTGACCGTTCCATTTTCAACAAAATTAATTTTTAAAAATGTTTTTGATATTTTTAGAGCATATAATGATTTTTTAAAACAGGCGAGATGTGTAACTTTCCAACAAAAAAAAAACAGAACGGTATATTATTAAGTCAATGTCAAATAATAAGCTGTTAAAGTTGGCAATATTATTAACTACAAATTTCATCCTTGACGACCTGATACTTTTAAAGTATGAGTTTGTAGAGGTAATCCTGATGGGTTAAGAAAAATCAGATATTCGACTGGGCAGAAAATGGCATCTTGCTCATTTACAACCGTGACGACAGACATTCAAGTAAGGGAGAGAGATTCAAACTGACCCAAGATTACTTTCCTATAGACCGGGAGCTCATGACATTTTTGGTCTCCGATTTCATACAGCATACCTTTTGGAGGAGAGAATATTTACCCTGTGACAACAAAAAAGGGATGGTACTAAACCCCTGCACGCTTTCCGGTCATAGGGAAAATTGCATTTCCACTTGCACAAAATTTTTGTGTTTTTCTCTGATTTAATATTGCTTGCCCTTTTGTCAAAAGAAAGTTATAACAAATTTTAAGTCTTTTAATTATAGGCATGCTGTATGAAAACGCGGAAAATCATATTTTTTTATTACAAGATCACATGACCGTTTGAGCCCTTTGGGACCCTCCGAATCACATGCATATATTTAAAAGACTTTAAATTTGTTATAACTTTCTTTTGACAAAAGGGCAAGCAATATTAAATCAGAGAAAAGCACAAAAATTTTGTGTTTAAGTGGAAATGCAATTTTCCCTATGACCGGAAAGCGTGCAGGGGTTTAGTACCATCCTTTTTTTGTTGTCACAGGGTAAATATTCTCTCCTCCAAAAGGCATGCTGTATGAAATCGGAGACCAAAAACTGTCATGAGCTCCCGGTCTACTAGTAAAATTCTCAAACTCCAACTTCAAGAAACAATAAACATTACTCTGGCCCCATAAAAAATAATATTGGTACGGCCCTGAACTATATAAGCCCTGTATTGAACGGATATAAAGATATGTGTTTACAATGTAACACAGCCCGGAGGTATTGTTTCAAGAAAATACTGAAATACTAAGATTGCTTTCCGAAAAGACTTCGATTTAAAAATCCCTTTCCGACTTTACTTTTATACCCAACATCCGAGTAATGTAAAAAAATTATTATAACATTCTCATAAAACATAATATTGACCTTAAAACAGAAATGAGTTTCTTCGAAAAAATCTCACAGGACTTGTGAACATGGAAGTAGAATACAAAGGACAGAATGCTAAAGAGGTTATCACTTTATTCCTCTTGTCTTCTATTCACTGAATCTTCTATGCGAGGTTTGGAAATTAAGTAACCGGACTGGCAAAATAGCGTTTGATCTGGCAATATTTGGGATACGGGATTGGAGGAGCGGCAGGTGAACATGTTCTACACCTTCAATACGAGTTTGAACTCGCTAGCGTAGTTTTGTTGTCCGTAGCGATTTTTTTCGGGAAACAGTTTTTTCTAGTGCGTTCTAAAAATGAGTGACATTCATTTCGAGCAACGGTGTGCTATCAGGTTTTGCTTCAGATTTGGGCACAGCGCAACGGAAACTTTTGCAAAACTTCAGCAGGTCTACGGAGACAGTGTTTTGTCAAGGACTCAGGTTTTTTGGTGGTTTAAGGCATATTCAGAAGAAAGAGTGTTGACTGAAGATGAATCAAGGCCTTCATCTTCAAGAAACGATGAAAATGTCGACAGAATCCGGGATCTTGCGCGTTCAGATCTTCGGTTGACAGTCAGAATGATCGGGGAAGAGTTGAATTTGACTCACACTACCGTTCATCAGATTTTGGCCAATGAATTGGGGAAATTGGGGACACACAGCAATTTCAGTAAACGAGTGTTTGGCCAGTAAAAAGATTCATGTGGCTCCTCAGCCTCCTTATTCATCTGACTTGAGTCCTTGTGACTTATTGCTCTTCCCAAGATTGAAAAATCACCTCAAGGGACATCGTTTTGGGACACTCGAAAACATTCAAACGCCCGTAACCGACCAGCTGAAAGCTAATCATTTTATTTAAAATATATGTCTTCATATTTTGCCCTTCTTTGAAAAAATATCTGTGGGAGCCCTTGCGCATAAGAGCAGTATTTCGAAAGTAATAATTTAAAAGTAAAATAATTTCTTATAGTCGGATTGCTGATAGGTGACTGTTCGTTGCTACCAAGTATCGATACACAATACTATATGCTTTCTCTGTCTATATCATTATAATTATTTGCATACCCATAGTAACGTATAGTGACGCAAGTTGACAAGTAACCTTCCAAATTATTTTAATAAAAAACAAAACATTAGAAAGAAACGGAATGATTCGTAGATATCTTTACTAATTAGAGCACGAAAATAAATTCACAGCAGTACTCACACAAACAAAATTATTAATTTTAAGGTAATAATTATAAATAAGGAAAAACTTATACGCATACCTAAATTTTGGATTATAATTTGTTGTTTAATTAAATTAAATTTTTATGTTTCCCCTAAGTACAAAGTAATAAAATATGAAGTAAAACTATATTTATTCATATAATATATTGCTACAAGTTTTATTTAAATGTTTATTTTTATTTAAAAAATATTAGTCACTGTAATGCATGATATCGTCGTCATCTGAACTATCGCTGTCATTTCTTGTATTTATCATTATTGGATTAATATCATCAACAATCCTTTCCCTTTCCCACCATTCATTTATTAAATTTTCGATTTTTTTAACAGATTTTACCCAAGTTTCACAACTAATTTGATCACAGGCTACTACACTGCTACATTTTCAAAACTTCGTTATCACTATATCCGTTTTGGCCAATATGTCTATCATAATAATTTTTTGTTATACCCCAAATTAGTTCAATGGGGTTCAAACTGGCAGTGATAAGGAGGTAATCTTAGTACTTCATGACCATACATTTGTGCCAATGTATCAATAAAATAAACTGGTTCAGATTTTAATTTCCTTCGTTTTCTCGTGATTTTGATAGTGAGAAGTTCAAATTTATTACATTTTTAAATTTACGAATTGTTGATTCCGAAATCTTCAAGGCAGCTGCTACTCTTTGATGGACACAAGATAGAGAAATAAGTGGCCCATTGTTCTCTTTTTCGGAATTAAAATATTCCATCAGATTTAATATTAAAGTATGTGAATTTAATAATTGGCCGCAAGCTCTATCAATTAATATTATTAACAGACACTGACAGCTAAGATAAATAACAAAAAACATTTTTAAAATCGATGAAAAATGGTAACTAGATTATTATATGAATGCCCTACTTGATGCATACATGTATAATCCGTCTCAATTTGTAATACGAAACTAGATCTGGTTACTTTGGTGACTGTTGTGGTGTAAATAGACTCTTTTGAAATCATGTAAACTTGTAAATCTGGCTTTTACATTTTTGGTTAAGTTTCTTCATATCGAGGTTATATTCACTCAAAAAATACATGTCAGATACCAAATTGACATGTCAAAATTGCGACTGATATGTCAAATATGTGATTGACATGTCAAATATTTTGAAAGGTGCCATTTCAGAATTACCACCCTAAGATGACACTTTAAATAAACAACATAAAAAATGAAGTTTCCCTTTTAGTTTCGTATTACAAAATGAGACAGATAATACAGTCTGTTCCAAACGGTTAGGAACTAAATGGGAATTTCGTTCTTTTAGGTTGTCACGAGAAGGGACCTTGCTTGGGTTATTTCATTTTTCATGTTGGAATGTCAAAATTTAAAATTTCAACAATGAAACCATGGAAACGAATGACATATGTCAAAATTTAATAATTTTTACTTGCCCGACCTTAATATATAAGGGGCAAGTATTGTAATCGCGAAAATTTTCGATGTCGAGATTTTGACGGATGACCACGTTTCATGGTCCAGGGAATCCAAAAAACCTATTATAATAAGAATAAGTGCCGTCCGTATGTGTGTGTGTGTGTGTGTGTGTGTGTGTGTGTGTCTGTCTGTCTGTGTGTCTGTGTGTATACACGATAACTCAAAAACGGTTCAACTTAAAGAGTTCGTTCTGATACTAAAAAATTCTCCTATTAAATGGGAAGAACCCTATTGTTTTTTATGAAAATCGGTTGACTAGAAATGGGAGTTTACTCATGTCGATTTTAATATTTTTGCGAATATTTAGCAACAGAAAAATATTTCGAAAAAATTTATTGAATAAAAGTTACTATAAATGCAATAACTAATAACTTTTATTTGAGACGTTTTTTGATAAAACGAAAAATTTCGAAAATTTTTTGTAAAATTATTTAAAATTTTTCCAAGTCTCAATTTTTTCATACTTATATGTAACGTTTCCATGGTCATGATAATTAATTCGTAACTAGTAAAGCAAGCCTTGGACAAAAATTTGTATAGAACATAATTTGATGTATTTTTGAAGATTTATCTAAATATTTAATTTTTTTTTTTTTTAGTTTACATTTTTTTTAAATATTTTTTTTATGGGAGGGCAAGTCTAGCGGAGGTTTCCTTTCGCCACTGGTTTTTACTTATTTTATTGACAAAAAAATAAATAAATGGGAAATTTGTATTAAGAATGACACAAAAAATCAAAATATAAAGAAAATGACATTTTAAAATGATATTAACCTAAAAAAATGTTTATTGTAAGTATGATTTACAAAGCTTAAACAAAACGGTCGAAAAGCACTATTTAAACGATGAAAGTAACTAGATTGCAGAATCTAGTTCCGCTTAACCGTTTGGAACAGACTGTAACAGTCACCTATCAGCAATCCGACTATATTAACAAAGTTTTACGACGTTATTCCGCGAATGTTTTGATCAAACTATTTTGTCTTATAAGAAAAAATATTTTATTACAAATATTAAAGCAAAATAAAAGAAATATTTCATATTTTCGGAAACAGTAAAGAAAAACTACAATAAATTATCTCGAAACTATCGTGATAAAAATATTTATTGCATCTTAAAAACGAGATATCTTGAAAATCAAAGATATTCAAAATTCTTATCCATACATCATCCGTAGACTTTTAGGCTCGCATATTTCACCAGAGAAGGGAAGGAGGAAAGAGAAGCAATTTTCAAAAGTTTCCATATAGATTTTCCTGTTGAAAATTCGTCTCTCGAGATGAGATCAGTAATAAGATGTAATACTGCACCCTTAAGCAGATATGAAATTTAAACCAAGGATTATTTTCTTAGCCCTCAGGGGGTATTTTTAACAGGGTATTACAGTAGTTTGACCTTTTATAAGATTTTCTTCTTTTTGAACTTTTTTAAAAACTTTTTATACAAGGTTTTTGTTTTGTAATAAAGTCTGGTGGATTTTTTCTTTGTTGTATTCTCATCTTACTTATTAGGGGAGTAACAGAAATTGCATAACTTAAAATATTTTGCTTCTTCATGGTAATTTAGCTATAAAACAGTAATTCTATATACAAGGTGTCTCAAAAGAAATTTTATATTTAGTGGATCGATTAAAAAAAAAGTAAGCCGTATATAGAAAAAATGTTTATTAATTATTAAAATACACTTTTTGGGGATTTATTTCTTAAAAATAATATTGTCTAAATGTAGAGCCTCGCGTTCTCGGCACTCATTTAATCGAACAGTAAAATTACTTATGACGTCTCGGCAGGTGGACTCAGGGATGGCTGCCATTTCGTGACGGATATTTTCTTTCAAATGCGCCAGTGAAGTCGGTTTATTGGCGTAAACTTTAGATTTAAGATAACCCCATAGGAAAAAGTCCATAGGGGTTAAATCTGGACTGCGTGGAGGCCAATTTATGTCACCTCTCCGGGAGATCAATTTGCCTGAGAAAATTTCACGAATACGTGGCAGAGACATATTGGACGTGTGTGAAGTTGCTCCGTCCTGTTGGAACCATGTTCTTTGGTTATAGCCAGGAAAGTTTTGCAGTTCAGGTACCAAGAAGTTGTCTAACATCTCCACATAACGCTCTGAATTCACTGTAACTGCACGCCCCCTTTCGTCTTCAAAAAAGTAAGGGCCGATAATTCCTCGCGCCGACATCGCAGCCCATACGGTCACTTTAGGCGAATGTAGGGGTTTCTGATGTTTGCGTTTCGGATTCGTTGCACTCCAGTAGCGGCAGTTCTGCTTATTTACGTGACCATTAAGATGAAAATGAGCTTCATCCGAAAACAAAATGTTGGTAAACGTTGAAAATCGCTCAATCACCTGATTTACGAAATTAAGCCTCTGACTGGCATCTTGGGGCTTTAATTCTTGCACCAATTGAATTTTGTTGGGGTGCAGCTTTAGGTCTTTGTGCATAATGCGATGTAATGATGATCTATGCACATTTAAAGCACTTGCGCGCTGCCCAATTGAAAGGTTCGGGTCGTCACGAACAGACTGATTAATATTCTCCACGTTTTCTACCGTTCTTGATGTCCTAGGTCGCCCGGATTTTGATTTATCCAGCGTTGTACCAGTCTCTTTAAACTTTTTAACCCAATGTCGAATAAGAGGACTGCTTGGCGCATCATTTAAGTGGCGAAAACCTCGAATACTGCAGAATTTTCAACGCGCTACAGTCGCCGAATCACCGTTTTTGTAAAACTCTCGCACGCATAACGCGCGGTCTGCTCTTGAGAAACGCTCCATAGCGGCTGAATTCCCAAGAGCCAGGCTACCGATTGACATAACCCCCGCGCCCCTCGGATACGTTGCGTTCACGCAGTAAGCTAAATAAATATAAAATTTCTTTTGAGACACCTTTTACATAGTCATAGGTTGATATGTAATGGCTTATCATTTTCAATGCAAATAAAATAAACAGTGATAACATAAGATTCAGATACCAAATCTGTATTAATAAAATTAGAGGCAATATTTTTTTTACCGACCGCCAACATATACAGGGTGTTTGTTTGAAACGGGGCACCCCGAAAATCTCCTTTATTTGTAAACATACAAAAAATCTTCAGAACAAAAGTTAAACTAGACAAAAAGGCCCATCTAAAGGTTACTATAATAATTCTGAGGCACTTCCGGTTTCACCGGAAATGATGTCAACTTTTGATCTAGCATAGGGAATCGATAATTTTATATTTTTTTCCTAAAAGTACATTAAATTAGGTACAATGACACCAGAAAATCATATTTTTATGTTAACCATTTCAAAATGGCGACCATTTATTTACAAAATAATAATCAACATAAGTTTTACAAAGTTGAACGTAGCAAGCTTTGAAAACAATAAGAAAAGAAACAAAATATCTCTAAAATAAACTGTTATAACTAGTTATTATATGAAATAACATGAAATAAATAAAATTTTAATTTTTCAATTAAATGTTTTATAAATAACAAGAGTTTAATAGTTTATTTTGCTCATTTTTGTTTGAAAAAAAAAAAAAAAAAAAAATGTATTAATTGGTAGTAAGTCGTTATTTGTACCTAATTATGGTTTATGTATGATATACCAACGAAGAGATGACAGATATGGTTCTGATATACGGAGAGTGCCACAGAAATGCGGTTAGGGCCCAGCGACTCTATCAGGAAAGGTATCCTGATAGAGCTCTGCCGAGAAGGCAGTATTTTGCCAAATTAGTGAACAAATTAAGCCAGCGAGTTCTTTTGAAATTCAAAAACGACGTCCAGAAAGAGCAAACCATGTAGAAAATGACGCAGAAAGAATATTGAATACTTTTTTTATTGTTTTCAAAGCTTGCTAGGTTTAACTTTGTAAAACTTATGTTGATTATTATTTTGTAAATAAATGGTCGCCATTTTGAAATGGTTAACATAAAAATATGATTTTCTGGTGTCATTGTAAAGCTAATTTAATGTACTTTTAGGAAAAAAATATAAAATTATCGATTCCCTATGCTAGATCAAAAGTTGACATCATTTCCGGTGAAACCGGAAGTGCCTCAGAATTCTTATAGTAACCTTTAGATGGGCCTTTTTGTCTAATTTAACTTTTGTTCTGAAGATTTTTTGTATCTTTACAAATAAAGGAGATTTTCGGGGTGCCCCATTTCAAACAAACACCCTGTATAAGGGAGCAGTGGCGCAACCAGGAATTTTTGGGGGGAGGGGCCGGTAGAAAAAAAGTGATGATCCTCGCTTGTAAAATACAAGTGATGAGAAAGAAAAAAAGGTCCTCTATTTTTAAATCAATATCTATATATTTACCTAAGACCATGATGATAAAAAATTAAAAAGTTTGTTATTTCTATCGTTCTTGGGGGGGGGCACCCCCCCTGGTTGCGCCACTGTATAAGAGGTATTGTGATCATACCAATTTTGATATTTCGAGATTTCGATGGATCTCCACGAATTGAGGTTACTACATATCGTTTTTACTATTTTTAGCATGATGTCTGTCGGTCTGTCTGTCTGTTTTTCTGTCTGTCTGTCTGTCTGTCTGTCTCTCGATCTGTCTGTCGGTCTATGTACACATGCAGAGTAAATTCGGCTAAAAGTATTCTTATGAAACTTACGTATTTAAGCTTTTGACATCAATGGTACGAGTTGATCAACTTTTGGTAAAAATCGGTTGACTAGAAATGGGAGTTTACTCGTGTCGATTTTAAGATTTTTGCGAATATTTCATAACAGGAAAAATATTTCGAAAAAATTTATTTAACAAAAGTTGCTATAAAAGCAATAACTATAATAATAATAATAATAATCTCTTTATTTATACATAATAAAAACAAATACACAAGAGATACAAAAAAAAAGTACAATAAAGTACAAAAGAAAAACAATAAAGAGCAATCGCACCCTAAAATGAAAATTCAAATATAGGGTCGTACACCACAAATACCGTTAGGTATGCGCGTGGTATCTATAATAAATTTAAGTTTGATTAGTAATTATTCTATTGACAACTAAATTTAAGTATTAGTTTTTATGATATTAACAAATTATACATAAAAAAAAAAAATAATAAATGTTGAGCTCAACAAGTATTCAACTTACATTTGGAATATTAACTAACAACTTTTATTTCAGACATTTTTTGATAAAATGAAACAATTTTCGAAATTTTCTATTTTTTCATACTTATATGTAACGTTTCCATGGTCATGATAAATAATATCTCTGTTAGAAAATATTAGGCCAAGTTATTTCTACTCTGCTGCTAGAATGTATTTTCTCCACGACCACTATAGAATTTACCAATTCTAAAACCGATTTTGACTACAGAAAGTTAATATTCTAACACAAGAGTTGGAATGTTATACTAAAGCACTTATCTTCTTATGCATTTTGCGTTAATTTCATGCCATCACTTGTTATGGAATAACTATTCCTTGCTTGTTATCATTTGTTTTTGTAGGGTTAAATTAGAATATATACAATGTTTACATTAAATAAATGCAACAATAACTTCCTAAAAAGTACTAAAATAGTGGCCGATGTGTGAAAAAATAAATTAAAATTAAACAAATAATAAATAAAAAAATAAGTTTAATTAATTGATTAATTTAAATAAAAATAAAAATAAAAAAAAATATAAAATATTTGTTAAAATAAAATGTTTGATAAAATAATTATTTGTTATTTTTTTCTTTCTTTCTGGTGGTCGTGGAGAAAGTAGGGTCTGTGACTCGGTTGGAAGAGAAAATTCGATGCTGGTGGTTCCTCACGCTCGCCTGCTGCTCGCGCTCCTAATGATCCATCGAATTTTCTCATTCCAACAAGGTTACAGAATATACTATTATACAAGTACTTTGTGATGGCGGTCAGCCCTGTGATGGCCACAGCTGATTTTTTTTTTAATTATACGATAGTATCTTGGACATTTTACAACAAGAAATGCATTATTAAATTTATAATTTATTTGTAAAAACTCTACCAATTACGATGAATTACGTTCAATTGATCTTTTCCTATTTTATTTGTTGTCTGTTGTAATTTCATACTTGAAATATTTATAAATGGAACATAAAATTGAGTAACATGACTAAAAAACAAGTTGTAAGAACTTTTCCCGAAGAATAATATGCCGGTATTTCTTGTAAAGTTATGAAGAAAATAAAAAGCTAATAAAACTATATACAACAATATTAAAAGAACAAAAAGCCCCTTTTTTGTTTACAAATATTTCCCAACTCTTATATCGTCACATAAAAAGTTTGAGAGCAAATGCTTCTTTTACCGATGTTCGTGTTCAGAGATCGAAGGCTTTTGCAAACAATACAAAGATTGGAAAACGCAAGGGCGGCAAAAGCATTAGTAACAAAGCCCCGCGGAAATGCACTTAAAAATTAATGTAAAGTATGAATTTTTATATTTCAGGATTTCGTAGGTATTTACCAGGTCTACAAGTATGAAATGCGGATTTTTTTCAAACTTGCCGCGCAAACAGAGTGCATAGTTCAAAGTTTCAACACATATGGCGTTTTGTTAAGTTATCATTAAGTGTCAAATGCGTATAGGTTATAATTTGAAAAGTGATCATATAGTTTTGTTTTACTGTGTTAAAAATGTCAAATTTTGTGCCAAATAAAGAGCATTCGCGGACAGTACTACTGTTTTGTTTTCATTTGAAAAAAAAAACTGCTGCTGAATCAAACCGACTGCTTCGAGAAGCTTATGGTGAATATGCTCCATCGCAAGATACGTGTGAACGATGGTTTCGGCGTTTCAAAAGTGGTGACTTTGATCTTACAGACAAAGAACATGGAAAACCTCCAAAAAATATGAAGATACAAAATTGGAAACATTGCTACAGGAAGACGATAGTCAATCACAAAAACAACTAGCAGAGCAGTTAGGCGTTAGTCAACAAGCTGTTTCCAATCGCCTACGAGAGATGGGTAAGATCCAGAAAGTCGGCAGATGGGTTCCACATGCATTGAATGAGAGGCAGATGGAAAAACGCAAAAACACTTGTGAAATTTTGCTTGCACGATACAAAAGAAAGTCTTTTTTGCATCGTATCATTACTGGCGATGAAATATGGATTTATTTTGAAAATCCCAAACGCAAAAAATCATGGATGAACCCAGGCTCACCATCCGCATCAACTGCAAGACCGAATCGCTTTGGCAAAAAGACAATGCTCTGTACTTGGTGGGACTAAAAGGGTGTGGTCTATTATGAATTGTTAAAACCTGGTGACACAGTTAATACCCCACGCTACCAACAACAACTGATCGAATTGAACCATTCGCTGCTCATAAAACGACCAGAATACGAAAGAAGACAGCACAAGGTAATCTTTCTTCACGATAACGCTCCATCACATAAGGCAAAAGCAGTTTGCAACACATTGGAGGCACTCAAGTGGGAAGTGCTACCCCATGCCGCTTACTCACCAGACTTGGCTCCTTCAGATTACCACTTGTTTGCATCGATGGGTCACGCACTTGCCGAGCAGCACTTTTGTTCATATGAAAATGTGAAAGTATGGCTAGATGAATGGTTTGCGGGGAAAGGGGAAGAGTTCTACTGGCGAGGTATTCACAAATTGCCTGAAAGATGGGAAAAATGTATAACTTCTAATGGAGCATACTTTGAATAAATAAACTTTTACTGTTCTTTTGAGTTTAATGTGTTTTATTTTTAAAAAAAAATCCGCATTTCAATGTAAAGATAAAATACGAAAAAAGTAAAAAGATAAAATACGAAAAAAGTAACACATAATACACAAAAAGCATTTATTAGATTTTGAAATAGAAATATTCCTTTTTAATACTAATTAATTTCACATTAATATTATTATACCCAATATAATAATCCTAATTTGTACCTACAGTCTATTCCAAACGATTAGGCGGAACTAACTGCAATTTTCATTTTTGTAATTTGTCATTAGATATTTTTTTATACATTGAAGTTGACTTTTCCTGAACAAAATGATCAAAAGCTTCAATCAATCCGTAAAAGTAACAAGAATTGAAAATCTAATTCCGCCTAAACCAAAGGAACAGACCTTACTATTTTTACATTTCTAAAATGAAATATTGGAATTTATTACAATACTAATATAGTAATCTTAATGTTAATTTTATATTATTTAACATAAAAATAACACTGTCATACACAATTATTTTTATACTTTTTTAAGTTGAAATAAAGTCTGTTCCTTTGGTTTAGGCGGAACTAGATTTTCACATCTAGTTACTTTTACCGATTAATTTAAGCTTTTGATCATTTTGTTCAGGACAAGCCAACTTCAATATATAAAAAAATAGCTAATGACAATTTACAAAAATCCAGCGATTGGAGGAATAACAATTGGGAAAGTGTCAACAAGACTCTAAAAGAAAAAGTGTGTTGGCGTCGTTGGTCGTTCGCATTGTTTGCAAAAATTAGAAGTTTCTTCTTATTTTTTCGTATTCTGCTAACTGCTAAGAAGAATAAGAACTAACACTATTAGTATTGTTATATAACAATAGATGGCGCTTATATTTTGTGTACTAATTTTAATAAACATTAAATTTTTACTTGCCCGACCATAATATATAAGGGGCAAGTATTGTAATCGCGAAAAATTTCGATGTCGAGATTTTGACTGATGACCACGTTTCATGGTCCAGGGAATCCAAAAAACCTATTTTCGAAGTGCCGTCCGTATGTGTGTGTGTGTGTGTGTGTGTGTGTGTGTGTGTGTGTGTGTGTGTGTGTGTGTGTGTGTGTGTGTGTGTGTGTGTGTGTGTGTGTGTGTGTGTGTGTGTGTGTGTGTGTGTGTGTGTGTGTGTGTGTGTGTGTGTGTGTGTGTGTGTGTGTGTGTGTGTGTGTGTGTGTGTGTGTGTGTGTGTGTGTGTGTGTGTGTGTGTGTGTGTGTGTGTGTGTGTGTGTGTGTGTGTGTGTGTGTGTGTGTGTGTGTGTGTGTGTGTGTGTGTGTGTGTGTGTGTGTGTGTGTGTGTGTGTGTGTGTGTGTGTGTGTGTGTGTGTGTGTGTGTGTGTGTGTGTGTGTGTGTGTGTGTGTGTGTGTGTGTGTGTGTGTGTGTGTGTGTGTGTGTGTGTGTGTGTGTGTGTGTGTGTGTGTGTGTGTGTGTGTGTGTGTGTGTGTGTGTGTGTGTGTGTGTGTGTGTGTGTGTGTGTGTGTGTGTGTGTGTGTGTGTGTGTGTGTGTGTGTGTGTGTGTGTGTGTGTGTGTGTGTGTGTGTGTGTGTGTGTGTGTGTGTGTGTGTGTGTGTGTGTGTGTGTGTGTGTGTGTGTGTGTGTGTGTGTGTGTGTGTGTGTGTGTGTGTGTGTGTGTGTGTGTGTGTGTGTGTGTGTGTGTGTGTGTGTGTGTGTGTGTGTGTGTGTGTGTGTGTGCGCGTGCGTGCGTGCGTGCGTGCGTGCGTGCGTGCGTGCGTGTGTGTGTGTGTGTGTGTGTGTGTGTGTGTGTGTGTGTGTGTGTGTCTGTGTGTGTGTATACACGATAACTCAAAAACAGTTCAACTTAGAGAGTTCGTTCTGGTGCTAGAAAATTCTCCTATTAATTGGGAAGAACCCTATTGTTTTTTTATGAAAATCCGAAACCGGAAACGGAAGTTATTAAACTTTTAAATTTAAAAAAAATCGTAACTTGTAAACCAAGCCTTGGACAAAAATTAGTATAGAACATAATTTGATATATTTTTGAAGATTTACCTAAAACTTATATAATTTGTTTTTTTTTATTATTTTTTTTTTATTTTTATTTATTTTTTTATGGCAGGGCAAGTCTAGCGGAGATCTCCCTTCGCCACTGGTTAAGATTCCAGCGCCTCTAGCGGTCGTTTCTGAATTTCAAAGTTTAAACATCTACATCGGTAGTAGACATCGATCTTTTATCGATACTATCGCTAGCTGACCATCGATGGTAAAAACATCGATGTTTTTAAAACAAACATCGATGTTTTTTTCCCATCCCTACTCCATGCCTTTCCCAGAACCAGCCTTGCTTTTGTCACTCTTTCCCTAACGTGTTGCTCTGCCCTGTTGTTCCTCGTTACCACGTATCCCAGGTATTTTATACTCTTCAATCGGTTTACCATGCATTTAATAATAAAATCCATATAAATGAATGCGAACTTTAATATTTTCTATTCAGCATACAACAATGGATTTTAAATAGTCGTTCTTTATACAAGCACTGGGTAATTACAGTAATTTCCTTTGTCCTTTAGCATCCGCCACTGTGTTCCAGAGGCCGAGAGCTCTATAAACACTTGACGAATTGAGGAATCTAGTTGTAACAAGAATGCGCAGTTTCAGGATTACAAACTCTAAGATTGATATCTGTTTGAACAAGACATGAAGACTCAGCGACTGATAAAACATAAGTAGCAATTTAGAAGATGGATCGGGAATTAACTCTAGATAAAAAAAAAATAACATATTGGAGAACTGATTTTATACAAGATATCAAAATAAACGATCTACGAAAATGATATCCTGGATAACAGAGATTTGAAGACGTTTTGATTTTGGTTTAGGAACAGGATATTTGATTCCTGAATCGTGGTTATGACATGTTTTATGAGGAACTAAGGCTTGGTATTTTCAACTTTTAGTTAAATACAAGGTGTCTCAAAAGAAATTTTATATTTATTTAGCTTACTGCGTGAACGCAACATATCCGAGGGGCGCGGGGGTTATGTCAATCGGTAGCCTGGCTCTTGGGAATTCAGTCGCTATGGAGCGTTTCTCGGGAGCAGACCGCGCGTTATGCGTGCGAGAGTTTTACAAAAACGGTGATTCGGCGACTGTAGCGCGTAGAAAATTCTGCAGTATTCGA
This sequence comes from Liopterus haemorrhoidalis, assembly GCA_963971575.1. Lineage (NCBI taxonomy): Eukaryota > Metazoa > Arthropoda > Insecta > Coleoptera > Dytiscidae > Liopterus > Liopterus haemorrhoidalis. Next base: position 5,826,841 of record OZ020625.1, read on the forward strand.
GGTTTTCGCCACTTAAATGATGCGCCAAGCATTCCTCTCATTCGACATTGGGTTAAAAAGTTTGAAGAGACTGGTACAACGCTGGATAAATCAAAATCCGGGCGACCTAGCTCATCAAGAACGGTAGAAAACGTGGAGAATGTTAATCAGTCTGTTCGTGACGACCCGAACCTTTCAATTCAGAAGCGCGCAAGTGCTTTAAATGTGCATAGATCATCATTACATCGCATGATGCACAAAGACCTAAAGCTGCACCCCTACAAAATTCAATTGGTGCAAGAATTAAAGCCCCAAGATGCCAGTCAGAGGCTTAATTTCGTAAATCAGTTGATGGAGCGGAGAGGTGACATAAATTGGCCTCCACGTAGTCCAGATTAACCCCTATGGACTTTTTCCTATGGGGTTATCTTAAATCTAAAGTTTACGCCAATAAAACGAGTTCACTGGCGCATTTGAAAGAAAATATCCGTCACGAAATGGCAGCCATCCCTGAGTCCACCTGCCGAGACGTCATAAGTAATTTTACTGTTCGATTAAATGAGTGCCGAGAACGCGAGGGTCTACATTTAGACGATATTATTTTTAAGAAATAAATCCCCAAAAAGTGTATTTTAATAATTAATAAACATTTTTTCTATATACGGCTTACTTTTTTTTTAATCGATCCACTAAATATAAAATTTTTTTTGAGACACCTTGTATATGTGTTACTAACTCTAGTTTGTTAACTTCACTAGGTTAAATATCAAGGCAAATTATTATTATTATTTATTTAAAAGAACTGAAGCCAATGGCTTGTAAAGTTCTTATAGAAAAATTACAATATTTAAATTGTTGTGGTACAGGAAAGTTGAAAGAAACAAAACAATTTGACAAACAACTAAAATCAAACAATAACAAATATAAAAAGTGTACAAAAACAGATAATTTCAGTTTATGGGGATAGTAGCAACTGATTGTAGTCCAGTCTATTTTTAAAATTGTTCACACTTGGGGCAGACACTACACTTCCAGGTAGATTGTTCCAGTCATTAAACACACGGTTTGAAAGAAACTTGGCCCGAACGTTCTTACGGAACTTTTCGTGACATAACTTTAACGAATGTCCACGTAAACGAGAGTCTACATTAAGTACAAACAAACCAGTAAGATCAGCATCAAAATTCCGATGGAGTACACGGTAGGTAGTTATAAGATCACCACGACTTCTGCGGTTTTCCAGTTTGGGCAAATTAAGTCTTCGAAGTCTCTCATCATAGGGAAGTCTGTTGAAACCAAATGGTAAGCGCGTAGCACGTCTCTGGACTCTTTCCATAATGTCAATATCTTTTCTAAGACTTGGTGACCATGATCTCGATTTCCGTCTTGAAAACAGCTTTAAGACCACCAAATACACCCAAAATCAAAACTACGAGCTTCACAGAATAACCCGGGTACATTTTTCTTAGCTCGGACAAGAGGTCCAGGTACTTGGTTCTCTTCTCGTCCTCTTTGAGAGTGATATTTTTCTCAGCTGGACACGATAATTCGATGACAAAAATGTCTTTTGTCTCGAAATCCAGCAGGACGATGTCCGGTTTATTGGCTGAGAGAAGCTTGGTGGTAGAAAATGCATAATTCCAGTAAATACGACATCTGGAATTTTATTATTATTATGGGGTTTGTCAGGTCTTGACATCGGATAATTATCTGGCGGATAATGAGACTAATATATTGAATTCTCTGATTGGTAACACTGAATTTATAACAAAAATAAATAATTTGACAGCTGTCAATCGATTTTTACTTGCCAGACCTTAATATATAAGGGGCAAGTATTGAAATCGCGAAAATTTTCGATGTCGAGATTTTGACTGATGACCACGTTTCATGGTCCAGGGAATCCAAAAAACCTAATTTCGAAGTGCCGTCCGTATGTGTGTGTGTCTGTGTGTGTGTCTGTGTGTATACACGATAACTCAAGAACGGTTTAACTTAGAGAGTTCGTTCTGGTACTAAAAAATTCTCCTGTTAATTGGGAAGAACCCTATTATTTTTTATGCAAATCCGAAACCGGAAACGGAAGTTATTAAACTTTAAAAAACTTTTAAAATTCGTATCTAGTAAACCGAGCCTTGGACAAAATTTGTATAGAACATAATTTGATGTATTTTTGAAGATTTACCTAAAACTTTTTTAAATTAAAAAAAAAAAAAAATTTCTTGTTTATTATTATTTTTTATCGGAGGGCAAGTCTAGCGGAGGTCTCTCTTCGCCACTGGTTTTGGTTATTGTCATTAATAAAATTAAATTTATGTATGCGTTATACAAGATATTGGCAATTATTAATATCGTATGCATGTAATAAAATTGGAGGAATGAAAAATAAATAGTAGATATTAATAATAATTCCTATATACGTTTATTTCATTGCTAAGGTTTTGAAGGTATGACCAAAAAACCCTTCAAAAATACCGTCATTTTGTCGTCTGTCTGTTTGTCTGTTCGGTAAAAATTATAGCTAAACGGCTAAACCTAGAGAGTTGGGATAATATTATCCCATTGATAGTTATACTTATAGATAACAGCAAGGAAATACCGGGCCTAAGACATCCAACATTCTTTGAGTTCTTACACTTATGAAATACCTACATCACAATTGGTGCGACAGCCCGAGTTGAGCTTAGGCCTCTTGTTTCCAGGTTTCATGGCCATGTTCTCAATCTATGTACATTCAGAAGTAATATGGTCGGTATTACGTCCATTTTTTAGCGTATACAGAAAGGCACCTACAGTTTATAGCCGGTTGCGAACGGCTAAACAGAACCTGTAATTTGTATAAATATTTTTACACAAATTATTTGACATAAAAAGGAATTGAATTCACGTCCGTGCCCTTGCTTAGCGGTCCAAAAGCAGGTACAAACGATTTAACGTTTGCAGGCACAGGCTTGCTCATACCTACAAAACTCTAAAATATGTGAAAATTCACACTTCACATCAATTTTTCAAGATAGCGAAGCAGCAGGTATACTAAAGGGTGTTTTTTTTAGAGGTATAGAACTTTAAATTGCAATAAAACAACGATGGATTATTCGATTGACATGAGTTTTTTTTTATTCGAAAGATAATCTTGTGGCATTACATTTTAAATATGATTTCTGGCATATGACCGCCACGGCTGGCTCGGATGTAGTCCAATCTGGACGTCCAATTTTCGATGACTTTTTCCAACATTTGTGGCCGTATATCGGCAATAACACGGCGAATGTTGTCTTCCAAATGGTCAAGCGTTTGTGGCTTATCCGCATAGACCAATGACTTTACATAGCCCCACAGAAAGTAGTCCAGCGGTGTTAAATCACAAGATCTTGGAGGCCAATTCACAGGTCCAAAACGTGAAATTAGGCGGTCACCAAACGTGTCTTTCAATAAATCGATTGTGGCACGAGCTGTGTGACATGTTGCGCCGTCTTGTTGGAACCACAGCTCCTGGACATCATGGCTGTTCAATTCAGGAATGAAAAAGTTAGTAATCATGGCTCTATACCGATCACCATTGACTGTAACGTTCTGGCCATCATCGTTTTTGAAGAAGTACGGACCAATGATTCCACCAGCCCATAAAGCGCACCAAACAGTCAGTTTTTCTGGATGTAACGGTGTTTTGACATACACTTGAGGATTAGCTTCACTCCAAATGCGGCAGTTTTGTTTGTTGACGTAGCCATTCAACCAGAAGTGCGCTTCATCGCTAAACAAAATTCGCTTATGAAAATCCGGTAACAACGGCAATCTCGTTTTGGGCCCATTCGACGAATCTACGCCTTGCTTGATGATCGTTTGGCTTCAATTCTTGCACGAGTTGGATTTTGTAAGCACGCAAACCAAGATCCTTCCGCAAAATCTTCCATAAAGTGGATGGAGACAGATCCAATTCCTGTGCTCGATGGCGGATGGACTCATTCGGGTCTTCCTCAATGCTACGCTCTACAGTACCAATAGCTTCTTCTGTACGCACCGTACGGCGTCTCTGGGGATGCGAGTTATCAATAAGAGTAAACGTGGTGCGAAAACGTTCCATGGTTAATCGAATTAACTGCTCTGATGGACGATTTTGTCGACGATAAAATGGACGTAGTGCGCGATACGTATTCCGCACAGAATCATTATTTTCGAAATAAAATTGCACTATTTGCAAGCGTTGTTCAGGCGTGAGTCTATTCATGATGAATTGCCAAACCAAACTGAGAATAAATCACTTGACAGCTGTTAAATCGGTTGCCATCTTGAACAGTAATGCCAACTTAAAGTTCTATACCTCTAAAAAAACACCCGTTACTAGTATAAAATACGCATCAAAGCCTAAATAATGTACATTTTGTTCCCTTCCAAGGCTTAATACGATTAAATCTCACCTACTTTCCTGTCGTGTCAAGTTAAATAAGTTGTAAAATCTTTTAAAATGAAACAATTCAATAGCATCATACATATGTAACAAATTCATATGTAAAGCCTATTCGCACATCGTATGAACTTGCGAATTCTCACGATTATAAACGGAGATAATCCTGCGAGGATCAAATTGATCTTTATACTTCCTGTCTACATAGGAAGTGGGTGGGTGTTATATGTGTGAGAGGGAGACTGAGATAGTGACAGGTGAAGGGTAAGGGGGGGAGTGAATGGAGAATACGTGCCAAAGACGAAGAGATGATAATCTAAAAGTATAAGTGTGCGTGTGTTTATCTAAATGTAGGTGTGTATGTAGAACGTTGTTTGTATGTGTGATAGAATGTCCTAGAGTATTTATTTGAATGTGTATGTGAAAACATGCACGTATTTGTGTAATTGTCTGTCTCAACACAATGCCTTTTGGTAGTAAGATGGAGCCCGCAGCAGTTACAGTTTGGGGGCTCTTGTGAATACGAGGGCTACCTTTTAAGTTTTTACAAAGAATTCTTTTTTTAGAACAAACTGTTTTATTGCTTTTCAAAATATTCGCTTTTAAGATTTATACATTTATGCATGCGTTCAAACCAATTCTCGAAACATTTTTTCCACTCTGAAGTTGGTATCTCAAAAACATGGTTTGCGAAGAAGCTTCCACAGCTTCTTGAGGTGATGAAAATCGCTGTCCACGCATTTTTTGTTTAACATTGGAGAACAAAAAAAGGCGTTAAGGGATAAATAAGGCGAATGCGGGCAATGAGACATTAATCTTGACTTATATCATATCCTCATAACCCTCATATCATTATCAGAAACTCCCTTTTAACTATGTTCAGTATGTATTTTCTTTTGCCAGGTGTCTGTGGGTCTGCGTCTCTTCCTCTTTCCTTTGATCATACAATCCAAGTCTTGTCTGGTTATATCGGAAAGTGGTTTTCTCAAGGTGTGCCCAATCCCCCCCCCCATATCTTGTTTTTTACGGTCTGAACTATAGGCTCTTGCTCCGTCTTTTCCAAGAGTTCCTCAGTTTTGATTTTATCAGGCCATCTTATACCGACCATTCTTCTTAGGCAACGGTTCACAAAGACCTGAATCCTTTTCCCACTTTTGTCATTTAATGTCCATGATTCCGACAAATACAAAAGAGTGGTTTTGACATGTTGTAGATTCGAATTTTTGTTTTTAAACTTATATATATTCTTTATTCCCTAGGCCTTTCGGCGTTCAAGGTATTAACCATTACAAATAGAAACAAAATAATCAAAACAATTAAAAATAAATAACGTACAATACAATCCAATTTACAATTATCTTATTATCCTTCCCCAATCTCAATCCTTCTTGCCTCTAATTCCCTCGCCCACCTCTCTCCCTTCCATCTTCGTGCAACAGGTCTAATGTGTTCCCCGGCCATACTGTCATCTCTCTACACCTCTTCGCAAGGTGCTCTATATCTTCTTCCTCCTCACCGCACATCCTGCACATCTTATCAAAATGTTTCCTCCAATATCTATTTCCTCTCTCTTCATTCCCGCACCTTAGCCTCGCAATCCTTCTAACTTTCCCTCCTGACCTTCCTCTTTCTCCCTTCAAGTAGCTTGGCGCCCCTATAGTTCTGACCTCCTTATATCTCCCTGCGCTCCTTGATTTGTCTATTCTGACTGTCCTTTCTTGCTCCCCTACTTCCTTATCCCTCCTCTACAACTTCTCAATCACGCTTATCCCGTCTTTTCTTCTCCTTTCCGCCTCTGTCGCATCCACTCCAAGTCTCCTTGTTTTTAAACTTATATTTTTTTAATTCCAGAATTTCTTCAGAGAACTGAATGCTGCTTGTACCTTTTGTAACCTATCGCTTTTAGTTTTTTCGCTTCCTCCTTTTGTATATAACATATTCCCAATGAAAGTGAAAAAAAAAAAAACTTCAATCAAAAGAGGTTGTATTTTAGATTCAGGAACTAGTCTTTTGCTCTTATCCTCAGAAACCATTTAAAGAATGTAATTCAACTTCTATAGTTCAATATAAAATATTTGAAACCACTGTACTTTGTAGAAACGGGGTTTGAACAAAATTTCCTGGAATATTTTGAATTCCAGAAAATCTCGTCTGACTCTACTACTAACTAGAATTTTTTAATAGTCATTTACCAACTCTATACGCGCAAACAAATACAAAAATATAATTTCATAAAAGATACAGAACATTTTTTCAAATTTGTAAACCAGTATTATTAACCCTGGAACGACACACGGGAGACTGACCCCCCCCACGTTATGATTAGTTTCCCGTCTTTATGTATCCGTATTGCTCCGGGTGTTTTGCTCTCATATAAATTCGTATCAACAATCTCCCTCTAATATAGAACTCGATATCGAATAAAAAATGTTGAGGTCCTCGTTTAGTTCCATGTTTTGTTTCAGGAAGGCAAAATGAAATGTGTCACTCCAAGATTAAGGAAGGATATAATTTAAAGCTAAAATTTCAGCTTCCTAATAATCTCGATTTAAGTGTACTTGTTCTTGGATTTTTCAAAGCTATTCAATCGTTATAAAGTGAGTTATCACCATCAAAAGTAGATGAACTAATTCGGGCAGTCCAAAAGACTTTCCACAAAATGATAATTTCTTAACATTGCAAGCATGTATGAAAAGTTGATGTGAAGTGTGAATTTTCGCACATTTCAGGTTTCGCAGGTATTTAGTAAGTGAATGATGATTATTTGGGATGCCAAAACAAATTTTATGTCAATTTATTTTTTTATGAATTTTAATTCGAATGCCTAATACCATTATTTAAGTTACTAAATATGTGCAGTATTTTTATATATATATATGTTAGCGAAAATATAATTATGCAACATTTACACTTATTAACGATCGGAGGATGCTATATCGTTGCTAAGGCATATTGTTTGATGTAAATAGAATAGTATAAAATATATCATATGATGTGTGAGACGTATTAGTTGATCAATAAAATCATGTCTTATTATTCATAAAATACCTTTTTTATTAATATATATATATATATATAGCAAGGTTCAATAAGATTTTGAAAATTGCGCCTAAGGCTTTCATTGGTTGTTTTATGTCATAAGCTCCGCTCCTCTGATTTCGTATACATTTGAAACATAGAATTAAATTATAATTTCAACAATTGTCACTGGTTATTAAATTTACGCTTTTAAAAATTAAATGCAACATTTGCCAAAATATAACTAAAATTTAAACAAAATAAAAATGCAAAAAAAAACAAACAGAAAAAATAAATAGTCCAGACTGAAGAAGCGAACCCTAGTTTGCAATTTAGAAAGCGAGATATCTAACCACTACACCATGAAGGCGTACTGGTTTACAGTTTTACAGAACATATTAAATATCGTCAACAAAAAAACACAAAAAATGCATTATTCTCCGAAAACATAATCTGATCCAAAATTCCGGTTCACACCAATGTACATTACTTAGAATTTTTTCAGATTTTTAGTTTAAACCATCTGGGCTACAGGGTGTGGGACAAATTTTTTATATATACCTTCCATTGCTTGCTTAAATCATAAGCTCCGCCCCTCTGATTTCGTATACATTAAAACATTGAATTAAATTATAATTCCAACACTTCCCACTGGTTATTAAATTTACGCTTTAATTAAATGCAACATTTACCAAACTATAACTAGAATTTTGACAAAAATAATTTAAACAAACTAAAAATGCAAAAAAAAAACAGAAAAAATAAAAATGTCAGGAATCGAACTGTAGTTTGCAAATTAGGAAGCGAGGACGCTACGCACTACGCTACGGGCGCTAACTTATTTACTGTGTTACATAGCGAATTAAATATTTAACATATTTTAGTTAAAAACACAAAAAATTCGTTATTTTCCGAAAACATAATATGATCAAAAATTCCTGATGTACTATTCCGGTCCACACCAATGTACATTACTTAGAATTTTTTCAGATTTTTAGTTTAAACCTTTAAAAATTTTATTGCACAATTTTGGCAAAAATCGCGTCAAAATAATTTATTTTGCAAAAATAAAATTTTGATCGTTAATCTACGTACTAAGGGCTTTCATTTGATACTCTACTCAGAATTTAAAAAAAATATTTTTTTTTCGATGAGCACATATTTGTTTATATTTTTAGGGGGATATGTTTTTTAGATGTTTTAGTATTTTTCCTACGTGCGGGTCAAAGAGTTGTATAAGCATGCCAAATTTCAACTCTCTAGGTTTAGCCGTTTGGCTACAATTTTTACCGAACAGACAGACAGACGACAAAATGACGGTATAAGGGTTTTTTGGTCATACCTATAAAACCCTAAAAATGTAATGCTGTTAGCTGGAAGTTATCAGTGGCGGCTCGTGACAATATTGAGTGGTAGGGCCTATCTCGGGCCAACCACCTACCTCCCCCCATTTTGAATCTAGCAGTAATTTATTATTTTGTTTATTACCAATTAAAAAAAAAAATGAGACAAATTGAGAATTCATTTTACCACTAATCCAACTATTGCTAACGGTTTTGCTGAATTTTTCAAAAGTGTATTTTCTTCTTCTTCCACTTCTTCTCCTCGTTAAGACACACTTCATAGCAAATTCGCTAATAATCAGGTTTTGTTATTATATATTTCCACAGAGGATATTGAAGTTGCGATAAAAAAACACAATAAAAAATAATTTGTCAAGTGGCTCTGATAATATACCTAACTTAATTATTAAAGATTGCTCAACACCTATTTCAGAAGCACTTTTTCATATATTCAATCTTGCTGTCCAAACATGTACTTTTCCTACTGCATGGAAAATTGGTCGAGTCACTCCGATTCACAAATCTGGCGACAAGAGCATAATTAGTAATTACAGACCAGTAACTGTTCTTTCCAACTTTAGTAAAATATTTGAAAGTATTATCTACAAGACTATTTATTTTAATATAAAAAACTGTCTGTCTTTTTCGCAACATGGCTTCATGCAATGTAGATCCACAACAAGCAATCTATGCTCTTTTACGCATTATGTTTCTTCTGCATTGGATAATAAAGGTCAAGTAGATGCTATGTATACAGACTTTGCCAAAGCCTTCGACACTATTGATCATAATATTATCATACAAAAACTTCACAGCTTTGGTCTTTCTCCTTCCCATGTGTCAATGCTTACATCATATCTTTTAAATCGTTCTCTGTTTGTTTCTTTTCGTGGTCACAATACTCCCAGTTACTTCCAGTGTGCCACAGGGATCAAATCTTGGTCCTCTACTATTTCTCATATTCATCAATGACATCAACGATGTCATAGGTAGCGAACGTTTGACCTTTGCCGATGATCTTAAAATATTTTGTTCTGTATCTTCTATTAATGATTGCTCTAATATTCAAAAATATCTATCAAATTTAAGCACCTGGTGTACCAAAAATAAACTTCATCTTAACCTATCCAAATGTAAAATTATTTCTTTCACTCGAAAAACTACGCCTATTATCTTTCCATACTTTATGGGCCGGTTTCTGAAAGCTTAGCCGAGTTTAACCATTTGGTTAAACTCGATTACAGTATAACAATCCCATACGTAACCATAGCAACCATGTTCTGACCATTTGGTTATAGTTAACTAAGCTTCCAGAAACCGGCTATAAATCTAATCAATCTTTGTTCCGGGCTGAAAGCACCGTGGATCTGGGTGTAACGTTTGATTCTACGCTAACTTTTAATCTACACTTAGATAAAATTTGCTCATCTTCTCTTAAAATGCTTGGTTTCATTATTCGCAACTCTCGCACCTTCTCTGACATCAGTGTAATCTTCACACTATATTTTTCTTTCGTACGATCTAAACTAGAGTACTGCTCTCTAATTTGGAATCCTATTTACGAGATCCAGAACAAGGTTATTGAATTGGCTGCAAATATCACAAAATTATGAATACCAGGTCTACAAGTATGAAATGCGGATTTTTTTCAAACTTGCCGCGCAAACAGTGTGTATAGTTCAAAGTTTCAACACAAATGGCGTTTTGTTAAGTTATCATTAAGTGTCAAATGCGTATAGGTTATAATTTGAAAAGTGATCATATAGTTTTGTTTTACTGTGTTAAAAATGTCAAATTTTGTGCCAAATGAAGAGCATTCGCGGACAGTACTACTGTTTTGTTTTCATTTGAAAAAAACTGCTGCTGAATCATACCGACTGCTTCGAGAAGCTTATGGTGAATATGCTCCATCGCAAATACGTGTGAACGATGGTTTCGGCGTTTCAAAAGTGGTGACTTTGATCTGACAGACAAAGAACATGGAAACCCTCCAAAAAAATATGAAGATATAAAATTGGAAACATTGCTACAGGAAGACGATAGTCAATCACAAAAACAACTAGCAGAGCAGTTAGGCGTTAGTCAGCAAGCTGTTTCTAATCGCCTACGAGAGATGGGTAAGATCCAGAAAGTCGGTAGATGGGTTCCATATGCATTGAATGAGAGGCAGATGGAAAAACGCAAAAACACTTGTGAAATTTTGCTTGCACGATACAAAAGAAAGTCTTTTTTGTATCGTATCATTACTGGCGATGAAAAATGGACTTATTTTGAAAATCCCAAACGCAAAAAATCATGGGTGAACCCAGGCTCACCATCCACATCAACTGCAAGACCGAATCGCTTTGGCAAAAAGACAATGCTCTGTACTTGGTGGGACCAAAAGGATGTGGTCTATTATGAATTGTTAAAACCTGGTGACACAGTTAATACCCAACGCTACCAACAACAACTGATCGAATTGAACCATTCGCTGCTCATAAAACGACTAGAATACGAAAGAAGACAGCACAAGGTAATCTTTCTTCACGATAACTCTCCATTATATAAGGCAAAAGCAGTTTGCAACACATTGGAGGCACTCAAGTGGGAAGTGCTACCCCATGCCGCTTACTCACCAGACTTGGCCCCTTCAGATTACCACTTGTTCGCATCGATGGGTCGCGCTGAAAGATGGGAAAAATGTATAACTTCTAATGGAGCATACTTTGAATAAATAAACTTTTACTGTTCTTTTGAGTTTAATGTGTTTTATTTAAAAAAAAATCCGCATTTCATACTTGTAAACCTGGTATTTCTAGACATGACACAACACCCGAGTTTATCTAGGTTTTTTTCTAATTTTAACACACCGAGCTCAAAAGGTTCGCCATCCCTGTTACAGAGGCTTCATGGTTTCTTGATAAGCGATTTAAAAACAAACCCTCTCTTTTTCCCTTGGTAACCTACAAATTACGTCATTGGCATCCCTTAATAGATCTTCCTATTTGAAAAGCATTTACAAACCCTTCTTACCAGTTTGAGTACCGCTGACACAAGCAACTTCTCAAGTACTACAAATGAATAATTCATGAAAACCATCTTATACCCGTATATATGTGAATGAAAAACACAGGTGTATACGAAAGGAAACGCAGAGAAGGACAAGAAGAGAAAACGACAGAGCAAAACTAAATAGGAAAGAAAGAGGTAGCTATACGATATATTTCAGTAAGAGAGAAACGGACAATGGGTGAAAAAGAGAAACGGGGTGGTAGTAAAGGATAGAGACATTGAAAATTGCAACTAGACCCTCATATAAACATTAAGAGAGAGGTGACTATAAAACAGAATGTAGTAAGAGCGAAATAGAATATAGGCCTGAGAGGGAGAGAATGAGATAGAGATTCAAAATTGCAAGGCTTTCATGCAAACATAAATTACTTACAAATATTTTTGGTTAAGTGGCAAAAATGTAATAAAAAAAAAGATATGGGTTTTTATAATGGCGAAAAAGAAATTGCCTCTTTTGCAATAATGCTTTTTGGGTTGTACGTGATCAACATAATTATATCAAATGACAAAAATTTGATTTATAACTACGGACGATGTCTGCATTGTACCTTATACCCTGGTTTATAATAGACTAGCCGGGGTACCCGTGTTTCGCTAACTTTAAATTGAAGAAAGTAGAACATAACGCTCCCAACGTTAAAGTTAAATATATAAAACGATAATTTGCAAATAACTATTAGGCGATGTGAAATAAAGAATTCTCCAGCACTGCCATCTTTTGGTAAGTTCCACACCAAATAGCGACAAAAATATACAACTTTCAACATTTCTGTGCATGCATACACACTGAAAAACACACAACTGCACGATGGTATGGAAGCATACATATCAGTCGGAAATATGTCATATACGCCTTTTATGGCGGGTTGCTAACGTAAGAGTTTTCTCTAACTCGAGTTAAAATCATTTGTTTTTGTATGCTACAACATACAAAAACAAATGATTTTAACTCGAGTTAGGGATAATTCTTACTTTAGCAACCGGCCATAAGTGTACAAAATGGTACTAAGCAAGGTTGTGTTCTTGCACCCTCGTTATTTTTACTATACTTGACAGCCGTACTGCAACATGCCTTCAACGATTACACTGGTGGTCTTGAAATTAAATTCCGTACTGACTGTTAAAGTTATCACGTCTTAACAGCAAGAGAAAAATCTTTAATAATGTTATTACAGAGCTGCTGTATGCTGACGACTGCGCCTTAGTAGAGAACACACCAATTCGTTTGCAGGAAGCCATCATCAAATTTGCTGACGCTGCAAAAGATTTCGGCCTTGCAGTAAATCTAGATAAGACGTTTATCCTGTCTAACCAACCTCAACAACTGCATAAGTTCTATCTTGCTGGCACTGAACTTAAAGAGGTGAATGCTTTCAAATATTTCGGTAGCATAGTTACATCAAAAGGCACGATTGATGACGAAATTACAGAGAGTATATCTTTAGCTACCGCAGCGTTTGGAAGATTGAGGAAATTGGTCTGGAATGTCAGAGGTTTACAGTATCACACCAAGATAAAGGTTTACAGGGCGGTGGTCTTCTCAGTACTCCTATATAGTAGCGAATCTTGGTGTCTCTATCGTAGACAAATCAGATTGTTGGAAAGATTTCATCAGAGATGTTTACGATCTATTCTGAAGATTAAATGGCAGGATTACGTGCCTGATACTGACATTCTAAAAAAAGCAGGCATGTTGAGCATTGAAGCTACCCTAATCCAGAAACATCTGAAATGGACAGGGCATGTAATTAGAATGCCCGATAACCGTATGCCTAAGCAGGTACTGTATTCAGAGCTCTGGTCCCAATAAGAAAATCCAACAAACCTGCGGATCTCTCATCAAGCTACAGACCGATAAGTCTTTTAAGCACTATAAGCAAGATTGCTGAGAAAATATACCTCCAAAGATTCAATAACTATCTAATTGATAATGATCTTCTAATTAATGAGCAATTTGGATTTCGTCACAACCATTCAACCACTGCTCAATTAGCAAGACTAAGTGAATCTATAACTTATGGATTTAACTACAATAAGCATACAGGTATGGTCACTTTAGATATTGAAAAAGCCTTTGATACTGTTTGGCATAAAGGTCTGATATATAAACTTACCTCAATGAATTTCCCGCCGTATCTAGTGCATCTTATTAACTCATACATCCAAGGCAGAAGTTTTCAAACAGTAGTAGGTTACGAAAAGTCAACTAAAAGGTTCATTTCGGCAGGAGTACCACAAGGATCTCTCCTAGGCCCTCTTCTCTTTAATTTATTTATTAACGACTTTCCAAGAGCGAAACATGTTTCTTATTCGTTATACGCGGATGACACAGCAATTTTTGCGCAATCTTATAGAACTGATACAATTATTAAACGTTTGGAAGAAGCTGCTGTGAAATTTATTAAGTATATGACTAAATGGAAAATCAAAATTAATGAATCTAAAACTGAGGCTATTTTATTCACGAGGCGTAGACCAAATCTTAGTAGAAACATTTCAATTCAAAATTCTGATTTAGAATGGAAATCAAACATTAAATATTTGGGAGTTAACATGGACCAGAAACTAAATTTTACTAAACATACAAATATTATTTGCAGAACTGCAACAACTGCTATGCACAATTTATTCCCGCTACTCAATCGAAATTCAAGACTCTCACTAAAAAACAAAATTCTTCTGTTTAAAACCTGCATTCGACCGACTTTAACTTATGCCTGTCCTGTCTGGAGTAATAACGGGTGTTTTTTTTAGAGGTATAGAACTTTAAATTGCAATAAAACAACGATGGATTATTCGATTGACATGAATTTTTTTTTATTCGAAAGATAATCTTGTGGCATTACATTAAATCATACCAACAAGACGGCGCAACATGTCACACAGCTCGTGCCACAATCGATTTATTGAAAGACACGTTTGGTGACCGCCTAATTTCACGTTTTGGACCTGTGAATTGGCCTCCAAGATCTTGTGATTTAACACCGCTGGACTACTTTCTGTGGGGCTATGTAAAGTCATTGGTCTATGCGGATAAGCTACAAACGCTTGACCATTTGGAAGCCAACATTCGCCGTGTTATTGCCGATATACGGCCACAAATGTTGGAAAAAGTCATCGAAAATTAGACGTCCAGATTGGACTACATCCGAGCCAGCCGTGGCGGTCATATGCCAGAAATCATATTTAAAATGTAATGCCACAAGATTATCTTTCGAATAAAAAAAAAATTCATGTCAATCGAATAATCCATCGTTGTTTTATTGCAATTTAAAGTTCTATACCTCTAAAAAAAAACACCCATTACATCCTGTTCTAATTATAAAAAAATTCAGGTGATCCAAAATAAATGTCTTAGAGTGGTTGGAAATTATCCTAGATATAAAAAAATAGTAGATATCCATGACGAGTTAAATATTCAACTAACAAAAGACTTTATTTTCAAGTTAACAGAGAAATTCTTTGCTAAGTGTCCCTTTAATGAAAGTCCTCTTATTCAAGATATTGGAAAACATAAAATACACGAACTTCCGTTTAAAAAATATAAGCATAAAATAACAAATCACATTTTACTCTAAATTATCGTCATGATTTACCATTACTGTTGATAGTTTTATTTAGTTACATTATTTATTTTATTATTATTGTTATTTTATTTACTTATTATTATTTTTTTTTTTGCTCTTTTATATAGGTTTTTTTTGAATTTTTTCCCTATGCATATTAGCTTATGATTGTAATTTGTTATATTTTAATTGCTTAAAATTATATTATGTAAGGTAATTAAGTCATGAAAAATGTTAACTTTTTCGATACTTAATTATGAAAATTAATTATGTTACATTTGTATTATAAATTGTTGATTCTAATAAAGTGTGTGTGTATTCAGAGCTATCACATGGCAGTAGTAACCCTGGAGCCTCGTACAGAAGATATAAAGATATGGTCAAGAGTTCACTCAAATCATGTCATCTCCTACATTCATTTTGGGAAAAGGTATGTACTGATCGCTCCAAGTGGAGAATAACACTAGCTGAGACTGCTCGTACTCCAAGGAAAGACAGACTTAATAGTATGCCTGTGTCATCTGGAGAGTATTTGTGCTGTGTGCGCGGAAAAACTTTTGTGTCGCGTATTGGACTCTACCAGTCATGAAAAGACACATTCAAGAAGGAATGTGTAGATTTGCAAAGCACGCATCGTCGTTGCTTCGACGGGGATGGCTATACACTGTGATAACTCCGTTATTATCAATCTTTGATGTATAGTGTAAAATCCTTTAATATGTGTGAAATGCTCTAATGCTCCTGTATGAAATGCTCTTAATTTACTATTCTAAATTAATTGATACATCGCAATAAAACTCTGATGTTAGAGACTCACAAATTTTATAATACAAGGTTTCTCAAAAGAAATTTTATATTTAGTGGATCGATTAAAAAAAAAAAGTAAGCCGTATATAGAAAAAATGTTTATTAATTATTAAAATACACTTTTTGGGGAATTATTTCTTAAAAATAATATCGTCTAAATGTAGACCCTCGCGTTCTCGGCACTCATTTAATCGAACAGTAAAATTACTTATGACGTCTCGGCAGGTGGCCTCAGGGATGGCTGCCATTTCGTGACGGATATTTTCTTTCAAATGCGCCAGTGAAGTCGGTTTATTGGCGTAAACTTTAGATTTAAGATAACCCCATAGGAAAAAGTCCATAGGGGTTAAATCTGGACTGCGTGGAGGCCAATTTATGTCACCTCATCTCAATCACCTGATTTACGAAATTAACCCTCTGACTGGCATCTTGGGGCTTTAATTCTTGCACCAATTGAATTTTGTAGGGGTGCAGCTTTAGGTCTTTGTGCATAATGCGATGTAATGATGATCTATGCACATTTAAAGCACTTGCGCGCTTCCGAATTGAAAGGTTCGGGTCGTCACGAACAGACTGATTAACATTCGCCACGTTTTCTACCGTTCTTGATGACCTAGGTCGCCCGGATTTTGATTTATCCAGCGTTGTACCAGTCTCTTCAAACTTTTTAACCCAATGTCGAATGAGAGGAATGTTTGGCGCATCATTTAAGTGGCGAAAACCTCGAATACTGCAGAATTTTCTACGCGCTACAGTCGCCGAATCACCGTTTTTGTAAAACTCTCGCACGCATAACACGCGGTCTGCTCCCAAGAAACGCTCCATAGCGACTGAATTCCCAAGAGCCAGGCTACCGATTGACATAACCCCCGCGCCCCTCAGATACGTTGCGTTCACGCAGTAAGCTAAATAAATATAAAATTTCTTTTGAGACACCTTGTACAAAAATAATATTACGTTTAAAAACAGAAAATTGCTCAATAATGATATCGGTTCACAATGTTCTCACGGACTTTTTTTAGATCTAGTTAAGATCTACATTTTTTGCCTACAGTAGGCGTTTACGTTTAATCAGACAGATCAATCCGAGTGATCCAAGTGCTCCCGATCCGTTCGTAAAGTCAGTCGGAGCGTACACATTAGCTTATCTTTAGTCAATCCAATTGATCCGCCAGAGCACTCTGAGCGTTCCAAGCAATCCGATGATCTGGCAGGATTGCTGAGATTAATGTATTGCTGGTGGTACGGGTTAGCGCGGGTAAAATGAATCTTACAGCCAATTGGAATGTGTTGAAAACATATCTTAACATAATAGACGAAATAAGTGCTGCTTGTAATAAAATTCTATTACCTATTGGCAATAAACTCATATTTATAAAACACAACGCGGTAGCAGTTGTTATCAACGACAGATATTTGACAGTTGCATTAAGCGCCACCGTTATCAGAAGTAATTACTTAACTTCAAAGACTTATATTACTTACGAAAATTTTAACAAAATACGAGCAATCCGACTATCTTGTGACGTCGCCAGATTAATCAGAGCAATTTTGCAGATTGACTAAACGTAAACGCCTATTACAGCCGGACAGATCTCTCGTGGCCGGGCGTGAAACATGCGCGTGAAATTTGTAGTGCGGATTATAACTTTGGCGAATTGCATTATTTCCTACACACGCTATTACAGTCAAGTGCATAAGCGCAACATTCAAAATATATTTAATATTAAAATCATGGAGACAAAAAGCAAACTAGGTGGACGTGCTATTAATAGTCAAAGTCGAGAAATAATTAGCAATGTTCTTGATTTTTGTAAGCCTATATTATTTACAATCTACTTGAAATTGCAGGAGTTTGGAAAAAGACGCGGGACGGGGGTGCTCTGGCCAATAAACAAGTCGACAAAGTGAACGTCAAATGCAGTAATCACTTAAATCAAGCAGCTACGTTTCTATAGTTTTGTTGTTCGACTGTGATGGGAGGAACTTGTGTTTGTACACGTACCTAACTGATAAATATAATGTACACGTGTAAGAATGTGAACTTGTTTCTTTGACTGTTCTCTGTATCTGACACTGTCTTTCCTAGTGCCCTCTCTATGCGCGCCATAAGCCACGCCCGGCCACGAGAGGTCTGTCCAGCTGTATGTCAATATATCTTTTGTTAAGCCTACGTAATCAATACCAATTGCACGGTGAGTACGAAACTAATGATTACCCCCCATAACGCCCTCTAGGAGGACATGGGCGAAGTTGGAACCCTCACTACAAGCTTTCTCCGATTATTGGACAGAGCAAGTTCAAGTTGCATTTGTTAGGATGAGAAAGGACTTACCCAAAGCTTGTTTCTGGCTATTGAATCCAAGAAGTAAAAAAAAGTAGTTCACCTGAAAAAAAAAAAAATAAATAATAATGAATTACATAACCGACTAAAAAGATAAAGATTGATATTTTTCAAAAAAATAATTTTCTCAAATTTCTTACGTGAAATTTTCCAGAGTTATAGATCAACCCTTTGGTAAAATTTTACTTAGTAATCCACTTATCAAGTACTTTCATATGATACCCCACTCAAAATTTAAATAAATATAAAACTAGTAAACTCGACTTGGTTAATGGAGCAATTCTGTGGAAAATCTGTAAGCTTACAGACAAAATCTGTAAGAAACTGTCCGTAACAACAGATAAAACAACTCCTTAGATACGATCGTCTGTAAAAACTTAAACACCTTAAGTAAAAAAGATACAAGACAATAGTCCGTTCGGTCGCATTGTACGGATCTGAATGCTGGCCGACCACAAAAAGCTCTGAACTTCCATTACATTCCATCGAGATGCGTATGCTTCTTTATGGGCATTTCTCTCTTGGAGCACACACCGAATGATGTTAGTCGACAGAAGATTGTGGTGGCACAAATTCAGGAAAAAAAATGCGGGAAAAACGACAGTGGTTTGGACATATCAGACGAACAGCGCCTAGTACCGTTCTCTACATTGCTCACAATTTTACAACAGATGGCAAGCGCCTTCGCGGTAGATCAAAACCAACGATGGCAAGATACAGTCAACGATCACATGCGGGTTGCCCACATGAAGCGTTTGACCCGCAAAAGAGTTCAAAAACCCAAAATCCAAAAAACGGACCCTGCACCAACGGGAGAAGGCTAAGAAAAAGAAGAAGAATAAGGCTCAAGATATAAAAAAATATACAGAGTGTTCATTTTAATTTGCCCAATACTGATATCTCGAGAACTATAAAAGCGGGGTTGGTTAAGTTAGACAATAATTGCTATTTCATAATGTTTTGGTTCAACTAGTGGTTCTCCAAATACGTTGTATAACTTTCTTATTGTTTTGGAACACACAACTGTTTTTTACTTTAAAGAGTATTTTATTCTAAATTATTAGTTTTAAGAAAAGGGCTGGGAAAATCTTGTGAGACACTGGGAGTCGTGCGTTAACCATCACCGGAGTCGAATGAACCTCCCAAGAATTTTGGTTGAGAAACCCGATAGCGTGTAGTGAGCCCGAAGTAGTCTGGAAGTGTGGAGGACAGTTTTGATGACTTGAACGAATCTCGATAACGGGTTAAACACTGTGAGTGTTGTGAGGTGTTTAACGGCTTGTGAGGCGTACGGTGATTGTGAGGTTTTGTGGAGTGTCTCTCATGGGATTTCGTAGCCAGCATTTAAAAGTTTTAGTATAATTATTAACGTCAATTCTTAACTAGACATTAAACGTAGATTAAGTAAAATGCATACTTTAATTCAAACACCCTTTTTCCTGTCAAAAAATCTAAGCAACCGACTGGCGGACTTTTAGGGTTTCAGACTTGATTCCGCTCGCAAGTCTTGGAATCCACAATGTCAGGGATCAGCAAACTTAAGAAGCTAAAGAGCCAAATTCACCATTTATAGCATCTGGAAACATTTTAAAGACTCATAATTTTGTTTTAATACATGACTTTTTGAATATTTGAACTTAAGTTAAAGAGCCACACGAATGTCCTCAAAGATCCGTATGCGGCTCGCGAGCCGCGGTCTTCCGACCCATGCACTATGTAGAAGGGCCTTTCAAAGTAAGTACCACGAAGTACAATCAAATACTTAAATTCATTCAGCTAACCGTGACGTTTTGACCGATCCTAGAAATGCCCCACAGTATGTACTTCACAAAACCCAATGGCGTGGGCTTCTAAAAGCCCTATGCTCCAGCAAGGAGTTCTAAGACACAATATATATAAGAGTTTCTTGCTTGTATACCAACGAAACCCTAAAAAGAAAAGTTACGTAAGTTCTTCGAAATATAAACTGATATGCGGCCACATAAAATTCGTCTTCATAATTTTCTTTCCATTTGGTAAAATATCAATTTAGCCTATAAAACAAAATTTATTCAGACCCCTCTTCTTATACCGGGTGTAATCAAAATAAAACAAATCTAATTATTTTTCAAGTCACGAGCTTGCGTTATATACCTTGGTTCTATTACTGGAGTGCCCTGTATATTAAATTGAACCCCAGAAGTAATTTTTCATTCGTTCAGTTTACAAAATTCACCGAGCAACACAAAAAATATACAGATTTAAATTAAAAATTGAATTTAAAAAGTCTTATTTGCCGAGAGCTTTTTCATGATTTGCTCCGCGTAATAATTGCTTGCGCCATACAGAGGTGGTTCGTGAAATAGGGCACTTGAAAATACAGTAATGGTTGGTTTATATTCGGAACAAGAATATGGAATGGGAAATAAGAATAGTACACAAGAATAAAAAATATGAAACCGTTTATATCGGACATAACATTTCGTCGCTACGCCTGCGTACTTGCGTTGGCCTGTGTTTAACGTTTGTCACTGGACAGGTTCTTAAAACTTACAAGAAGAATAAATAAAAATAATAAAAACATTTTATTGTTGTTTACAACCCTCTGATCACAACTGAAAAACATCTGTTGAACAAACTTTATTACGGAAGACATTTTGATTGCTGTGCGCAGGCTTATCGTGTCTTATTCTTGAAATAAGAATAAAATATTGAATGTTACCAACTATTCTTATGTTTAAGTTAAATTTCATTCCTACATAAACCGATATACGGCGCAGCCATGTTTTAACATCTTGTGTACTATTCTTATTTCCTATTCCTTATTCTTGTTCCGTATATAAACCAAGCATAAAACCGAATTGATGCAAGGGCACAGAAAGTTTCTAATCAATGTCCAAGGCAAGCGTTACACTATAAAAGATAAATTGGATGGAGTTTTCCATTATTCCTAGGTGAAACATGTTAAATACAAATTCAATTAAAAACACTAGGGGCCGATTTCAGAATTAGCTTAGTTAACTATAACCAAATGCTCAGAGAATGGTTTCTATGGTTACTTATGGGATTTTTATATTGTAACCGTGTTCAACCAAATGGTTAAATTCGGCTAAGCTCTCAGAAACTGGATCTAGGTAGGTTTCACTAATATATTTATTTTCTCGATACGTATTGCGGCTCTTACGCCATTTTCAAGAGTTTGCAAAATAACTAAATACAGAGCCGGAGTAAGGAAAACTTGCGCTAGGAGCAGAGCTAATGTTTTTGGCGCCATTGGCAAATAAAAAAAAAAGATCCTCACCTCTCAAAATCCAAGTGATGAAAAAAAAAGGTCCTCACCTCAAAATTCAAGTTGTGAGAAAAAAAAAAGGTCCTCGCGCATTATTTGCGCCCCCAACAAAAGGCGTCATCCGCCCCCCCCCCTTACTGCGGCTCTGACTAAATATAAAACATAGAACAGATCTTTATATACTGTGTCATAGGTAGAAATCGGGAATAATTTCACTCAGCTTTTTGGACAAGAAGCGTTTATTTTAACAAAACACAACGTTTCGCCAACAACATTGTTGGCTTCTTCAGGTGCTATAACAATAACATCAAAATAGAAAACAATCTTATACAATCAATAAAGAAAATTTACGTATGTTAGTTAAACGTAACTATAACAGACTGTACATCAATCATCTCCAAGGATGGTGAATTGCAGAAATTCATTGACAATAATGTGTACTTGAAGAAAACAGACCATAGGAAAACAGGACTTAAATTTTCAATTAAATATTGCAATATAATGATCAAAAATAGAAACTATTATTTAAATTTTACAATTCAAAACGAGACTAAATAAACTATACAACTGTCCGATATTACTGTTTAACACATGTTTAAATGATATTAATACGTAAAATTAAGTAAAATTTTTGATTTTGTGGAGATGGGAGGAAATGTTAAACAGTTCGTTTTGGATTCTCTAGGGTAATAGAGTTTTTGGGTCCGATATACAGTTTGGGGTACTCTTTCCACAGGATCTTTGTGCGTACCATCGATTTTGGGGAGTGAGTACGTCGGTCTGTATGAAGATTTAATACTCTATATCTTTCTAGGTTTCCAACCGTTACTGTTATGGTTTTTCCGGTGTCTGTACCGGTTTAAATTTTATTATTTCTTGCAATTTATAATTGTATTTAAATTGGGTGTATGGATCCTTAAGGGATTTGGGTTTTGGACTTGATATACCATCTGAGGTACCTTTCTCTCATTACTTTGTACGTACCATTGTTTTGAGGGATTGGTGCGTTGAATTGTATGATTACTCCGAAGCTCATTACTTCATTTTGGTTCTTTTGACTGAGTTGTTGGTTGTTAAAATTTCATGATTTCGAGGGTTATCGGTGCATTATGTTGTACAGGGTGGGCCACTGTCAACTCTGTTGATTTGTGCGTACCAGGTTGTCAGGGGGGATAGTGTCGCAGCCTGTCATATTGATGCGTTGATAAAACTTGATATCATTGTATTTATGAATAAGTTAATATTGGACAGTTGTATAGTTTATTTAGTCTCGTTTTGAATTGTAAAATTTAAATAATAGTTTCTATTTTTGATCATTATATTACAATATTTAATTGAAAATTAAAGTCCTGTTTTCCTATGGTCTGTTTTCTTCAAGTACACATTATTGTCAATGAATTTCTGCAATTCACCATCCTTGGAGATGATTGATGTACAGTCTGTTATAGTTACGTTTAACTAACATAGGTAAATTGTCTTTATTGATTGTATAAGATTGTTTTCTATTTTGATGTTATTGTTATAGCACCTGAAGAAGCCAACAATGTTGTTGGCGAAACGTTGTGTTTTGTTAAAATAAACGCTTCTTGCCCAAAAAGCTGAGTGAAATTATTTCCTATTTCTACCTATATTCAAAATTGGACGTTAAATTACTAATATACTGTGTCATTACAAAGGTACAAGGGTTTTTACAAACGACCACTAGATGGCAATATTGAAATGTACTATTACTATATTTTTAAAACTTGACATTTGTTATTGTGAAATCAGTGGCAGCTTATAAATTGACCGAGTAGTTTGTTGACAGTGAGCGTTAAAAACTAATTGAAGAAGATCGGCATGTGATTACCGTGAGATAGAGGCATCCTTTGGCATATCGCAGAATGAAATACCTTCGATTTTGCATTAACATTTAGCTGTGAAAAAATCTGTTCCCGATGGATTCCGCATAATTTGGCCGAAGCTCAAAAAAAGGCTCGTGTTAATTGGAGTAAGGGAATGCTAAAAAAATTAACCTAGGCACTGCAAAATCCGCACTACATACCTCGTAACAGGTGACGAAACTAGGATTTATTCATATGAACCGGAAACTAAGCAACAATCCACTGTTTGGGTCTTCCAAGATGAACCGAAACCCACGAAAATTGTTCATTCACGAAGCATTTCCAAGAAAATGATCGCTTGTTTCTTCGGTTGTACTGGACATGTCGCAACCATTCCTTTAGAAGATCGGAGAACAAGTAATGCTGAATGGTACACAACAATTTGTTTGCCAAAAGTCATCGACAAAATCAGGAAAAACAACAAAAACGTCGCATCATTCCTCATGACAATGCAAGTTCCCACACAGCACGTCAAACAATTGATTATTTGATGGAGAAAAACATCGAATTAATGTTTCATTGCCCGTATTCACCTGATTTATCCCCTAACGACTTTTTTTTCCTCAATGTCAAACAAAAAATGCGTGGACAGCGATTTTCATTACCTCAAGAACAGTTGAAGTCTTCGAAAACCATGTTTTTGAGATACCAACTTCAGAGTGGAAAAAATGTTTCTAAAATTGGTTTAAACGCATGCAAAAGTATATAAATCTTAAAGGCGAATATTTTGAAAAGCAATAAAACCGTTTGTTCAAAAAAAAAAAAATATTTCTTAGTTTTTGTAAAAACTTAAAAGGTAACCCTAGCAGTTCGTTCGTATGTGCCAATCATACTGACTTCCAAGTCTACTTAATTGTATGAAAAATAAAGAGGTCCAATGAATTCTTATACAACACTAGTCTGAATAAACCAGAAATGATGATCAGGATTCGAACCTGAGTCCTTGTGCTCCGTAGCCAATAGTTTTACCACTGAGTCACCCTTAAATCCTCTAAATAAAATCCAATTTTAAGCAACAAAGACCCACATATAACCCCTGAAAAATATAATGCAAACTTAACAAAAAAAGCGATTTATTACCCAATATTTCGGGACACCCCATAATACGTTTCCGAAATAAATGAGTCGGATGATTTACGAACTAAACTAAACGGTAAAGAATAAACGAGGAAGCGCATTAGTAGTTTCCGTTCGAACCGGTTCGTAGCGGTCAGAACGGATATCTATACTGCTAGAAAAGGAATGAACGGTGTGTACGAAATACACTGTGTATTATATCAGTAGAACGATTCAACGTTTTCTATGAACCTTTGTCAATAATATATAAAGGCATTTTTGCTTTATCGTCAAGGGTTTAAAAGCCATTTTTTATCGGAAAAAATGTTTCTTTTTCATACGAATATTTATGAAGACTTTGACTTACAAATTTATTGTTCGTTGTCAAATTTACACTGTAGAACAGTAGAAGAACAAAATTTGATGTGGGAAATTTCACAAATTTCAGTGTTTCGTAAGTATTTAGTAAGTAAGGCATCTTACCAGTAGTAACACTGTTATACTACTTTATCGGATTGCTGATAAGTGACTGTTCGTTGCTACAATTATCGA
Organism: Liopterus haemorrhoidalis; assembly: GCA_963971575.1. NCBI lineage: Eukaryota > Metazoa > Arthropoda > Insecta > Coleoptera > Dytiscidae > Liopterus > Liopterus haemorrhoidalis. The sequence continues at coordinate 5,852,116 of OZ020625.1, forward strand.
TATTCAATACTATATGCTTTCTCTGTCTATATCATTATGGGTACATTCGATTTGACGCTCCGAGCGTTCCGAGCACGTTCTGTACACTCAAACGTGTTCGATTTGACGCTCGGAGTACACTCAATTGCATTCGTTTTGCGATCGAGCGAGCATTTAGAGTGCGCTCTATGTGTTCGGGGTTTAAAGACCGAGCATATGGAGTATGACGTAAAAAAGTGGGGGAAAGGCGGGAAAGAAATGAAAGTTTAAAATTAAATTATAAATAAAATAAAAATAATAGCCTTAGGCCCGTATTTCCATCTTCAGTTAAAGTTCCAGGTAACTATCTGACAGATAAGGTTATTTGTAACTTCATCTGCTGAATAAATGTCAATACCAGTCAGTGAATCCAATACGTCAGTCTCATTATCCGTTAGATAACTATCCGATAGATACATTTGTATAGAAAGAAGGGATGACATTTTCTCAGCAGATGAAGTTACAAATAATCTTATCTGTCAGATAGTTACCTGGAACTTTATCTGAAGGTGGAAAAACCGGGCCTTAATGGTCGTTTGTAAGAATATAACCCTCGTACATAAAAGTTATAATTTCATGGCATTCCGGCGCCCCCCCTCCCCTCCCAGACTCGCCTAATGTTTAAACCGGCCCTGACTATTTTAAATAAAGTTGTGTGTAATATTGAATTAAACATCTGTATATTATGTTCTTTTGTGATACAACTAATTAAAAGAAAGAAAAATTAACTTCGCATTTAAAAACGGATTTCAGCAAAAAAATCTGTAATTTTTTTCAATTCGTCGCTCGTTACATTTACGTCCCATTGTTTGAGAGGCATAATTACACTGTTTCAGTGGTATTCAAAATGTAATTATCCCTCATCCCCATAATGAAAACAGTAGCATTTTTTTGCAGTAAGAAGCAGAAATTTTATATAAATTATTACTGTTACGCTAGCGCTGATGATTTCAAAACAGAAACGGTTTACTTTTAAACCCTTTTTTATATTTCCTCGACATTAATTATGTTTTGTTTTTAAAATTCAAATAAAAAAGTATATAAGCTTTGTTCTAAGAATTGGTTCAATGTTTTAAAATAATTAATTTTAATTATAAAAATACATTTTATATAGTTTTCTTTTTAAATTACTCGTTTTTAGGATTTTGTAGGTATGACCAAAACACCCTTATACCGTCATTTTGTCGTCTGTCAAAACGGCTAAACGTAGAGAGTTGAAATTTGGCATGCTTATACAACTCTTTGCCCCGCACATAGGAAAAATACTAATACATCTAAAAAACATATCCCCCCAAAAATATAAACAAATATCTACTCATCGAATAAAAAAATCTGAGTAGGGTATCAATTGAAAGCCCTTAGTACGTGGATTAACGATCAAAATTTTGTTTTTGCAAAATAAATAATTTAGATGCGATTTTTGCACAAAATTGTGCAAAAAATTGTCCCACACCCTGTAGCCCAGATGATTTAAACTAAAAATCTGAAAAAATCTAAGTAATGTACATCAGAAGTAAGAGTATCAAATGTAAGCCCTTAATACGTGGATTGACGATCAAAATTTTATTTTTGCAAAATAAATTATTTTGACGCGTGTTTTGCCAAAATTGTGCTAAAAAAATTTTGTCCCACATCCTGTAGTCCAGATGGTTTAAACTAAAAATCTGAATAAATTCTAAGTAATGTACATTGGTGTGAACCGGAATAAAACAATAGGAATTTTTATCTGATTATGTTTTCGGAAAATAACGCATTTTTTGTGTTTTTTACTTGACCACGTAATATATTTAATAACTTATCTAAGACAGTGAACCAGCATGCTTTGATAGTGTAATGGCTAGCATTCTAATTTGCAAACTTAGGTTCGCTCCGCTCTCAAGACAATTTTATTTTTACTGTTTTATTTTTGCATTTTTATTTTGTTTAAATTATTTTTTCAAAATTCTAGTTAAATTTGGGCAAATGTTGCATTTAATTTTTAAAAGCGTAAATTTAATAACCAGTGGAAATTTTTTAAATTGAATAAACGAAATCAGAGGGGTTATATGACTTAAAACAACCAATGGAAGCCATAGGCGCAATTTTCTGATCTTGAACCTTGCTATATAAAAAAATACTGCACAAATTTAGAAATCTAAATAATGGTATTAAGCATTCGAATTAAAATTAACAAAAAAAATATTTTAACATAAAATTTGTTTTGGCATCCCAAATAATCATCATTCACTCACTAAATATCTGCGAAACTCAGAAATGTGTGACAATTCACACTTCACATAAATTTTTTCTCTTATGTTATATATTTCTTTGTAAGTTATGTAATTATTCTGTTCACTATCTGTTTGTTTTGTTTGTTACTACTTCTATATTATATGTAGGGGAGATGTGGGGACGGTGGCACACATTTTGGTTTTCTGTACATAACATTTTCAATTTTGAATTTTTTAAATAAATCTTTTTGCCACTTAATACTTATAATGCCGTTGTTTAAATAACCTGTTAAAAATTAATGTCCTTATCACGTGCCATTTATAATTAATATTTTTGTTGACCTCTGTAATTGTGCCACTGTACCTATACGTGAGGGTACAGTGAAACAGCATTAGGGATACAGTGGAACAGTAAATATAATAGGTATCCAAAAAATCTGTATATGTATTAATAATTTTTATTGAAACTTCAATTCAATGTCTTTCAAAATAAATCATCTGAAGGTACTGAAAAATTAATAAAAAATCAAATTTTTTGGAACCATATAAAAATGAATATATAAATTTAAATTTATTATTAATATAAAAAATAAACTTTGGTAAGTTCCTTGGAAGCAGTAAGTTTTGATAGTTTTTATTTTAATGTTAATTATATTTCATTAAATTTACTGTAAAAATCAAAGCTTCTAAACGGTGTTTTGTACTATCAGACAGAGCAGGAGATGATAAAACTTTTATCAGCTCTGATTTTTTAAATGTGTAATTTTTATTTGTTTTAATAAATTTAAAGAGTAGAGTCAGCCGTCGGAGATATGTTACAAAAATATCGTCAGTCGTTATTTCTATGATTTACCCTATAGAATGGCTCTTCATTTTATTCTTTCAGTGTCCTTCAAATATTAAGGCATATTGCAAAAGGCATATGTCAACATTATCATCCGAGTTTGAATTCTCATCAATATTGACATCAGTATCAGACGTGTCTGAACAAGAATATCTTTTAATTTTCTGATCTTTTTTATTTTGCGCAGTTTGGAATTGTTCTTCTAACTCGTACCCACGTACGTGGGTACAGTGGCTCACTGTACCACTGTATCCACATAACACGTGTGCCACTGTTAGCCTAATCCTATTTTCACGAACATTTTATCAAATATAATAAATGATATAGTTTAGAACATTAGTAATTGCTTTATACTGTAGACAAATGACCAATTTACAACATGTAATACAAATTTTCTTACTAATTTAGTTGTGTGTCGTTCAAATAAAAAAATTCTTGTTACGATAAACTTTAGTTTGTCAATCTCAAATCAACATTTTCATTATAAATGGCAGGACTTCAATTTATAGACTCAAAATGTGGATAGTATAATTTCTCAGTACCAGAGGGGCCTATATATACCCAAACAGACATGAAAATATTCTATATTTCAAAGATATTTCAAATGTTCCACTGTACCAATTGTGCCACCGTCCCCACATCTCCCCTATATTGTTTTTGGCCTAGATGCCGTTAAACAAATGGTAATAATAATAACAAAAACAATAATATACTTGGACCTCTTTTCGTCCTCCTTGAGAACGATATCCTTCTCAGCAGGACTTGAAAATTAGAAAATGACATAAAAAACATCTGTCACTACCCACAGTATACCTCTATGGTCTATTTCAAATTTAAAAAAAAGTAGATAGCGCTGCGAACCGAGTACGATTTACACTGGACAAATACAGTATAGCGGGAAATTTAAAATAAGTTACAACTAGGGTATGGGCGTAGTAACTGGGTTAGCAAGTGATTTTTTTTTTTAAATATAAAAAAGGTTAATAAGATATTCAAATAAACAAGGCAGATAATAGACTTACGTTATTTATACGACATAAATTCAGTTTAATGGGAAATTTGAAAAAGTTAAAAAAATATTAATTTAAAAAATTATGTACTATATATAAAAAGAGAGATTTGGCAAAAATAGTTTAAATAAAGCAATAAAACAAACAATACCATGTATCTTCACAGTTAAAGTTTCTTATTTAAATAATTATTGTAAATAAAAATTAAAAATATATGTATATATGAAGGTCTAAAAATTATATCAATAACTTCTTCTTTGGGCTGTCTTTTGGCCTCACATTAGTCCTCTCTCTTGATCTGTTAATTGTCAAGTGTCAACAAATATTTATATGTCAGATAACCTAAAAAATATATAACTGCCTAAAAACAAATTACATGGAGATTTTTCTCCATAAAATCTACGCCAAAAATATAAAAAAAGTCTAAATATGTAAATAATAACAAAATATATGAAAAAAATTAAATAATATAAATAATATATATTTCCAATGTACGACACTGAACATCTGTCAACTTGGACTAAAAACAATAATTTAACAGTGTAATAGGGATGACGATCTAAACCAATCCGAAGCAAGGACAAACAGCTACTATCTTCTTACACACATTTTTCTATTTTGAAATAGACCTGCGTTTCCCAAACTTTTTTTTTCCGTGACCCGGTAATTTTCACACTTTTTCTTTGTGACCTACTAAAATTTTTTCGTCTATAATAGTCCATAGGTGAGCTAAAACATATGGATATCCATACAGTTTTCATTTTTTCACATAATAATTATAATAAAAAAGCATTAACCGTTACAAAAATTTGTAGAAATTAAACAAAAATTATTAATGAGAACCAATAAATTATTAATGAGAAGTGTGGTGCTGTTTATTTTTTACTAATAATTTCAGATTAGGAGAAAACGATGATAGCTTTATCCTTAGACCCGGTTCTATTTCCAATCGGTTTCGGTACTTATTTTTAAGGAAGACTAATGTTGAGAAACCTGCTTCGCACTTATAGGTCGTGACGAAAGGCATTAGAAATTTTATTGCTTTTTCCGCTATAACTGGGTATTCCTGACGACAATTTATCACCTAGGTTTCGCGAGTTTTTATGCGACCCGGCATTTCGCTTACCGCGACCCGGTACTGGGTCGCGACGCACCACTGGGGAAACCCTGAAATAGACCATAGATTCATCTACACGTGAACAGCAGCTTTTAATGCAACCTCCTTTAAAACACAAATAATTTATAATACATTTTCACCGGTGCGCAAAATAAAAAATAAGTTTTAAGTTGGTAACACCGCTTTAGGCTTATCATTTATCATTCATACGCCTATACTGACAATATAGGGCGTCCTTTCATCTATAAATACTACATTATACTCTTAGGATAAGCCGCATAGTTTAATGCCCCCGATTATTCTACGGCAGTGGAAGGACTTCGCCTGTTTCAAACTCCAGGACACAGGTGTGTTTTCTTTGAGCGAATTTCCTCCCTACTATTGGTAGATTAACATAATCGCTGTTATAAATTTTTATTTATGAAAATTGTTTCCAAACTTCACAAGATAAATATATTGCACTAGAAAAACTTACAAAACAGATAAATATGATTAATTGATAGGCACAATCAGTTAATCATTTTATGAAAAATGGAACGGTTTTCCTTTTTGTTTTAAACAAGCTTACTGTTATACAATTTTTTGTATATTATTTCCCTAAATCAGTCAGAATTAGATGATACAGTGTATTTATTTTTTATTGCAACATGTACTATGTCATTACCATGAATACAGTTTTTGACAGCAATATAAATCGTGTTCATTTTCATTTGCAACATAGAAAATTAGTGTGTATACTTTTGCTCATTGCTGATTTAAAAATTGATCAACATGTATACAGATGAAGAAAAATAATGATGGTAACTTGGTATAACTCCCAAATGAGTTTAAGAGAAGTTTTTGCTGTATTTAGTGTAACTTATCCAGATCGGCCAATACCAAATCCCTCTACAATTTCAAGACTAGTTAATAAATTTCATCGCGAAGGAAGTTTTAAGTGAAAACATAATAAAAAAATTGATGTGAAGTGTGAATTTTCACACATTTCAGGGTTTTGCAGGTATTTAGTAAGTGAATGATGATTATTTGGGGTGCCAAAACAAATTTTATGACAAAATATTTTTTTATGAATTTTAATTCGAATGCCTATTACCATTATTTAAGTTTTTAAAGATGTGCAGTATTTTTTTTTTTATATCAAGGTTCATTAAGATTTTGAAAATTGCGCCTATGGCTTCCATTGGTTGTTTTTAGTCATAGCTCCTCCCCTTTGATTTCGTGTACATTCAAATATATAATTAAATTATAATTTCAACAATTTCCACTGGTTATTAAATTTACGCTATTAAAAATTAAATGCAACAATTGCCAAAATATAATTAAAATTTTGAAAAAATAATTTAAACAATATAAAAATGCAAAAAATAAATAAAAAATAATATTGTGTCCTCACGTAGGACTCGAACATGAGTCCGATTACGAATTCTTGGACAGAACGCAAGTATCTTAGCCACAGCACCAAGAAACACGTTACTATTGAGCGTATTATATAACTATAAGTTGTCAACATTATTAGCAAAAAAACACAAAAAATGCTTTTTTTTCCAAAAACATAATCTGATCAAAAATTCCTGTTGAACTATTCCGGTTCACACCAATGTACATTACTTAGAATTTTTTCAGATTTTTAGTTTAAACCATCTGGGCTACAGGGTGTGGGACAAAATTTTTTTTGCACTATATTGGCAAAAATCGCTTCAAAATAATTTATTTTGGAAAAATAAAAATTTGATCGTTAATTCACGTACCAAGGGCTTTCATTTGATACCCTACTCAGAATTAAAAAAAAATATTTTTTTTTTCGATGAGCACATATTTGTTTATATTTTTAGGGGGATATGTTTTTTAGATGTTTTGGTATTTTTCCTATGTGCGGGTCAACGAGTTGTATAAGCATGCCAAATTTCAACTCTCTAGGTTTAGCCGTTCGGCTACAATTTTTACCGAACAGACAGACAGACAGACAGACAGACAGACAGACAGACAGACAGACAGACGACAAAATGACGGTATAAGGGTTTTTTGGTCATACCTACAAAACCCTAAAAAGAACAACATCCCACGTGCTTACAGAAGAGAAGCAGTTGGAAATATTATTACAAGTGGAAGAAAACAAAATACTTTAAGATCAATTGCACAAACCGTTGGTGTCAGTATTGGATCTGTTTTTAACTTCTTAAAAAAAGAAAAGTTTCGGTCATACAAATTTCAAAATCATCAAGAATTGTTAGAAAGTGACGCAGCAGTACGTATGGATTTTTGTTTTGAAATGTTTGAAAAAATTAATTCCGAAACAACAATGCTTCAAAGAATTTTATTTACTGACGAAGCAACGTTTACTCTAAATGGTGAAGTGCACAGACAAAATTTTAGGTACTGGAGTCTAGAAAAATTACATTTGTTTCATTCCTCCCGGACTCAAAGGCCGCAAAATTAAATGTTTGGGCAGGGAGAATAGGACCCAAAATTATAGGGCCTTTTTTTATTGACGGTAACCTTAATGCCGCAAAATATCTAGCCCTTTTGCAAAACCAAATATTACCTGCGTTGCGAAACCTGAATATTAATGGACAAGTATGGTTTCAACATGATGGCGCACAAGTCCATTATTCTAGAATAGTTAAAGAATATTTACATAGAACTTTCCCAAATAGCTGGATTGGAAGAGAAGGGTCGATGAATTGGCCAGCGAGATCTCCGGATTTGGCACCCAATGATATTTTTATTGGGGATATTTTAAGGCCAAAGTATATAATGAAGAACTTAGGGATGTTGCTGAACTGCAAGACAAAATTATTCAAGCATCCAACAATATACCTCAAGAGCAATTGCTGAATGTTTTGAATCGTTTTTATGATCGCTTAACATTTTGTATGCAAGTAAACGGAGAATTTTTTGAACATTTATTATAAGTTTTTATTAGTTATTTATTTATTATTATTATTTTTTTTTATTTATATTTTCAATAAAATATTTTGATTTTGCTAGTAAATATGGTTTTTTCTATGTTGCAAATGAAAATGAACACGATTTATATTGCTGTCAAAAACTGTATCCATGGAAATGACAGTACATGTTGCATTAAAAAATAAATTCACTGTATATTATTTCCACAAATTAGTCGGTATTACGCGATATACATACTAGTACATAATACATCTTAAGCCTCGTTTATAATACACCATAAATTAGTGCATAGCAGAACAATGAGAATAGTGTGATTTTTATGCTATGGTTGGGTTATGTATTTATTATAAACGATGCTTGAAACAAGAATCACCAATCAGTTTTTAAGACATATCAAGGCAGGAGTCCCACAAGGAAGTATTTTAGACCCAGTTCTGTTTAATATATTTGTTAGTGATATACCGCCCAGTTCAGCTGCTATAGCCATGTTCGCTGATGATACGGCCCTATTAACGCAGCATTCTGTACTAGAAATAGCTATAGATCTTCAGATAGCTACAGACACAGTATCTAAATGGCTCAACACGTGGAACATTCTGTTAAATACCAGAAAATGTGAAACAAAGATATTTAGCCCCAGAAGAGTGAGAAATCCGCAGAATATAATAATTTATAACCAACAACTCGAATGAAATCCAAAAAATTGATGTGAAGTGTGAATATTCACACATTTCAGGGTTTCGCAGGTATATAATAAGTGAAGGCGGTATGCTGAGTGTGTAGGACAAATTTTACTTTGTAGTAATCACGGCAAAATGAACGATATTTTTAAAATAATTTATCGTCTGTTAATCATATAATAAGACTGGTTATTAAATTTACGCTCTTAAAAATTAAATACAACATTTGTCAAAATATAACTAGAATTTTGACAAAATAATTTCAACATAATAAAAATGCAAAAAAAAAAACAGAAAAAATAAAATTCACTCCGTACTCGAACTCGGAACCCTTCGTTTTCCAGCCAGTTTAAGAGTGCTCTAACGCATGTCGCCATCGCACGCCATGCGAGTGTCTTACATTGGTATAACTTTTGTACTTTGTGAACCAAAAACCATAAAAAATGCGTTATTTTCCAAAAACATAATCTGATCAAAAATTCCTGTTGTACTATTTCGGTTCACACCAATATACATTACTTAGAATTTTTTTAGATTTTTAGTTTAAACCATCTGGGCTACAGGGTGTGGGACAAAATTTTTTTTGCACAATTTTGGCAAAAATCGCATCAAAATAATTTATTTTGCAAAAATAAAAATTTGATCGTTAATCCACGTACTAAGGGCTTTCATTTGATACCCTATTCAGAATTAAAAAAAATAATTTTTGTTTTCGATGAGCTTTAGTATTTTTCCTATGTGCGGGTCAAAGAGTTGTATAAGCATGTCAAATTTCAACTCTCTAGGTTTAGCCGTTTGGCTACAATTTTTACCGAACAGACAGACAGACAGACAGACAGACAGACAGACAGACAGACAGACAGACAGACAGACAGACAGACAGACAGACAGACAGACAGACAGACAGACGACAAAATGACGGTATAAGGGTTTTTTGGTCATACCTACAAAACCCTAAAAATGAGACAGTCAAATAATTAGGAATCCACCTCGATACTCGTCTAACCTGGAGCCAACACATAAATAAAAAACTGCAATTAGCTTATGCAAGGTTACAGCAATTATTCCCCTTAATTAACAAAAAATCAAAATTCAAAGCTAAATGCGCCACATTGCTCTACAGATCCCTACTTAGACCTCTTCTTTCGAATGCATGTGAAGTATGGGGAAACACGTCGCCAACTAACCTAAAAAAATCCAAACTTGCCAAAAGTTCTTAGAATTGCCATCAAGGTTCCCTGGTTCATCCGAAACGAACAGATACACTACGTGACCATTTACCACCTGGCTGGCCTGTTTAAAGAAATCATTGTATGTTCTAAAAAATATTAAAAACTTTTTTTAAAAATTAAGTTTGTTGAAAATGGAACGGTCGGAGTTTAGCATTATTATGAAGTATGAGTTCTTACGTGGAACTACGGCATCGCAGACCACGCGTAACATTAATAGTGTATTTGGCTTTAGTGTTACTATGCAGCAGACAATATCATATTGGTTCGCCAAATTTCGTACAGGTAACTTAAAAACAAAAATAAAAAACAAAAAAAAAAAACTTGGCTCATCGATCACAACAGAAATATACTGCAACCATCTGGACGAAATGATGCAAAAACTTAAAGAAAAACAGCCTAGATTGGTCAACAGATCGACTCCTATCTTATTGCATAATAACGCTAGACCACACATTGCACAAATGCTGTGGCAAAACTACAGGAATTGGAGTTGGAACTCCTTCATCATCCTCCATACTCACCAGACCTAGCCCCCACTGATTACCACTTCTTACTCAATTTGGACAACTTAATAGGAAAACAGTTTAATTCCGACAATGCTGTAAAACTGGCCTTCCAGGAATTCATTGACTCTCGTCCGCCAGGGTTTATACCACCGGCCTGAACAACCTGCCACTTAAATGGCAAAAGTGTATAGACAATATGGGTGCATACTTTGTAGAATAAAATAATTCCTTATATTTGTAAATTATCAACCAACTTTGCCTTTTTTAGGTTTTTGTAGTTATGACCAAAAAACCCTTATACTGTCATTTTGTCGTCTGTCTGTCTGTCTGTCTGTAAAAATTGTAACCAAACCGCTAAACCTAGAGAGTTGAAATTTGGCATGCTCATATATCTCTTTGACCCGCACATAGGAAAAATACTTAAACATCTAAAAAACATATCCCCCTAAAAATATAAACAAATATGTGCTCATAGAATTTTTTTTTTTTTTAATTCTGTGTAGGTTATCAAATAAAAGCCCTTAGTACGTGGATTAACGATCAAAATTTTATGTTTGCAAAATAAATTATTTTGACGCAATTTTTGTCAAAATTGTGCAAAAAAAAATTGTCCCACACCCTGTAGCAGACGGTTTAAACTAAATATCTGAAAAAAATCTAAATAATGTACATTGGTGTGAACCGGAATAGTAAAAAAGGAATTTTTGATTAGATTATGTTTTCGGAAAATAACGCATTTTTTGTGTTTTTTTGCTGACGATGTAAATATTTAATATGTTATGTAACACAGTAAACCTATACGTTTTCATGGTGTAATGATTAGCATTCTCGCTTTCTAAATTGTAAACTAGGGTTCTCCTCCAGTCGGAGAAAATTTTATTTTTTCTGTTTTATTTGCATTTCTATTTTGTTTAAATTATTTTTTCAAAATTCTAGTTATATTTTGGCAAATGTTGGCAGAGCCATTGACTTAAAACAACCAATGGAAGCCATAGACCTTGAACCTAGAACCTTGCTATATATATATATAAAAAAAAAATTACTGCACATATTTAGAAACCTAAATAATGGTATTAGGCACTCGAATTAAAATTAACAAAAAAATATTTTAACATAAAATTTGTTTTGGCATCTCAAATAATCATCATTCACTTATTAAATACCAGCGACCCTGAAATGAGTGAAAATTCACATTTTACAACAATTTTTTTTTACAAATTTCATCCTTTACGACCTAGTATTTAGTATTTAGTATTTATTTATTCAGTGCTGTTATACACAAAATGTACATAGCATCGTCAGTAGAGACTGAAGAAAACTTTCTTCAGTTACATACTATATTACATAGTTACATTTACAATATAAAATAACCTATTTAATATGTATAAGCAGATAAAAAAACAAAACTAGTTATATAACACAAACGAATCTAATGAGCAAGAGCCCGATTGTGCTCAGGGAAAACAATATTGTCCATCAAATACTCATCTACAGTGTAGTAGGCCTTGTTAATCAAAAAAGATTTCAGTTTAATTTTTAGTTGTTCAGATTTTAGGTTTTGATATTCGATGGGTAATTTGTTGAACAATATAGCACCCATGTATTGCGGTGTTTTTCTAGAAATGTTATATTTCAAGTTTGGAAGGCGTATATTACCCTTTTTTCTGGTGTCATGTGAATGTATAGTAGAGTTGAGCTTGAATAACGGCATGTTGTCTCTCACGTATGATATATGCTGATAAATATATAACGATGGCAACGTTCATATTTTCAGGCTTACGAAGAGGTCTCTACAGGTTCTACGTGAATCAACTCTTACCATTGTTCTAATTGCTCTCTTTTGTAGGGTAAATATACGCTTCCATTCTGTGGAGTTACCCCATAGGATTAAACCATAGGCTATACTGCTCTGAAGATGCGCATGGTATACTGTTTTCAGCGTGTTGATATTAACCGTTTTCCTAAGAATAAGTAACATGTATATAATTCTGTGCATCTTATTTGCAACATAATTTACATGATTTTTCCAATTCAGTTGACTATCTATGTTTAATCCTAGGAATTTGACACTTTTGGTATCGTATAGCACGTTATTATGTACTAGTCTATTGTGACTGAAAACGATATTTTGCGTCTTATTCTTATTTAGAGCAAGTTTATTGGCTCCAAACCAGTCACCCGCCCTGTTTATCATGCTATCTGCGATTACTGATACATTATCCGGGAGACATTTTTGCAAGATACTAGTATCGTCTGCAAACATGATGGTTATATAATCTAACAGATTTATTGGCAAGTCATTAATATAAATAATAAACAAGACAGGGCCAATTATGGATCCTTGAGGTATACCTACGTTTAGGGTTTCCGTACTTTAGGGTACCTAATAACTTACTACTTACTAATTATATGTATAAGAAACTTTTGAGAACTGTGGTGTGTAAATTACTCTTAATATAAAATTAGTACTGTTCAGTCCATTCTCTTCAACTTCATTCATTCTCTCTTTAAAAGATTTAAAAATATAAAATTTTGATTTGAAAAATAGGTTGATTGTTGTCAGTGTATTTTTATCTGATGATTGTCAATTAAAATGAAAAGCTCGTGTCACCGGTACATGTATACACATCACTATTATGCTGGTGACATTTAAAATTACCCATCAAATGATCTGTGGCACCAGCTACATTTTCGAATTTCTGTTTTACAGAGGCAGAGTCGGATGCCCGGATTTGTTATATTTATTTCATTTGTTCTGGAAATGTATTTCCGAAAATAATTGTTTAGCTGTACATGTATCTATTATAATTTGGTTATCCAAAAATATTTGACAGGATTTTATATAATGTGTACAGTCCCAGAAATAATAGCGGTAATTACGATCTGTCTTTCTCAGTGTTGCCAACTTAGTAGATTTTCTACTAAATTTAGTAGAATGAGATTTTATATGTACATAATACCTGTTATATTAAGTATTTTACGTTTTTAAGGTTTTGTAGGTATGACCAAAAAACCCTTATACCGTAATTTTGTCATCTGTCTGTCTGTTCGGTAAAAAGTGTAGCCAAACGGCTAAACCTAGAGAGTTGAAATTTGGCATGCAACTCTTTGACCCGCACATAGGAAAAATACTAAAACATCTAAAAAACATATCCCCCTAAAAATATAAACAAATATGTGCTCATCGAAACAATAAATATTTTTTAAAAATTCTAAAGTACAGTATCAAATGAAAGCCCTTAGTACGTGGATTAACGATCAACATTTTATTTTTGTAAAATAAAATATTATGACGCGATTTTGCCAAAAGTGTGCAAAAAAAAATTGTCCCAGACCCTGTAGCCCAGATGGTTTAAACTAAAAATATGAAAAAATTCTAAGTAATGTACATTGGTGTGAATCGGAATAGTACAACAGGAATTTTTGATCAGATCATGTTTTCGAAAAATAACGCATTTTTTGTTTTTTGGTTGACGTTGTAAATATTTAATACGTTATGTAACACAGTAAACCAGTACGCTTTAATGGTGTAATGGTTAGACTTCTCGCTTTCTAAATTGCAAACGAAGATTCGCTTTCGGTCTGGAGACAATTTTATTTTTTCTGTTTCCTTGCATTTTTATATTGCTTTAATTATTTCTCAAAATTCATATTTTAGCAAATGTTGCATTTAATTTTTAAAAGTGGAAATTGTTGAAACTTGAATACACGAAATCAGAGAGGAGTTATGACTTAAAACAACCAATGGAAGCCATAGGCGAAATTTTCAAAATCTTAATGAATTACTTTAAATTACTTTACATATTTAGAAACCTAAATAATGGTATTGGGCATTCGAATTAAAATTAATAAAAAAAATAGTTTAACATAAAATTTGTTTTGGCATCCCAAATAATCATTATTCACTTACTAAATACCTGCGAAACCCTGAAATGTGCGAAAATTCACACTTCACATCTATTTTTATTTATATTGTATGACATACTATCATAACTGAATATTATATGTATTGATTTTATGATAATTAAACAACAAACTAAACTATTAAGAAAGTAGCAAGAAGAAAATGGTACTAGTAGCAAAAAATCGGAATAAATGGAAAGAATAGGGGATACGTATAAAATTTATATTTCCTTAAAACTACATTTTTTTGATATGTTAATGTTAGTTATGTCACCTAACAAAACAAAAATCACATTTTAATTAATATTACAGCCGAAATTTTTAATCAAAATATTGTAAATTTGAAATAATCCGATCACAGCGCGAAGGATGCCGAGTAAATACGACTGAGCATGACGTCAAACCCTAGACGGCCCAGACTACAACATAATCTTTACGTGTGTATATTGTATTGTTCGAGAGTTTTGTATTTGTTTTTAAACAATTTTTCACGCATTTATTATTAAAATGGCAGATAAAGATTTTGTTAGGGCTCAGAGTCAAAATTTACCCAACATTGATGCTTTTATGCTCATGGAATATATGAAAAATAATGAATGCTACAGTGCTGAAGAAATACGTGGTGTCAAAACAGACTTGTAAGTAAACCATTTATGTATTATATAACTTTATGAAAACAATATAAATGCTGCAACTCTGTAAAATGTAAATATTTATGTAATTTAGTCATAATTTTACTACATTGTTTACATGAAGTTACAAAAAGTTACGAGGCATAATTGAAATACTGCAATATAGGTTATATATTTTAATATAAAATTTAATTCGGTAAACATGTATAAATTGTTTTTATAGAATTAAACTTTATTTTAATTAAAATCACTCTAACTTTACACAACCTATAAAAGTTATACAAGCAAATAAGTTCACGACAGACTGTGTAGGCTGTACGCTGTAGACTGGGTAGGCTGTACGCAGTACACTTATGTAGGGTATGATGTCACACGTGGTTTTCGCGCGCTACATACATTTATGATTTTTTTAAGCCTTCAAATTAAAAAAAAATGCAAAACTGTTTTTTATGTTTATATGCAACAAGAGGAATATAATAAAAAATAAAAATCATGCTATCCCCTATTCAGTAAGGCTTACGTCCAGGAGTGCATACCCATAGAAAAAGAAGAATAAAATGAATCCGGGCGGGCAGCTAGTTATACTACAAAATAAACTTTATAATAAAATTTACAATACAATTTCACGTAAATTATTACGAATGTTAAACATAGAAATCTAAATTCCCAATCAAAATTTCTCATTGGAGTGTATCGGGTCTTTCGCAGACTATAATTTCCTCATTGGCGATTGGCGATAATCTATAATGTCCTTTTTGCCGTTGGAAATGGGTTAAATCGAGTATTTTCCGTGCGGCGTTTGTTTACGCGCGTGCAACTCGTCCTTCTCATTTCGGGCGCGAAATTAATGCCCCGGAACAAATCGGTTTATAAGATATGCATATATAAGTTAAGGTTCAATGAATTTTGATGGAAAAATTATCTACACACCAATAGAACATCAGATCGATACATTCAAATTTCCTTATTTATTTAGGGCATTTTCGACGCGCTTTCTACTAAACGCTGAACATATTGGATTCGCTAAAAGTTTGCTTAACGGTATGTATAAACCCACACAAATAAGTTTGTTACATAATATTAGAAATAATCTATTCATCAATATTTGCAGCGAATATCTATCTATCGAACAAGATATTTTTGATTTTTGAGCAAATAATTTATAATGTATTATTTAATTACGTTAAAAATGTCATTAATACTGAGCAACATGGATTTTTTCCAGGAAGGTCCGTTGATACGAATTTAGTTTTATATGTTGATTTTATTCTAAAGTCAATGGACAAAAGGATACAGATTGACTCAATTTACACTGACTTTAGTAAAGCATTTGATACTATTGATCATAACTTATTATTGTCAAAACTTTCTAGTATCGGTGTACATGGCAGTCTTCTGAAATGGTTTAATTCGTATCTGGCTGACAGGGAACAGTCTGTAGTAGTAAATGGATTTTCCTCAGAATATATAAAAATTACATCAGGTGTGCCACAAGGATCTCACTTGGGTCCTTTACTTTTTAATATCTTTATTAATGACATATCTCAATGTTTCCTAAACTCTAGATTTATCATATATGCTGACGATTTGAAAATATTTGGAAAGGTAGAAAATTTTAATGACTGCAAAAATATCCAAGAAGATATTGATAGATTTGTTGAATATTCAAAAATGAATAGATTGAAATTAAATATAAATAAATGTCATAAGATATCTTTCACAAGGAACAGAAACGTGCTGAATTATGAGTATGTAATTAATGGCAGTCCATTATCTAATGTTAGCCAAATTAGGGATCTCGGGGTTATTTTAGATTCTAAATTGATATTTGATGTTCATATCAATACCATAATACAAAAATCATACAGAATGTTGGATTTTTATTAAGAGTTAGTAAACCTTTTGTGAAATGCAAGACTATACTATCTTTATATTTCACTCTAGTGAGAAGTCATCTTGAGTTTTCTACGATTTGTTGGTGTCCTAACTATATTACCTATATAAAACGTATTGAGAATATTCAGGATAGATTTGTTAAATATTACAGTCGGAAATTTCCTACTTCAAAGATTAATATATTGTCTCTTGAGAAAAGACGATTATTTCTAGATTTATCATTTCTGTTTAAAATTATTAATAATGTAGTTGATTGTCCAGAAATCTTAAACATTCTAATGTTTCACGTACCATCCTATAATACTAGAACTAATGATCTCTTTTCCTTACCACGTAACCGCACTAATTCGGCGTATAATTCACCTGTTAACAGATTATGTTTAATTTTTAATAAATATTCCGCATTAGAATCTTTTCCAGATATTTTCAATTCAAATATTCTTACTTTTAAAAGGGTCATAAAAAATTGTCTTTAAAACTATTATTTATAGTAAATTTTGTATAAAATTGTATTTTGCGTAATTTAATTGTTATTATTATTACTACTTTTTTTTTTTATATTCTATATTATTTTTGTTTTTGTATAAATGAATTAATATTTTACATGTACACTGTAAATTTTTCTTTTTGTATATCAGTGTTGCACTATTATTGGGACACTGTCCTGTTGTGCCGCCAATTCAATAAATAAAATAAAATAAAATAAATAAAAAGATAATTTTATGCCTAGTCCACATCGACATACTTTTGACCGCAAACATACAAAAACATGTTTAAAAACTGTATAAAAACTGTTTGCAAACATTTGTGTTAAAACATTCATACAAATGTATGCATGTTTTTTGTTTTCCATCGAAGATGGAATACCAAAGTTTTAAACACAAACATTAGCCCGTGAACGACAGGTCTGGACTAGAGATGGGTCGTTCATGAACGAACCGGCTCACTGAGCCGGCTCAGTACACTGACCGAAGAGACACGGATCACCAAATTGAAATGAGCCGGCTCACGGCTCACTGTATAGTTTCAAGTTTCAAAGATACGATTGGTCGGGCGATTGTGAGCAGTGACCGGAGTGATCCGGATCTGGATCGATGCCATGTTGAACTTCGCGAGAACTCGGATTGTAATTTATTATCATAACGTGTATTTTGTCATCAATTTGTAGGGCAGTTTATTTGAAACTAATTGGCTTAAGCCGAATTCAGAGCTCTTTAAATTAAGAGGTTGTAGTCTGTGCTTTGTTAGCTGTGAGTTATGTTTCTATGCATTATTTTTAACGTTGCACGGTCCGTTCATAGCAAGTTAGAAATTAATACGTTCTAGTCTGCCATCTGTGAATTTTGAAACCCACTATTTAGCTTCGTAAAATATTTTATATGTATTATCGTTCTTATAATTCTGTTGTCTTAGATTTTAACTACCTAATTACCTAAATTGATCATATTTACAGTCCGTATTTGTAATTTTGAGCAAAATTTGTTAATGATGACATTATGTTAGGTTATGTAAAGGCATACAATATGTACGGTCTCTCTGATAGACTGCGATAGCCAATGTGTTTATATGTATGTCTCATTAAAACATCTCACTAGCTATAAGTTTAGAAAATTATGCACAATCCACAACAAACAGCGTATTAAATTTGAAACACAAAAAATGCGTTTTTTTCCAAAAACATAATCTGATCAAAAATTCCTGTTGTACTATTCCGGTTCACACCAATGTACATTACTTACAATTTTTTCAGATTTTTAGTTTAAACCATCTGGGCTACAGGCTGTGGGATAAAAAATTTTTTGCACAATTTTGGCAAAAAAATATTCAAAATAATTTATTTTGCAAAAATAAAAATTTGAAGGTTAATCCACGTACCAAGGGCTTTCATTTGATACCCTACTCAGAAAAGGGAATACGCATAAAATTTGTATTTCCTTAAAACTACATTATTTTGATATGTTAATGTTAGTTATGTCACCTAACAAAACAAAAATTACATTTTAATTAATATTATAGCCAAATTTTTGAATTAAAATATTGTAAATTTGAAATAAGCCGACCACGGAGCGAAGGTTGCCGAGTAAAAACGACTGAGTATGACGTCAAACGATAGGGGTTTCACATCACAGATACAGCTACAACATAATCTTTACACGTGTGTGTATTGTATTGTTCGAGAGTTTTGTATTTGTTTTTAAACAATTTTTCACGAATTTATTATTAAAATGGCAGATAAAGATTTTGTTAGGGCTCAGAGTGATAATTTACCCAACATTGATGCATTTATGCTCATGGAATATATGAAAAATAATGAATGCTACAGTGCTGAAGAAATACGTGGTGTCAAAGTAATTTTTATTTTATATTCTATAACTTTATGTAAACAAACGCTGCAACTCTGTAAAATGTAAACATTTATGTAATTTAGATGTCAGAATTTTACTACATTGTTTACATGAAGTTACAAAACGTCAGAGGCATAATTGAAATACTGCAATATAAGTTATCTATTTTAATATAAAATTTAATTCGGTAAACATGTATAAATTGTTTTTATAGAATTAAACTTTATTTTAATTAAAATCACTCTAACTTTACATAACCTATAAAAGTAATACAAACAAATAAGTTCAGAACACACTATGTACGCCGGTAAGCTAGTAGTGTCATGCGTCAGTTAGAAGGGGTATGACGTCACACGTCGTTTTCGCGCGCTACATACATTTATGATTTTTTTAAACCTTCAAATTACAAAAAAAAATAAAAACTGTTTTTTAAGTTTATATGCAACAAGAGGAATATAATAAAAAAAATTTAAAAAAATCATGCCTATCCCCTTTATAAAAAAATATTTTTTTTTTCGATGAGCACATATTTGTTTATATTTTTAGGGGATATGTTTTTTAGATGTTTTAGGCCCGGTCTTTCCACCTTCAGATAAAGTTCCAGGTAACTATCTGACAGATAAGGTTATTTGTAACTTCATCTGCTGAATAAATGTCAATACCAGTCAGTGAATCCAATACGTCAGTCTCATTATCCGTTAGATAACTATCCGATAGATACATTTGTATAGAAAGAAGGCATGACATTTACTCAGCAGATGAAGTTACAAATAACCTTATCTGTCAGATAGTTACCTGGAACTTTATCTGAAGGTGGAAAAACCGGGCCTTAGTATTTTTCCTATGTGCGGGTAAAAAGAGTTGTATAAACATGCCAAATTTCAACTCTCTAGGTTTAGCCGTTTGGCTACAATTTTTACCGAACAGACAGACATACAGACAGATATACAGACAGACAGACATACAGACAGACAGACAGACAGACAGACAGACAGACAGACAGACAGACAGACAGACAGACAGACAGACGACAAATTGACGGTATAAGGGTTTTTTGGTCATACCTACAAAACCCTAAAAATGATTACTTTTTCAAAATTTCAGTATCTATGTCACCACTGAACAAAATGCTCAGTCTGGTAAACAAGCAAGTCTCTGATAGAGATGTAGATATCTTTAACGACAATTATAGAAAGTTTATTAATATAAAAATAAATTAGACTAGTTATATTGTATTTTATTTTATGTTTGCCTATATTGTGTTTTATTCTTCTATATTATTAGTATTTCCATATTATTGTTATTATAATATTATTATTGTATTGAATTTTCCCCAGTACTATGTAACTGGACTTGTGCACTACTATACAAATCTGTATAGTTACTGGTTAAATAAATAAATAAATAAATAAATAAATAAATATTTGGGCTCTCAAATGAGCCCACATCACTAAATACGTACAAACCCTGAAACGTGTAAAATTTCCCACTAATTTTTGACTGTGTTTAATTTAATTTGACTACGTAATCCTAACCTACAAGTAATTAACTAAGAAAACACATAGAGTATTATATTTAGTTGTCGACATGAAGCATTCTCTCAAGATACCTCTATCTCTTATAACAGTCGGTAAGAGATCTGGAGTAAATTCCATGGCATCTGGCGAGTTAGCCTGGAACCATTACTATAATTACATAAAGACTGCTGTAGCCAGTCCCACCGTCTAAAGAAACTCTACGTAACTCGATTAAAACCGGAGAAATTGCAAGAGAAACGACTGAGAAAAGGTGTGCTCCTTCACAAAGAAAATGAAGCTTTTAACCGCAAGAAAAACCCTAAATTTATTTAGCTTTTTGCTCGGCCACGTAAATAAGAAAAATTAACGAAAATTAGTTGAATTAGGGTACGTTAATGGTTTTACACAGATTGGATTTGTGACTGCATGGAACTTACTTTCCAATTATATTCTTATTTGTTATTTTTTAATATAATTAACAATTCTATTCTACCGAATTTATCTTGAAGTTTCGATGACGATGTAAAAAGGTATTTATATATTTTTAATGTATTGGGTTGATGCAAAAGTTCGTCCCGTTTTTAGCGTAAAGCGGTGTCCACACTATGCCGCAGTTTGCCAGTTGGCAAGGCCATTTGGCAATGCCAGAAGTAATGTAGACGTGACCGTTGGCACATGCCATCGTGCCAGCGGCATGCCAACAAGAATCGCTCGAGTGTCGGTCTCCTTCAAAGAAAGCCGATAAGAACGGTGAGTGGGGACGTGCCAACTGGCATCACGCGGTTTTAGGCTTAAATTCAGGTTGTGATTCAGACGCCGATGAGCAACGTTGTTTATAGATGGAGCGGACAAACGAAAAAGTGATTAATTTGATCGATTTATACCGGGATCGTCCTGTTTTGTGGGACTGTCGTTTAAAGGACTATAAAGACAGGAATAAGAGATGTGACGCTCTATTGGAAATTGCGGTTAGTTTTGGAGTACAAAAAGAAGAAATTGATAGAAAAATCAAGAACTTGGTGTGTCATTTTTCGCGCGAAATAAAAAAAGAGAGAGAAGGTAATAAGTCCGGTGCGTGATCTACTTTGAAGACTTGGACGTACCCAAAACCGTCGTTTGCGTATTTTTTCTTCACTGTCAAGTATGATAACAGCAGCTGAAGCAATTAGTAAATCTTCCTCGGTGAACATTGTGCGACTAAACTAAATGCCAACACAGACGTGGACGTTTATACAGCCACTGGTTTTGCCAGTTGGCTTTGCCAGCTGGCCTTGCCAACTGGCAAACAGCGGCATAGTGGGGATGCGCCTTTAGATGATATTGCAATGCAAAAGTGTTATTGACTACACACGTGTTAAGATTTCAGGCAAATTTTTTTGCTACAAAACATTTCAGTGAGTACATCGAAAAAAAAAAAATTTTTTTTTACTTGGTTGTGTTTTTTAATTTTGTTAAGCATTAAAAATTGACGTGAAGTGTGAATTTTCACACATTTCTGGGTTTTGTAGGTATTTAGTCAGTGAATTTTGATTATTAGAAGGCCAAACGATGAATGCCTGTCACTACATAACACAGTTGTTGGTTTTAAATCCTTTAAATCAATAGGCACGACAAGAAGGTTGCAGTTAGATTTTTTCTACCGTGTATTATATATCTCTAATAATACCATAATATATATTTTAACACATTTTTACCGACCGCCAACATATATAAGGGAGGTATTGTGATCATACCGATTTTTAAATTTCGAGATTTCGATGGATCTCCACGAACTGAGGTCCCTACATAAGGTTTTGACTATTTTTAGCATGATATCTGTCGGTCTGTCTGTCCGTCTGTCTGTCTGTCTGTCCGTCTGTCTGCGCGTCTGTCTGTGTACACGTGCAGAGCAAATTCGGCTGAAAGGATTTTTATGAAACTTCATATTTAAGCTTCTGCCATAAATGGCACGAGTTGATCAACTTTTGGTAAAATATTTTTCTGTTGTAAATATTCACAAAAATGTTAAAATCGACACGAGTAAACTCCCAGTTTTAGTCAACCGATTTTTACCAAAAGTTGATCAACTCGTGCCATTGATGGCAGAAGCTTAAATATGAAGTTTCATAAAAATCCTTTGAGCTGAATTTCCTCTGCACGTGTACACAGACAGACAGACGGACAGACGGACGGACGGACAGACGGACAGACAGATAGACGGACGGACAGACAGACCGACAGACATCATGCTAAAAATAGTCAAAACGTTATGTAGGGACCTCAATTCGTGGAGATCCATCGAAATCTCGAAATGTCAAAATTGGTATGATCACAATACCTCCCTTATATATGTTGACGGTCGGTAAAAAAATGTTAACAGATGAGAACGAATCGCCGTCTTAAGGAGCTTGCACTCATAAACTTGATTATTCGGTGTGCAAAAAAAAAATGCTAAGTTTTTTTTATTTTATAATTTCTAATGACGTAATTTTCACAAATTATTTAAATTTATTTTAAGCAAGTTCTTAATTAGTACTCAAATATCGAATAAAAATGATTATCAAAAATCTGTTGATTTTGATGTGATTATAGAAAAAAAATCAGCTGTGGCCACCACAGGACCGACCGCCATCATAAAGTACTTGTATAAAATACATTCTAGCAGCAGAGTAGAAATAACTTGGCCTAATATTTTCTAACAGAGATATTATTTATCATGACCATGGAAAAGTTACATGTAAGTATGAAAAAATTGAGACAAAAAATTTTACAAAAATTTTTCGAAATTTTTCGTTTTATCAAAATAGGTCTCAAATAAAAGTTATTAGTTATTACATTTATAGCAACTTTTGTTCAATAATTTTTTTCCAAATATTTTTCTGTTGCTAAATATTCGCAAAAATCTTAAAATCGACACGAGTAAACTTCCATTTCCAGTTAACCGATTTTTACCAAAAGTTTATCAACTCGTGTCATTGATGTCAAAAGCTTAAATATGCAGTTTCATAAAAATCCTTTCAGCCTAATTTGCTCTGCACGTGTACACAGACGGACAGACGGACGGACAGACAGACAGACAGACAGACAGACAGACAGACAGACAGACAGACAGACAGACAGACAGACAGACAGACGGACGGACAGACAGACCGACAGACATCATGCTAAAAATAGTCAAAACATTATGTAGGGAACTCAATTCGTGGAGATCCATCGAAATCTCGAAATGTCAAAATCGATATGATTACAATACCTCCCTTATATTTGTTGACGGTCGGTAAAAATGTCTTAGACATCCAGCATTCTGTTGACTTCTTACATTTAATAAATACCTACAAAATCCTGAAATGTGTGAAAATTCACACTTCACATCAATTGTTTCATGTTAACTTCGTGTACTCACTGACAATGGGCAAAAAAACGTTGAAAACCATTAGATTAAAGGGATACCATAAGATTTCCTTTGTTTTCTGAAATCAACTACTTTAAAATGACAATAATAGTGATACCTATATTTAACGAGCTCAATAATTAATAAGATCCAGTACAGTAGATTCTAAAATATGCTCAAGGGAGACATGAATACTGTAATTCACACGTATTTACGAGCGACCCCGTATATTTATTAGTTAATAAATAACAATAACGACCTTCCAAATTATAATGACACATCCCTAAATCGTTATAATTACTAAAGAGCTTAACTATAATCGAAGCCGTAGTAAGTAGTAAGCTCACCTATTCCGCGTGTGTTGCGGATCTCACGGTACAGTATACCGGGAAACCAGGATGATTGGTCGATTATAATTATGTTAGAGAAATCCCGACTCTCAGACGAAACTAAACCTACGATTCCCCTTAGAATTTGTGTAACATCGTGACATGAATAACGAATCACAATCTTATATATAGAAAAAGATTTATTGTTAAAACGTTTACGATAAAAAATATATAAGAACTAAAGTCCAAGTACGAGGGATAGCCAAAAGTGTAAATCGGACCTTACACTATCAATAATAATGTCAGTAATACTGAGTCAATAATAATTACACTACTATACTCTAACTCAGAAAGACTGATAGTAATAAATCATTTTGTCAGGCGTTTTGGCAACACGTTTAAATTGGTTTTGTGTATTTCTATATTACTATTTATCATTTTATTAAACGCCTGTGACCGTATTTATCATATCATTAAACACAACCCTGTGATAATATTTTTCCTCAAAATTTTAGGGTCAACTTTTTATGATCTATTGTGTTTAACCCCAGTTCGTATTCCCATATAAGATGTGCGGCACACTCGGTTGTTTTTAACAATATTTCGTTTCGAACTATTCATATTTTGTCGATTTTGTTTTGCCGCTTCTGTGTTAAACCAGTGGCGAAGGGAAACCTCCGCTAGACTTGCCCTCCCATAAAAAAAATATTTAAAAAAAAATGTAAATTTAAAAAAAAAAAAAAAAATATTTAGATAAATCTTCAAAAATACATCAAATTATGTTCTATACAAATTTTTGTCCAAGGCTTACTAGTTACGAATTAATTATTATGACCATGGAAACGTTACATATAAGTATGAAAAAATTGAGACTTTTATTATTTTTTTTTGCCGGTCACTATGGCGTAGTGGTCAGCTCATTTGACTACCAACCATGGGGGCTCGGGTTCAAATCCCGGTTATGGCATGGAAATTTTCTCAAACAAAAATTGTCCTGGCTAATTGCCACAGTAGCAAAGGCTTTTTTTTTTTATTAATTAATTTTAAATAATTTTACAAAAATTTTTCGAAATTTTTCGTTTTATCAAAAAACGTCTCAAATAAAAGTTATTAGTTATTGCATTTATAGTAACTTTTGTTCAATAAATTTTTTCGAAATATTTTTCTGTTGCTAAATATTCGCAAAAATCTTAAAATCGACAGGAGTAAACTCCCATTTCTAGTCAACCGATTTTCATAAAAAACAATAGGGTTCTTCCCATTTAATAGGAGAATTTTTTAGTACCAGAACGAACTCTTTAAGTTAAACCGTTTTTGAGTTATCGTGTATACACACAGACACACAGACACACAGACACACAGACAGACAGACACACACACACACACACAAACATACGGACGGCACTTCGAAAATAGGTTTTTTGGATTCCCTGGACCATGAAACGTGGTCATCAGTCAAAATCTCGACATCGAAAATTTTCGCGATTACAATACTTGCCCCTTATATATTAAGGTCGGGCAAGTAAAAAGAATAACTTTTTACAAATAATAAATTTTATTACTATCAGGGCCGAGAGTTCCAGTTGCTAATAAACTGTCCAATAAATTTATTAGCAACATAATTTTTTTTCCGAGAGTTCCACCCCGAAATAGTTATTATGTTGCTAATAAATAGGCTTATTTGTCTAATAACTTATAGGCAACATGAAGTGCTTAATAAAGTGACATATAACCAAAAACAAGTTCGCAAAATGTGTTAATATTTCAATTTTAATTGAAAAACAGTATAATTTTAAAAGAATATAGGAATGTATAGTTTTTAAACATTTCTATAATGGTGATTTTAGTGTTTTATATACATTTTAGTTGTATTTTGACGAAATCGACGATCTGTTTGGATGAATTTATAAATTATGAACAACCGTTTTTAGAATATTTTGGGCATTTATTGTAAATGTGGTATATAAAGAACAATATATAAATATATTTTTTTAAATAAACATTGTCTTTTATTTTTACATATGTATTTCTTTCAATTACGATTACAATACATTGCAAATAATACTTTGATTATTACTATTTATATAAAAACGATAGAAAATAAGAAGACAGACGCAATTATTGGCAGAATAATAAAGATGTGTGGCTGAAAATTGCTGATAAGTTTAATTCATATTGTTTAAGGAATGTAAAATATAGCCAAATTTCATCTTTTTATTTTCAATTACTTTTGTATTATAAAATGTTATTTTATTAACTCCTCTTCTATCTATTATTATCCTCGTTTTCTGTGGTAAAATTTGTTGAACGCCATTTAATTGTCATTTTAACAGTAACAAAAAATATACGTAACGTCATTAAATGTAAAGTCAAACTATTTAATGTCAAAATATTAAATGTCAAAATTTCATCTCACTTTAGCTCTACAAATTTAAGTATAGCTCTATCCCTCTTGCACCGTGTTACTATCTTCATAAAAAATACCAATACAAAAACAAAATATTATGTTGCTAATAGAGATGGGTCGTTCATGAACGAACCGGCTCACTGAGCCGGCTCAGTACACTGACCGAAGTGACACGGTTCACCAAATTGAAATGAGCCGGCTCACGGCTCATTGTATAGTTTCAAGTTTCAAGAATACGATAGGTCGGGCGATTGTGAACAGTGACCGGAGTGATCCGGATCTGGGTCGATGTCATGTTGAACTTCGCGAGAACTTGGCTAGTACTGTATTATCATAAAGTGTATTTTGTCATCAATTTGTAGGGCAGTTTATTTGAAACTAATCGGCTTAGTCTGTATTTTCCTACAACCATACTATATAAAAATATTAAAAATATTGCCCAAATCCCAGATGTCCGATTTATAAGGGCAATAAACATCACCATAAACTTAACACATCTGGTTTAAAATACAGTAGCTACATAAAGTGAATTGTTTGTTTCAAAAATGTTAGATAAGAGTCGGGGCTAAACGACGTTCTACCTACGACCGAACGACCGGCAACTGACTGACCTGTGTCTCGGGATCATGTTTAAAAGAACCGGCTCTAAGCAAGAGTCGGATCTAAGCGACGTTCTACCTACGACCGAACGACCGACCGACCTGTGTCTCGGGATCATGTTTACAAGAACTGGCTCTAAGCAAGAGTCGGCACTAAGCGACGTTCTACCTACGACCGACCGACCTGTGTCTCGGGATCATGTTTACAGTTCATATATTGCAAGAACCGGCTCTAAGCAAGAGCCGACTGTAAACGACGTTCTACCTACGACCGAACGACCGACCGACCTGTGTCTCGGGATCATATTTACAGTTCATATATTGCAAGAACCGGCTCTAAGCAAGAACCGGCTCTAAGCGACTTTCTACCTACGAACTAACGACCGTCCTGTGTTTTGGAAACATGTTTACTTAACCGGATCACTGAGCCGGATCAATGAACCGGCTCAACAAACTGAACGACCTCCACTGATCCGGTTCCGCAAACTGAGCCGAAATTCCCATCTCTAGTTGCTAATAAACTATTAAAAGGATTTTGTAACTTGGAAATCACCAATAAATGTATTAGCTTCATAAATACATATATTATGTGTATAATAACTATTAGGGAGTTTATTAGGAACTGGAACTCTCGGCCCTTAATTTAGTTGTATGTTTAGCCTTTTCAATGAATGTTTATCCCTATGTTAAATAAATGGAACGCAACTTTGCATTGCTGTCAATATAATTTGTCGTTACTAGGGAAACCATGCATAATAAAAATTTTCCCCTAAAAACATTTTTTGAACCACTTGATATAAAACTTTTAAGAATCACTGTTGACAGAAGAATTCAATTTATTCCATATCATTTAAATTTCGTTTTATTTTTTACTGAAGTTAATATAAGAGCACAAGTCAACACGTCCCACCGTTTTAGAGTCATTTTAAACGTGAAAGCATCTTAAACATTTTATTACACTATTACGAATCTCCTTTGTTCGAGATGTTTATTTTTTAATTAAGAACATAATGGATCCTTCTAAAACATAAATAAAACACTCTACCTCAAAATTGCATTCAAATCCTCAATTTAATTATAAAAATGTTAATTATTCATCCTTTTTACGAGCTGATGGATCTTTAGTCTTTCTTTTTAGATCCGCGAGCTTTCTACCATTATTTATTCGTACGTGTTCTATCTGCTGTAATCGTCTACCATAACTTTTCTTACCATTTTGTGTTTCGATCCATTATAATATTATTAACTGTAAAGTAGGGATGGGAAAAAAACATCGATGTATCGAAAACATCGATGTTTGTTTTAAAAATATCGATGTTTTTACCATCGATGGTCAGCTGGCGATAGTATCGATAAAACATCGATGTCTACTACCGATGTCGATGTTTAAATTTTGAAATTCAGAAACTACCGCTAGAGGCGCTGGAATCTTAAAAATTTAATTTTTATTAAAATTAGTACACAAAATATAAGCGCCATCTATTGTGATATAACAATGCTAATAGTGTTAGTTTTTATTCTTCTTAGCAGTTAGCAGAATAAGAAAAAATAAAAAGAAACTTCTAATTTTTGCAAACAATGCAAACGACCAACGATGCCAACAAACTTTTTCTTTTTGAGTCTTGTTGACACTTTCCCAGTTGTTATTCCTCCAATCCCTGGATTTTGTAAGTTGTCATTAGCTATTTTTTTATATATTGAAGTTGGCTTTTCCTGAACAAAATGATCAAAAGCTTCAATTAATCGGTAAAAGTAACTAGAATTGAAAATCTAGTTCCGCCTAAACCAAAGGAACAGACTTTATTTCAACTTAAAAAAGTATGAAAATAATTGTGTATGACAGTGTTATTTTTATGTTAAATAATATAAAATTAACATTAAGATTACTATATTAGTATTGTAATAAAATCCAATATTTCATTTTAGAAATGTAAAAATAGTAAGGTCTGTTCCTTTGGTTTAGGCGGAACTAGATTTTCAATTCTAGTTACTTTTACCGATTGATTGAAGCTTTTGATCATTTTGTTCAGGAAAAGCAGTGATGGGCGTTTACACATAAACTTTAATTGTTTACGTTTACGTGTAAACTTATGTAAACAATTGGTAAACTTGTCAACAATGTAAACTTTGTAAACTGTCAAATAATGAGGTTAGTTTTAGTTATTTAATACGAATAATATAGGGTTAATGAACAAGTATATTCAGTTCAAAACAATAAATTTATTTAAAAAATGGTGGGAAGAAACCGAAGGAATAGTTCTGAAGAACTAGGTTTTGTTTTAATTAAAGAAAATGAAAGAAAATATAGGGCGTTATGCAAAATTTGCAATGAATCTTTTCGTTATTAAAAAATATAGGCTGACTTTCTTAAAGGTGAAATTTAATGTATTTTGTTATTAAAAAAATTAGACTGAATTTTTTAAAGAAAACAGTTTTTTATTTTTCATATTCATATTTACTAATTTGTATGTAACACCTTTATAATGATGCAAATCCGATTTTTATTAATATGTATATTGGTTTGTCCTAATTTTATATACTTACTTTTTCATTTAAAATCGTTTCATTAAAAATTTATTATTTATAAAAATGTATTGATAATGAGGTTCTGTAATTCAAAACAAGTACGCATGTCTAAATCATTGTTTACATTGTTTACGTTGTTTACAAGAGTTTTTGTGTTTACTTTACATCAATTGTTTACGCGTCAACAATGAGGTAACTTACATCATGTAACTTACGCGCCCATCACTGAGGAAAAGTCAACTTCAATATATAAAAAAAATATCTAATGACAAATTACAAAAATGAAAATTGCGGTTAGTTCCGCCTAATCGTTTGGAATAGACTGTAGGTACAAATTAGGATTATTATATTGGGTATAATAATATTAATGTGAAATTAATTACTATTAAAAAGGAATATTTCTATGTCAAAATCTAATAAATGCTTTTTGTGTATTATGTGTTACTTTTTTCGTATTTTATCTTTACATTATTAAATAAAACCTATATATAATATAAATAAATAGTTTTTTTTAATATTAATAAAACATCGATGTTTCCGATACATCGATGTTTTTTCTTCGATGTACAACCCTACTGTAAAGGCTTTAACACACTAGTTAATATTAACGTCTAGATTTGGAAAATTAAAGTATTTGCAATCGAATCGAAGTCATTTGTGTGTGATAGTATGTTTGCTTATATTGTGTTTTGTTCTTCTATATTATTGTTATTGTAGTTGTATTGTATTTTTTTTTCCAGTACTATGTAACTGGACTTGTGCACTACCGTACAAATCTGTATAGTTACTAGTTAACTAAGTAAACAAAAAAAAGAACTTAGGTTTTACAGTCTAGGCAAATTGAACATGGTTCCATTCCTCTGTCTTTCTATCCAGGTTTTCGAAAATGCGCTGGCGCCTAGGGATGTTCTGATACTACTGATGCGATACCAGTATCGATATTTTTCATTCGATATCGCGATTTTGTATCGATACTAATCTTCCGATACTTTACTTATATAGTCGGATTGCTGATAGGTGACTGTTACATGTATGTATCAAGTAGTGAATTCATCTAGTTACCATTTTTCAGCGATTTACAAAATGTTTTTTGTTATTTGTCTTAGCTGTCAGTTGTCTGTTAATAATATTAATTAATAGAGCTTGTGGCCAATTATTAAATACACAAACTTTAGTTTTAAATCTGCTGGAATATTATAATTCCGAAAAAGAGAACAATGGGCCACTTATTTCTCTATCTTGTGTCCATCAAAGAGTAGTAGCTGCTTTGAAGATTTCGGAATCAACAATTCGTAGAATTATAAAATGTAATAAATCTGAACTTCTCACTAACAAAATCACGAGAAAACGAAAGAAATTAAAATCTGAACCAGTTTATTTTATTGATACATTGGCACAAACGTATGGTCATGAAGTACTAAGATTACCTCCTTATCACTGCCAGTTTAACCCCATTGAACTAATTTGGGGTATAACAAAAAAATATTATGATAGACATATTGATCAAAACGGATATAGTGATAACGAAGTTTTGAAAATGTGGCAAGTAGCTTGTGATCAAATTAATTGTGAAACTTGGGCAAAATCTGTTAAAAAAATCGAAAATTTAATAAATGAATTGTGAGAAAGGGAAAGGATTGTTGATGACATTAATCCAATAATAATAAATACAAGAAATGACAGCGATAGTTCATATGACGACGATATCATGCATTACAGTCACTAATTTTTTAAAAATAAAAATAAACATTTTAATACAACTTGTAGCAATATATTATATGAATAAATATATTTTTATTTAATATTTTATTACTTTGTACTTAGGGGAAACATAAAAATTTAATTTAATGAAACAACAAATTATAATCCAAAATTTACGTATGAGTATAAGTTTTTCCTTATTTATAATTTATACCTTAAAATTAATAATTTTGTTTGTTTGAGTACTGCTGTGAATTTATTTTCGTGCTCTAATTAGTAAAGATATCTACGAATCATGCCGTTTCTTTCTAATGCTTTGTTTTTTATTAAAATAATTTGAAAGGTTAGTTGTCAACTTGCGTCACTATACGTTACCATGGGTATGCAAATAAATATAATAATATAGACAGAGAAAGCATATAGTATTGTACATCGATACTTGTAGCAACGAACAGTCACCTATCAGCAATCCGACTATATCATGAATTGCGCTACGAATTGGTTCCTCATCCACCATATTCGTCAGATTTGGCCACCTGCGACTATTATTTATTTCCAAACTTGAAGAAATGGCTCGGTGGTAAGAGATTTGGGTCGAATGAGGGGGTCATCGCTGTATTTGAGGGTTTCGAGAAATCGTCTTCTTCGGAGGGCATCGAAAAATTGGTGATTCGTTGGACGAAGTGCATAGTTCTAAAAGGAGACTATGTTGAGAAGTAGTAAACTGAGTTTTACTGAAAAAGTTGCGTTTTCTTGCCTAGGCCGCTTATTATTCCACCGCCCCTCGTATGTCAACTAATGATGAGATATTTACGAATACCATTATAGTTAAAAACGTATATATTTGTGTATAAAGGGCTTTTATGATACTGATAAATTCTTATACATTCGCTTTGATTGCTGAACTTTTAAAGAAAAATAAACATAAAAAATCCTTTTGAAACTCTTGAGCGAATAATAAAAAATATAGTTGCCTAAACTGTTTGCTTTATATTGCCATTACCAACATAGAAAACTTCAGATGTCCCTATAAAATAAATAAACACATCTGTCACTGTTGCCATCAAATAAGAAAAGTTAGTAGAATATTATGCTTGTTTACAGGAAATTTTTTACTTGTCAAGTTGGCAGTGAAAAAAAAATTGTGATAAAATTTGCTATTTAAATAAAGTTTACTTTGATGTGAAAAACCTTACATTTGTGTAAGATAAAATAATGAGAAATATATGAAATACTAGCGGAGTTTTACTGTTAAAGAGTTTGGCATGGATATTTGTGTTGTCCAAAAATTGTACAATAAAATTTCTATAAATAAAATGCATCTACTGGATAATGTAGCCTTAGTAGCTAAGTCCAAAATATAAATAAAAAAATCAGCTGTGGCCACCACAGGACCAACCGCCATCACAAAGTACTTGTATAAAATACATTCTAGCAGCAGAGTAGAAATAACTTGACCCAATATTTTCAATATGGCCCAATATTTCAACAGAGATATTATTTATCACGACTATGGAAACGTTACATATAAGTATGAAAAAATAGATAATTAGAAAAAAATATCGAAACATTTTTCAAAAATGTTTCGTTTTATCAAAAAATATCTCAAATAAAAGTTGTTAGTTATTGCTTTTGTAGCCACTTGTTAAATAATATTTTTCTGTCATGAAATATTCGCAAAAATCTTAAAATCAACACGAGTAAACTCCCATTTCTAGTCAACCGATTTTTACCAAAAGTTGATCAACTCGTGCCATTGATGTCAAAAGCTTAAATATGAAATTTAATAAAAATCCTTTTAGCCGAATTTGCTCTGCACGTGTACACAGACAGACGGACGGACAGACGGACTGACGGACAGACAGACAGACGGACAGACAGACGGACAGACGGACGGACTGACGGACAGACAGACAGACGGACAGACAGACGGACAGACAGACCGACAGACATCATGCTAAAAATAGTCAAAACGTTATGTAGGGACCTCAATTCGTGGAGATCCATCGAAATCTCGAAATGTCAAAATCGGTATAATCACAATACCTCCCGTATACAGGGTGTTTGTTTGAAACGGGGCACCCCGAAAATCTCCTTTATTTGTAAAGATACAAAAATCTTCAGAACAAAAGTTAAACTAGACAAAAAGGCCCATCTAAAGTTTACTATAAGAATTCTGAGGCACTTCCGGTTTCACCGGAAATGATGTCAACTTTTGATCTAGCATAGGGAAACGATAATTTTATATTTTTTCCCTAAAAGTACATTAAATTAGCTTTACAATGACACCAAAAAATCATATTTTCATGTTAACCATTTCAAAATGGCGACCATTTATTTACAAAATAATAATCAACATAAGTTTTACAAAGTTGAACGTAGTAAGCTTTGAAAACAATAAAAAAAGAAACAAAATATCTCTAAAATAAACTATTTGACTATTTAGAAAAAAAAAAAACTATTAGTTTTTACAATTATTTGACAAAAAAAAAAAAAATTACAAATGTTCGATCAAACCACCATTATTGTCCACACATTTTCTCATTCTTAATAAAAACTCTTCCATCGCCCTTTTTATTGTTTAATGTACTTTTAGGAAAAAAATATAAAATTATCGATACCCTATGCTAGATCAAAAGTTGACATCATTTCCGGTGAAACCGGAAGTGCCTCAGAATTTTTATAGTAACCTTTAGATGGGCCTTTTTGTCTAGTTTAACTTTTGTTCTGAAGATTTTTTGGTTCTTTACAAATAAAGCAGGTTTTCGGGGTGCCCCGTTTCAAACGAACACCCTGTATATGTTGGTGGTCGGTAAAAAGTGACAATCAAATTCTATTTTTCATAATATGAATAAGCTGTCTCCGTAGCAACATAACAATAACCTAGGTCTATTGATTTCTGTTTGAAAATTATATGAAATCAAATTTCAAATTGATTAAATAAATTGTAACTGATCGTGGTAAGAAAAATTTTCTCGTCTACCTCTTTCTCACACCCGATAATAATGAATGTATTATCTGTTTACAGTTTTTCTTTTATTTATTTTTTTAATGTGAAACTTGAGAAGTTTTTATAGTTATAAATAATGTCTCGTGTCAGAAATTAATTTTTAATATTTATTACCTAAATTAATTATTGGATAAGGATGATTTTTCACTGTTCATTAAATTTTCCACTCAATAAAATAAGTAATTAGTGTCGCTTTTCCACCCTCGAATTAGAAATTTCCGCACACTTTTCGACAGATTTTCACGTCATAAATTATAAGTTAACAGCACATCGTTCAGAAAAAAAAATTACAATGAATTAGTTTGAAGATATGAATATAAATTAAGTGTTAAAATTTTACAATTGGACAATGAATGAAATGAAAGAAACTTTCCTATAGTCGGATTGCAGATAGGTGACTGTAACATGTATGTATCAAGTAGTGCATTCATATAGTAATCTAGTTACCATTTTTCAGCAATTTTAAAAATGGTTTTTTATTATTTGTCTTAGCTGTCAGTGTCTGTTAATAATATTAATTAATAGAGCTTGCGGCCAATTATTTAATTCACAAACTTTAATTTTAAATCTGCTGGAATATTTTAATTCCGAAAAAGAGAACAATGGGCCACTTATTTCTCTATCTTGTGTCCATCAAAGAGTAGCAGCTGCCTTAAAGATTTCGGAATCAACAATTCGTAGAATTATAAAATGTAATAAATCTGAACTTCTCACTAACAAAATCACGAGAAAACGAAGGAAATTAAAATCTGAACTAGTTTATTTTATTGATACATTGGCACAAACGTATGATCATGAAGTACTAAGATTACCTCCTTATCACTGCCAGTTTAACCCCACTGACCTAATTTGGGGTATAACAAAAAATTATTATGATAGAAATATTAGTCAAAACGGATATAGTGAGAACGAAGTCTTGAAAATGTGGCAAGTAGCCTGTGATCAAAATTAGTTGTGAAACTTGGGCAAAATCTGTTAAAAAAATCGAAAATTTAATAAATGAATGGTGGAAAAGGGAATGGATTGTTGATGATATTAATCCAATAATAATAAATACAAGAAATGACAGCGATAGTTCAAATGACGACGATATCATGCATTAACAGTGACTAATTTTAAAAAAATAAAAATAAACATTTAAATACAACTTGTAGCAATATATTATATGAATAAATATATTTTTACTTAATATTTTATTACTTTGTACTTAGGGGAAACATAAAAATTTAATTTAATTAAACAACAAACTATAATCCAAAATTTACGTATGAGTATAAATTTTTCCTTATTTATAATTATTACCTTAAAATTAATAATTTTGTTTGTTTGAGTACTGCTGTGAATTTATTTTCGTGCTCTAATTAGTAAAGATATCTACGAATCATGCCGTTTCTTTCTAATGCTTTGTTTTTTATTCAAATAATTTGGAAGGTTAGTTGTCAACTTGCGTCACTATACGTTACTATGGGTATGCAAATAATTATAATAATATAGACAGAGAGAGCATATAGTATTGTACATCGATACTTGTAGCAACGAGCAGTCACCTATCAGCAATCCTACTATAATATGAATTTCTTACTTCAATGAATTTTAGATGTTTTAAAGAAATAAAACAAATACTCGGTTGGTTTCACTTACCTTTATTCGATGTTATATTTATTTAATATTATATTTATTATGTCCGGTTCATGTTTATGACGCAAGTTTGCCTACATAATTCAAAATATAGGATGTTATGCCTCTTGGTGTTAATTTAGTTAAAATTACAAAACACATTATTTTAAACACGTATTGTCTTTATTGTTGCACTTTAGGAATTAATAATATAATAACTTTAATATACTGATAATAACCTATTTAATATTACCTCAGACTAACTGACAGGAAACCACCAAGTATGATTAAGATTATGATAAACTCATTGGTTACAAATTTTTACAAATTATTGTCAATATTCTTTCATTGAGTTCTGTTCGCAATAACTACTGCAAATTTTCGTTTAAATATTAACCCTTTACTGCATGAATTTTTATTTTTGGCTGAAATAATTCATGAGTATTAGGAATTGGTTCTTATTGATAGAAAAATTAATTAAAAATATATATTTAAAACATTAATTCTTATTTTTATGAAAAAATAGTATGCAAAAATTGTAGCAAATTTAATCTAGTTTAAAAATACATAGAATGATGTTTGTCGAAAACGTGCTCCTTTATGGTCAAAATGGGAATAAACCGAAAAAAGTGCGAAAATTTAGCAGTTTTTGAGATATTCAAAAGTGTTCCGGAGGGCTGCCGAGGTCGAAAACTTGGATTTTGCATCTCAGGCACATCCCCTACAAGAAAAAGAAACGAAACTAACTATCCCCACTTAATGCAACATTCGCCCTATAATCATGACAAGGTTACTGGACTATAGTTGACTTTCACATTCTTATTAATTATTTCAGAATTTAATCCATACTCTAGTGTTTCTATTTTTCACAAGTCTTCGTAATCCAACCTACAAAATCAAGCTAACTTGAAAATACTTATTGATTTATAGACCATAAAAGCATTAGTTTCACTGTCAAATTGTAACAAGAGTGTCTCCTGTTGCAGACCGTTTATTATTTCATTGAATAAAAGTGGCTACTTAACCCTTACCACCACTAGGCTTAAAGTGAACGCAAATTCAAAGCGACTAATATCTTTGCTAATATATGCATTAATATTATAACAAGGGTCGCGTTCTTAACTCGACCCGTCGCTAATAACAAACTGTGCCCTGTTAGAGGCTAGTAATTGCCGAGGGCACTAATGAAATATACCCCGTGCTAGAGATTAACGATGTCCTTTCAAACACAGTAACTCGTCACATACGAATGCAAAGGGGTTCATTATTTTTAAAATAAAAGGACTTATTTTAATTAACAAATGAAAGAATTCGACATAGGAGATTTAACAATCGACCCATGATGATGAAAGAGGAAAGAACAATAATTTCCTTCAAATCCATGAAGGGAAATTGAACAATCTTTAGTTAACTTGATATAGTTAGGAAATGATTGATGTGTGCGGATATGAACGTACCTTAAACTGTAGGGAAAAAAAGGCTTACCAAAATATTATATGAAAAAGTATCTCGAACAGCGACAGTGACATACCTGAAAAAGAAAGAAATATTATTTATATATTATTTTTAACCGGTCTTCACATATAGAGATGGAGACTGGTACGTGTAGAGGAGTTGGCTAAGGTTCCTTTGCCCCGATACCGTACGACGTCCATACATATGTACTACTGGTTGACCTAGTTCAAATATTCACTCGTCATGACAAATATTTCCTTATTACGAAAATGCGACGTATGCATACAGAATTAAGTTGGAGGTACGAACATGTAACATTTTTTTTATCTATTTCAGATCTTTGCTACAATATTTGTGCTTCAATATTTCCATTACATCATGTTTATTACAGCTCTGCGAAAACCTGCATAACTTGCATTGAATACGAGCCCTGTCCACTTTCAGTTGGCCCAGCTATGAAATTTTCAGTTTCTTTAGAAATGATTAAATAATAAGTAAAAGTAAATCCTGCTTTGTAAATTTTTTGACAATATAATCATATTAGAAGCAAAAGGGTCAAAATTTATTCCGTAATATTTAATTTGTGATTATAAAAATAATATTAGTAAAACAAACGTATTTTTTGAGTTCATGTATTCTTGTACTGTATATAAAATAACTGGATTTTTGCGGTAGCTATGCATAGTAGGCGTTGGAAAACAAAGTTTGTTTATTGACTGTGACGTATTAAAAGTGTTAGGTCTAAATAATTTTAAAACATGGGCAGAAGCAACGCTATTGATGAAAAAATTCGGTTAATCATTGTGAACTTAGCAAAAACAGGAAAAACCAATTCCGAAATCGGAAAATTATTAGGTTTGTCAAGATACAGTATTAGAAATATTGTAAAATTGTACAAAACAAGTGGTTCAGTTGCCCCAAAGCCTCAGTACGTGAAGCAAACTACACAGACGGACAATGACAAACGTGCATTGAAAAGAATTACTAGGGATAACAGACGTGCTAACTACAGTCAATTGAGTGTACTGTGGAGCGATGTTTTTGTAAGACGTATTTCAAGGTCTACATGTCATAAGGAAGCAAAAAATTAGGATTTGGAACCTATAAGGTAATATTTTTTTAATCGGACTCTTAAATGTATATTTACAGAAATTTATAAAACTTTCTTAGGCCAAGGAAAAACCATTGTTGACGTCTAAGCAAAAGAAAAACAGGTTGAAATGGGCAAGAGAACATAAAATATGGAATTGTGAAAAGTGGAACAGCGTGCAATGGAGCGATGAGTCAAGGTTTGAAGTCTGTGTAGGGGACAACCGGAGCAGAGTTGTTCGTCAGAAACATGAAGTATATTATCCCGATTGCTTGAAAAGGAAGGTGAAATTTCCAGCATCTGTCATAGTGTGGGGTTCAATGTCTGCAAGAGGTGTAGGAAAACTTCACTTTATCGATGGCATTGTTAACACAGCCAAATATTTAAGTATTTTTGAGGAGTCTCTGTTGCCAACTATGGAACATGCATTAATCTCTTGGGAGGATTTTATTTTTCAACAATATGGAGCCGCTTGCCATACGTCAAAAATCTTTGAAATGGTTCCGTGATCATTCTATTCCACTTGGGTGGGTTTCAAGTAGCCCAGACTTATCCCCCATCGAGACACTTTGGCACGAAATGAAAAAACGATTGCGTATAACACCGGCTAGAACAATTGCAGAATTAAGACTAAAGCTTCAAGAAATATGGGATAATTTTACTCCTCGATAATGCCAAGACCTTGTAGATACTATGCCTAGAAGAATTAATGCCGTTATAAAAATGAAAGGTGACGTTACCCAGTGGTAACTTCTGAAATAGGTTTCCAAGTTAATGGCTTTCCAATGGAAATATTATGTTTTTCTTATTAATTTACTTTAAAAGTTGTAAATATTAATCGTAAATCTTTAAAATGTTTAATTGAACTCTAATTTTTAAATTTTTATCTCGGACCCCTAGAAATTATTATAGAGACCCACAGGTGTCCGCAGACCAAAGTTTTGACATCACTAATTGATTTATGTGATTTGTTCTTACGGCACCGGTATTTCCAAGTTATTCGTGACGGTATATATTCTTTTGTACACTGTTTATATTCTATTTGACCTAAATTTTGTGTAAATTTATCTCATAAATTTCTGTATGAATTTCCTTATTATCATTTGAAATCCGTTTAAATCCAGGAAGTAAAACGAAAGCGCGGCGAATTCAATTTTTTATACATCTTTCAACTGTCCCAAATTTAATGGAGCGTCTCTTTACGGATTTGACGGCGACTGAGCGGTCACTAGCCGACAAAAAATAAATCATGCGTACACTGTTTCCGGACAAATATCGATTCATAAAGTTACCCTTATGAATTGGATGTCAGAACAGTAAAAAGATTATTATTTGGGTCCGGGTGTCACGCGTTTTGACGGTAAGTGAAGTGGATGATACCCACATTATTAGATTTTCGCGGACTCGTGAATTTTTTATTTTTAACAAAATCGTTTCTGTGTTGACAAGATTGATCTATAGTACAGTTTTTAAAGTAAGTCGATCAAGATCATATTATTATTATTATTACAATGGATAGGACAACGGATGATGGCCAGGGTAGACAGAATGGTTAAGAGGATATGGGAGGAAAGATAGATTACCCGTAGTACAGTGAGAAGACCTCGCAAGAGATGAAGACATCAGTAATCGAAGATCTAATAAGTATTGGGATATAAACTACATGGGGAGACCTGACATACAGTGAATTTATTTTTTAATGCAACATGTACTA
The DNA here is from genome assembly GCA_963971575.1 of Liopterus haemorrhoidalis. Taxonomy (NCBI): domain Eukaryota; kingdom Metazoa; phylum Arthropoda; class Insecta; order Coleoptera; family Dytiscidae; genus Liopterus; species Liopterus haemorrhoidalis. The sequence goes on from OZ020625.1 coordinate 5,892,751, forward strand.
TGTCATTACCATGGATACAGTTTTTGACAGCAATATAAATCGTGTTCATTTTCATTTGCAACATAGACAATTAGTGTGTATACTTTTACTCATTGCTGATTTAAAAATTAATCAACATGCATACAGATGAAGAAAAAATAATGATGGTAAACTTGGTATAACTCCCAAATGAGTTTAAGAGAAGTTTCTGCTGTATTTAGTGCCACTTATCCAGATTAGCCAATATCAAATCCCTCTACAATTTTAAGACTAGTTAATAAATTTCATCGCGAAGGATGTCTTAAGTCAAAACATAATAAAAAAAGAACAACATCCCACGTGCTTACTCGCAGTTGGAAATATTATTACAAGTGGAAGAAAATAATCAAAATACTTTAAGATCAGTTGCACAAACCGTTGGTGTCAGTATTGGATCTGTTTTTAACTTCTTAAAAAAAAGAAAAGTTTCTGTATTTAGTGCAACTTACCCAGATCGGCCAATACCAAATCCTTCTAGAATTTCAAGACTATAATTAATATTTAATTTAATAATTATTATAGTTAATAAATTTCATCGCGAAGGATGTCTTAAGTAAAAACATAATAAAAAAAGAACAACATCTCACGTGCTTACAGAAGAGAAGCAGTTGGAAATATTATTACAAGTGGAAGAAAACAATCAAAATATTTTAAGATCAATTGCACAAACCGTTGGTATCAGTATTGGATCTGTTTTTAATTTCTTAAAAAATGTTTCGATCATACAAATTTCAAAATCATCAAGAATTGTTAGAAAGGGACACAACAGTACGTATGGACTTTTGTTTTGAAATGTTTGAAAAAATTAATTCCGACCCAACAATGCTTCAAAGAATTTTATTTACTCACGAAGCAACGTTTACTCTAAATGGTGAAGTGCACAGACAAAATTTTAGGTACTGGAGTCGAGATAATTTATATTTGTTTCATTCCTCCCGAACTCAAAGGCCGCAAAAATTAAATGTTTGGGCAGGGATAATAGGAACCAATATTATAGGGCCTTTTTTTATTGACGGTAACCTTAATGCCGCAAAATATCTAGCCCTTTTGCAAAACCAAATATTACCTGCGTTGCGAAACCTGAATATTAATGGACAAGTATGGTTTCAACATGATGGCGCACAAGTCTATTATTCTAGAATAGTTAAAGAATATTTACATAGAACTTTCCCAAATAGCTGGATTGGAAGAGGAGGGTCGACAATTAAGGGACCAGCGTGCGATCCTTGAGGGACGCCGGAAGTAACGTGTACTGATGGAGAGTTGAAATTATTTGTACTATGTACCATATTTATGTACTATGCAAATAGTAGCAGACGGAACATTATTTAAGGCAAGACGGTAAATAAAAATATCAAACTGTTAAAATATTTACCAGGTCTACAAGTATGAAATGCGGATTTTTTTTTTTTTAATAAAACACATAAAACTCAAAAGAACAGAAAAAGTTTATTTATTCAAAGTATGCTCCATTAGAAGTTATACATTTTCCCATCTTTCAGGCAATTTGTGAATACCTCGCCAGTAGAACTCTTCCCCTTTCCCCGCAAACCATTCATCTAGCTATTCTTTCACATTTTCATATGAACAAAAGTGCTGCTCGGCAAGTGCGTGACCCATCGATGCGAACAAGTGGTAATCTGAAGGGGCCAAGTCTGGTGAGTAAGCGGCATGGGGTAGCACTTTCCACTTGAGTGCCTACAATGTGTTGCAAACTGCTTTTGCCTTATGTGATGAAGCGTTATCGTGAAAAAATAATACCTTGCGATGTCTTCTTTCGTATTCTGGTCGTTTTATGAGCAGCGAATGGTTCAATTCGATCAGTTGTTATTGGTAGTGTTGGGTATTAACTGTTTCACCAGGTTTTAACAATTCATAATAGACCACACCCTTTTGGTACCACCAAGTACAGAGCATTATCTTTTTGCCAAAGCGATTCGGTCTTGCAGTTGATGTGAATGGTGAGCCTGGGTTCACCCATGATTTTTTGCGTTTGGGATTTTCAAAATAAATCCATTTTTCATCGCCAGTAATGATACGATGAAAAAAAGACTTTCTTTTGTATCGTGCAAGCAAAATTTCACAAATGTTTTTGCGTTTTTCCATCTGCCTCTCATCCAATGCATGTGGAACCCATCTGCCGACTTTCTGGATCTTACCCATCTCTCGTAGGCGATTGGAAATAGCTTGTTGACTAACGCCTAACTGCTCTGCTAGTTGTTTTTGTGATTGACTATCGTCTTCTACTAGCAATGTTTCCAATTTTGTATCTTCATATTTTTTTGGAGGTTTTCCATGTTCTTTGTCTGTAAGATCAAATTCACCACTTTTGAAACGCCGAAACCATCGTTCACACGTATCTTGCGATGGAGCATATTCACCATAAGCTTCTCGAAGCAGTCGCTATGATTCAGCAGCAGTTTTTTTCAAATGAAAACAAAACAGTAGTACTGTCCGCGAATGCTCTTTATTTGGCACAAAATTTGACATTTTTAACACAGTAAAACAAAACTATATGATCACTTTTCAAATTATTACCTATACGCATCTGACACTTAATGATAACTTAACAAAACGCCATATGTGTTGAAACTTTGAACTATACACTCTGTTTGCGCGGCAAGTTTGAAAAACATCCGCATTTCATACTTGTAGACCTGGTAATACAAAATTATATTTAGTATTGGCCAAATATTTTAAAATGTGGATTTACAAAAATTTGAATACAAAAACATTTAAACCCTCGAGGATTTTTCAGATGAAGCGTAATTTAAATATTTTTTACAATTCATGTTCTGTCCAGTTATATACATTCGTAAAGATATGTCTATCTTTTTATAATGTTTTATTCAATAAGAATTTTATTTATTCCACCATTTTTAACATGTCCTCTATAAATAGAATTCATGATAACATGTCCTACGACCTAACGTCCTTTTTTTTTCTCTCATTCCATGTAGATTTGTGTAATGAAATTTATATTTTAAAAGGGAAATTTACATTTGAAATTTAATTAAAAAAACTCCAGAAATATGCACATTCAACGTTATTTTAAATACAATTAAATATAAAAATTGTTCCGAATTGCCACAAACAGATTAAATATTTAAAATAAAAACACAACACTTCATTTTATATATGAAATGTCAGAATCATACAAATTTACAGTGGTGCGCTATGAATTATTTACAGTACTAGATGCGTAAGTGACTTTTTTTGGCCGAGGTGTTTTAAGGGAAGAGGCCCGTAAAGTCTTCGAAATATAACTACGCATCGTGCAATGTATTATAATTTTTATACTACCATATTTATATTTATTTAATTTTCAATTAAGGCCCCGGTATTTCATGGTATCAATGGGATAAGTAGTTATTAAGGGAATAAACGAAGTTTTGCGTATTTCCAATTATTTATCTATAGAGTCACTAGATTATCCACAGGATAAGTTATTCGCACCGTGTAGGTACTGATAAATGATATCCATTGGATGAAAATGACAGATTTTGACAGATAGGTGTCAAAAAAAAAAAATATTTTATTGATAGAGACATAATAGTGCCATATAGCAGCGTTTCCCAAAGTGTGGGTCGCGAAAAAAATTGTAAAATCACAAAAAAGATTTTTTTTGTACATATTATTTTTTTTACGTCAGTTAATCACTAGAATAGTGTGTATTTGTGCTCTTTATTACTATACTATATTCTTTATTATTATACTATACTCTTTATTACAATATTTTACTCTTTATTACTATAAAGCTACTGCTTTAAAATAAAATTTGTTTTGTAAATAAATGTTTTTTTCTTAAGGTGGGTCGCGAAAAATTGTAAAACCTCGTACCGGGTCGCGGTAAAAAAAGTTTGGGAACCGCTGCCATATAGTGATGATAGAAACATAATTAAGGCCCGGTATTTCCGCCTTGCAGTTATCTATAAGAATAACTATCAATGGAATAATATTATCCTCTTGATATACACTAGAATAAATTGCTTTTTATATTTCCAACTCTAGTTATCCCGTAGATAGCTATTCTGATTCGTAATAATGTTTTACGATGTTTTTTTTTTTATATTGGTATTAGTAGCGTTATGTTAAACAAAGAGAGACATATAGGCGACTCGCACGAATAAAAGAGATATAGATACAACTGTCAAAGTAAATGACAACTGTCAAAATTTTGTACAGAAAAATGTGCGATAAACACCCAAGAACCGCAAATTTCAATATTTCCGAAACAAGGCAACTTGTAAATCTTGTGTTAAAATGTAAAAATGTTATAGAAAATAAAGCTACTGACGCTGTAAATCTAAAAGATAAACAAAGGGCCTGGGAAAAAATGTTTTATGTTCAATGCATCCTGCAGACAGAATAGAAATGCAAAAATACTGAAAATTAAATACGACCGTTTAATTTTCTTTTAATTAGTTTAGTATTTGGTGGAATATTTGGTGGAGCAGGATACTAAATGCAATTTTCGCTAAGCAAAATCGATTAATAAATTCTTTCTCATCCCACTGGTTCATACAATTTGGTCTAACACGAACTATGTATGGACGTTCTAAATATTACAATTTCTTGATCATCGTATGCCAGCAAATCTTTTAAATCAGAATCCATGATTTCCTTATTTCAGTATAAATTGTAGATTAAAAAAAGTAGATTACTAAATTAATTTGAAATTATTTTGAGAATAGGTAATTACAAAATAAAATAGTACACATAATGGAAACAGGTGTATGTAATATGTATATAAAGTGTAGGTATGTCTAATATGTACATAATATCTGTTATATTATATATTTTACGTATATCTGCTTATATTATTTACATATATTTATCAATAAAATGTTTTTTGACACCTATCTGTCATTTTTAACCAATGGATAATATTTATCAGTACTTAGTTACTCTATAGATAAATAATTGGAAATACGCAAAAAATCGTTTATTCCCTTGATAATTAATTATCCTATTGATAGCCAATTTTATCTATGGTTTGAAATACCGGGCCTTAAGCAGATATACATAAAATATATAATATAACAGGTATTATGTACATATTAGACATACGTACACTTTATATACATATTACATACACCTGTTTACATTATGTGTACTATTTTATGATATAATTACCAATATAAAAATAATTTAGTAAACTACTTTAATTAATACTGAAATAAAAAAAATATATATTATCGATTTACATTTATTGTTAAAGAAGGTAATCATGGATTCTGATTTTGAAGATTTGCAAGCAGACGACGATGAAGAAATTGTAGAGTATTTAGAACGTCCATACATAGTTCGTGTTAGACCAAATCATATGGACCAGTGGTATGAGCAAGAATTTATTAATCGATTTCGCTTAGCGAAAAATGCATTTAATATCCTGCTCCAGCAAATATTCCACCAAATTAAAAAAAAAAAAAATCCCAGGCCTCTTGTGTATCTTTTAGATTTACGGCGTCAGTAGCTTTATTTTGTATAACATTTTTACATTTTAACACAAGATTTACAAGTTGCCCTTTTTCGGAAATATTGAAATTTGTGCTTCTTGGGCGTTTTTTCTGTACAAAATTCAACAGAACTTCTAGATTTTTTTAGAGTTTTTCTACTTCTTTTGACAGTTGTCCGACATCAGACATCATGCTAAAAATAGTCAAAACGTTATGTGGAACCTCAATTTGTGGAGATCCATCGAAATCTCGAAATGTCAAAATCGGTATGATCACAATACCTCCCTTATATATGTTGACGGTCGGTAAAAACATCGTAAAATAACTAGAGTTGGAAATACAGAAAGCACTTTATACTAAGGAATATCAAGAGAAATATTATCCCATTGATAGTTATTCATATAGATAACTGCAAGTCGGAAATACCTGGTTTTAGAAAAACAGTAGCTCTGTTCATACAACGTCTGTCCTCCTGTTTCCTGTAAAGTCGTAAACTAATAGACAGTGGTAGTAGAATACGCATGTGACCTTCTCCGCTACATGTCTGGAAGAATTTGTTTGATTTTTAAGCATTTTAAGCGATAGTATACACGGTCAGATAAAAACATAAGTAAAGGCATTGAATGCATTTAATGAAATCATCATAACTATTCCATTCTTTCCAATGTAAACATTTTAGTGAATTGAAACATGGTATATGCAAATGTTAAGATCAATATAACAGTTATAGTGGGGCAGTTATAGTGTAACTGGATTCAAAGTGGTTTATCTCTAAAACAAAACACACATGTATAGAGTGATCCAGTGTTTTCAGCTGGATTACAAAATAATCAGAGAACAATAGCAGCGAGCGAATATGAATTGATTAACTATTTAAACAATCGCTCCAACAGTATTTACGGCTGCTACAAGAGTAATTCGTTATCACGTCGCCAATGGTTTTACTGGACTACAGGGGTTAGGAAAATGTTGTTAATCGCGGTCCTCTCCCATAACAGCAAAAACAACAGACCATAGATATCGATAAGCGACTCTGAAACTGCAGTCAGCTACGGTGAAATATTAACGAAAAGACCGTTGACAAATATTGTTTACTAAAGTGAAAGAGATCGACAGAGCAGCCGAATGCTGGATGTCTAGGGCAGGGGTCGGCCAACTTTAGAAGCCAAAGAAACAAATTCACCTTTTACGGCATCTGGAAACATTTTAACACTAAACCTACCGAGACTTCATGTATACCTATCCCTACCACAGCGGGTCAAGTGACCCGTCTTTAAAATTTGATATACAAGGTGTCTCAAAAGAAATTTTATATTTATTTAGATTACTGCGTGAACGCAACGTATCCGAGGGGCGCGGGGGTTATTTCAATCGGTAGCCTGGCTCTTGGGAATTCAATCGCTATGGAGCGTTTCTCGGGAGCAGACCGCGCGTTATGCGTGCGAGAGTTTTACAAAAACGGTGATTAGGCGACTGTAGCGCGTAGAAAATTCTGCAGTATTCGAGGTTTTCGCCACTTAAATGATGCGCCAAGCATTCCTCTCATTCGACATTGGGTTAAAAAGTTTGAAGAGACTGGCACAACGCTGGATAAATCAAAATCCGGGCGACCTAGGTCATCAAGAACGGTAGAAAACGTGGAGAATGTTAATCAGTCTGTTCGTGACGACCCGAAACTTTCAATTCGGAAGCGCGCAACTGCTTTAAATGTGCATAGATCATCATTACATCGCATTATGCACAAAGACCTAAAGCTGCACCCCTACAAAATTCAATTGGTGCAAGAATTAAAGTCCCAAGATGCCAGTCAGAGGCTTAATTTCGTAAATCAGGTGATTGAGGTGAGGTGACATAAATTGGCCTTCACGCAGTCCAGATTTAACCCCTATGGACTTTTTCCTATGGGGTTATCTTAAATCTAAAGTTTACGCCAATAAACCGACTTCACTGGCGCATTTGAAAGAAAATATCCGTCACGAAATGGCAGCCATCCCTGAGTCCACCTGCCGAGACGTCATAAGTAATTTTACTGTTCGATTAAATGAATGCCGAGAACGCGAGGGTCTACATTTAGACGATATTATTTTTAAGAAATAAATCCCCAAAAAGTGTATTTTAATAATTAATAAACATTTTTTCTATATACGGCTTACTTTTTTTTTAATCGATCCACTAAATATAAAATTTCTTTTGAGACACCTTGTATATTACTATGTATAGCGAAAAATATATCATTTAGCACAATTTGGTGAATGAATAAAACATGTTTTTTTAAATAACGATTCAAAATTGTTTATTTATTAAATTTAAAAAATATAAAAATAATACATGAAAAAAAGTAAATATTCTTCAATTGAATGCTAAATAAATTGCTAACTTTATTCAAGTTCACCGCATATTTTGCAAATTATTGGGTTCTCGAAGGCACATTTTCCACACACATATTTGTTGCATTTGAAACAGATTTTTGTAGTTTTGTTTTCTTTGCAAAAACCGATTTGGCACCTTTTGGGTCAAATGACCTGTTGCGGTAGTTAGGGCAGATTACATATATTTCTCGGTAAAAAAAATTAACAAGAGAGGAGTAAATATTAAAAAATACATTCTATGTATTTTTTAATAAAAGTAGTAAAGGCAAATGGCGATGTGGTAATGTTATTTAAAAGAAATTCTGACAAAAAGTTTAAAATGGGTCATTTGACCCGTCGTGGAAGGTTTAGTGTTAAAGAACCATAATTTTGTTTTAATACCTGACATTTTGAATATTTCCTAAATTTTATTCCTTATCAACTTAATTTAAAGCAGTGTTTCTCAACAGGTGGTCCGCGGACCACTGGTGGTCCTTAGCAAAATTTTAGTGGTCCGCGAAAGGATTATAATTCATGTGCTTGCGGCACCCTGGTTGAGAACCACTGGTGTAGACTGTAGAGTGGTGTAACTCAATTCGCAACTATTAAAAATATACTATTGTTTTAATATTATTAATTAAAAAAAAATACACGCTTTATCTTAGCTATAAATACAAAAAATCCATAACATTATTAACCATAATTTAACTATGGATTAAAAAAATAATTAATTTTTTCAAAAACTGTCATATTTTCTAAAAACATAATCAAAAATTCCTCTCGTACGTTTCCGGGTCAGATTAATATACATTCAATATTTTTTCAGATTTTTTGTTTAACACTTTTTGGTAAATTTTGGGATTTTTGTGAAATACGGTCATAATAGCAACAATGAATAATAAAACAATTTCTATGATACCACAACACAACAGTCATTTGACATATGCCAAGCAAAAAAATTTGAATTTTCTTAATAATAATATTATAAAATAATTATGTGACATGGAAATACTTACAAATTGTGTTAAATAAATATTTTAAAATATTTGAAGATATAAGCAGTTCACTTTTGTAAGAACAAACTAGATCTGGTTATTTTGGTGATATTTATAGTGTATTACTGACCTTTAGAAACTTGGTTATATTGTAAAAAAGGCTTTACAGTTTGGGGTTATGTTTGTATTATTTTAGGTTAGTATTATATTTACAAAACATTTAAGATGTCACTATTCAAAATCAAATATGACAAATGATATTTTTTTAAATGACGTATTTATAATCTGACTTTTAAAATTATTTTTCTGTAATACCAACATGACATACAGTTTCAAAGATGCAAACAGTTGAAAACAAAATTCCCTCTTAGTTTGTTCTTACAAAAGTGAATTGCTTATATCAATGACACGCCGTAGTCGAGTAGTACTGCCAATGTCTCGAAATAAAAAGTCACCAAAAACAGTTTCAGTTTAACAATAGATTCTATTGTAAAAACTGTTTTCAGTGTAACAATGATATTATTGTGAACGCAATGTATAAAAACAATTATTAACTATATATACACTACCGCTCAAAAGTTTGGAAGCAGTTAATTTTTTTTGCGAAAAATTGAAAATAACGTCAGTATATATTGATGAAATCGATTTTTATAATATATTTTCTTCATTTTTAACAAGTCAATATACTTTTATAAGTTTTTAATCGAATTTGTACGATATAACTACTTTTATTTATGTTTAAAGATAATGGACGCTCTGCAAAAGGGGTTCATTTTACATTAAAAATGCAACAAGAAACCAACAGTAATCAAGACAGGAAACGTAGTGGGAGACCCAAAATTACAACAAAAGCCGAAGATCAATTTATAAAAGTAACATCAAAGCGAAATCGTCGTTTAATAGCTTCCCAAATTGCAGCGAAATTAAATTAAATTCGTCCAAGTAAAGTGTCAGTTTCGACAGTTAAAAGACGACTGTACTAGCCGGTCTCCGAGGATGTGTAGCAGCTAAAAAACCGAAATTAACAAAACAACATAAGAAAAACAGGTTGGTTTGGACTAAAACTCATAGAGATTGGACACTTGAAGAATGGAAAAATGTACTCTGGACAGACGAATCCAAATTTAAAATTTTCGGTTCTAACAGAAGAGTGTTTATCCGACGATCTAAGAACGAAAGGGCTTTGCCAGAGTGTACAATGCCAACAATTAAACATGGTGGAGGTAACGTAATGGTTTGGGGATGTTTCGGGAATAATAAGCCAGGAAAATTAGTAAAAATAGATGGCAAACTTAACAAAGATGGATATTTATAAATTTTGCAGGATCACGCTTTGCCCTCTGGAAATGAACTTATTGGACCAAATTTCATATTTCAATAGGATAATGATCCGAAACATGCATCAAAATTGTGTATGTCCTATTTGAATGAGAAAAAACAAGAAAAACTTATAGAAATTATGGTATGGCCATCCCAATCACGTGATTTGTCACCAATTAAGCTAGTTTGGGACGAGCTGGATAGAAGAGTTAAAAGTAGATCTCCAAGTAAAGTTACACAGATGTGGGAGTATCTGCAAACAGAATGGTACTCATTAGATAGCGAATATTTTGCTAAATTAATAAATAGAATGCCCCAAATTTGCGCAGCTGTGATTAAAAATAAAGGTGGACAATTTGATGAATCAAAAATATAAATAAAGCTTTTGTGTAATTAATACAATATTGACAGATTATAGTTGGTAAAAGATAAATTTGATGTAATTGTTAATTATATTGTGAATAAAGGTTTGAAATTATTTTTTCTCTAGGTTCTTTTAACAAAAACTCGACTGCGTCCAAACTTTTGAGCGGTAGTGTATCATGAAAAATACAACTTCCAGGGAATAAGATGGGCAGTAGATGGTACGCATATTGACATTACTCCACCTCTAACAAATGATCCTATGTATCTTGGACTACTGTATATTAGCAGAAAAGGATTTCACAGTATAAACCTGTCAAATAGTTCATTTACGATATTTTAGACCGAAATATTTAACTTGAAACATAGCTATTTTTAGTTTAGTAATTCCAATTTAAATACGCGTATGGTGCTTGGAAAGTTTTGAAATACGGGCTTACTTTTTAAGATACTGAATCAACTGAGACAAACAAAACTCAACATACCACTTAGCCGTAACTTTGGTGGCCTTTAAGCTTACCCTTGATGAAAGGGGATCATCTAAAATCACAAGGAGCAGATCTGGACTATATAGAGGATGTTCAACATTTTTAGTCCAGAATTATTAAAAAATTCTTTCGTTAGTTGAGCTAAATGCGCGGGTTTATTATCTTCATGCAAGCACCAAGTGTCATGGCGTGAATGTGGCAAGTTTTGAAGAGACTGAATCAACTTAGGCAAACAAAACTCAACGTACCACTTGGCCGTAACTGTTTTTTACTCTTCTAGAACAATTCTCGTAATAATCTCTCGCTTACCGAAGAATATGACAATCATTTTCCTCTTCACAGATCTTGATTGTTTTATCGTGGTTGGACTTTCTTCGTCTTCAAAGAGCCATATCTTGTTTCTTGAATTTTATGGCATAATAATAAAGCCATGTTTCGTTCCCTGTCACAATGGAGTGTAAGGGAGGTAATTTTGGTATTATTTCATAAATAAAATTTCATAAATAAATTCATTATAATCATTCAATTAGAGTAAAATATTTAATCTGTTAAACGATAAAAAAATAATCTATTTCTTAAAAAGGGCATTAACGATAACGGTAGACTTGTTTATTATTGCAACTTGACACTTTGTCAATGTATCATGAAAAGTGAATCGTAAATTATTGTGTTAAAAATATACGTCAACCATAAGCACATAAATAATAATTAATTTTTGTCTGAGATATAAATATTATGATAGGGCTATTTTCTAATGGGATATTTATCTGAGTTATCACCAATAAATTATGAATTTAAGATAGTACAAGACAGACAATCAAGAGGTGTTAAATGAAATTTAACAGTTGGGCGATGTAAGCATTTCAGGGTGGTCATGTTTTAAGAGTAGTAGATTGTAAACCTTCATAATGTTAAGTCATGTTTTGTAGTTGATTTTGACCCATCGTATGGTTAAGACCATGTTTAAGAGTGGAGTCTAAAGAGTGAAGAAGTTAAGTCGTGTTTTGAGTAGAGTAAGAATTTGTTCATCATGGGTTAGAGTCATTTAGAGTGTTCGGTCGGACAAGTAAAATGTAACAAGTAATTCCGTATTTGCGTTAATGTCGTGTTCGTTAGTTTGGTGCACCTAGTGTGTGTGTATGTCTCATTTGGATTTAGCTGTATCGACGTAATTGTAAGTCTAGTGTAATTAGTGTAAATATTTAAACCGTATCATAATTAAAGTAGATTAGCTAAAATGTTGAGTTTAATTGAACAACTCTTGATCCTTCCAAGAATCATAGCAACCAGCTAACGGACTAATAGAGGGGGGTCCAGACTTGATCCGCTCGCAAGTCTTGGAACCCATAATGTGAGGGATGTACAGAGTAAGTACTAATGAAATAAATAAATCAGCCAACCGTGACATTTCATATTTATATATCAGAGTCCCCACAGGAGTTCACGTATTTCAAGTTTCCCATTTCAATTGAAACATTTTTCGACACCATCCAACTCTTATTGCTGTTTGTGTATCAGTCAGGTTGTGAGGTATCCATAGCGTGAAAACTATCCTAACTTCCCGATGATCGCGAAGAATTAAACGGATAGCTGGTGCATTAATGTGCAAACCTCCTTAATATAGTCACCATAAACAAATAACAATGTATTGGTCTATGGTCGTTCTTTTTCGGGATAATTTCCTAATATCGTGTGTGGAAAGTAAAATCAATGGACGACTGGTTTAATGGGATAAGCGTCACTTGTTGGTAAGCGCTGTTGTAGAGTTTATCGTTAACGAGAAGTGAATAGCTCTGTAAATTGGGATTAGAGTTTGCAACTGTTGAAATACTCAGTTTATTTGTACATTACATAGCAAATGCATTATCATCCATACTATTGTCAGCCGGATTATAAAACACGGATCAGGACCTTACAAACAGATTTACTAATCCACAAATAAATCACCAGATTAATAACACACTTTAAGTCTTAACTATTAAGCATCACTTCGTAAACAGTTAAGATTATTTTGTTTGTTACAAAAAAATATGGTGAAAATTTAATCCATCCAAGATGTGATGATGACATCGCTTTAATACAGTGAATTTATTTTTTAATGCAACATGTACTATGTCATTACCATGGATACAGTTTTTGACAGCAATATAAATCGTGTTCATTTTCATTTGCAACATAGAAAAAACCATATTTACTAGAAAAATCAAAATATTTTATTGAAAATACAAATAAAAATTAATAAATAAATAAATAACTAATAAAAACTTATAATGTTCAAAAGTTTCTCCGTTTACTTGCATACAAAATGTTAGCGATCATAAAAATGATTCAAAACATTCAGCAATTGCTCTTGATGTATATTGTTGGAAGCTTGAACAATTTTGTCTTGCAGTTCAGCAACATCCCTAAGTTCTCCGTTATATACTTTGGCCTTTAAATATCTCCAATAAAAAAATTCATTGGGTACCAAATCCGGAGATCTCGCTGGCCAATTCATCGACCCTCCTCTTCCAATCCAGTTATTTGGGATATTTCTATGTAAATATTCTGTAACTATTCTAGAATAATGGACTTGTGTGCCATCATGTTGAAACCATACTTGTCCATTAATATTCAGGTTTCGCAACGCCGGTAATATTTGGTTTTGGAAAAGGGCTAGATATTTTGCGGCATCAAGGTTACCGTCAATAAAAAAAAGGCCCTATAATATTGGTTCCTATTATCCCTGCCTAAACATTTAATTTTTGCGGCCTTTGAGTTCGGGAGGAATGAAACAAATATAATTTTTCTCGACTCCAGTACCTAAAATTTTGTCTGTGCACTTCACCATTTAGAGTAAACGTTGCTTCGTCAGTAAATAAAATTCTCTGAAGCATTGTTGAGTCGGAATTAATTTTTTCAAAAATTTCAAAACAAAAATCCATACGTACTGCTGCGTCCCTTTCTAACAATTCTTGATGATTTTGAAATTTGTATGATCGAAACTTTTCTTTTTTTAAGAAGTTAAAAGCAGATCCAATATTGACACCAACGGTTTGTGCAATTGATCTTAAAGTATTTTGATTATTTTCTTCCACTTGTAATAATGTTGTTCTTTTTTTTTATTATGTTTTGAATTAAGACATCCTTCGCGATGAAATTTATTAACTAGTCTTGAAATTGTAGAGGGATTTGGTATTGGCCAATCTGGATAAGTTGCACTAAATACAGCAGAAACTTCTCTTAAACTCATTTGGGAGTTATACCAAGTTACCATCATTATCTTTTCTTCATCTGTATACATGTTGATTAATTTTTAAATCAGCAATGAGCAAAAGTATACACACTAATTGTCTATGTTGCAAATGAAAATGAACACGATTTATATTGCTGTCAAAAACTGTATCCATGGTAATGACATAGTAGATGTTGCATTAAAAAATTAATTCACTGTATAAAATTACATAATTGACACAGAAGTAGAAGAAATTGGATCTCAAGATTAATATCAATAAAACAAAGCTCATAATAAATTTAGTACAGAGGGAACACCTCAAAATAACTGATAAACTTATTGCACCCAAAGAAATGAACTATAAGAGGGCAAGAAGAAAATTAAAGATTTTTTTCTTGTTGTATGTTGTTAAAGGGGTAATTGCTACATTTAGAGCGATGTCCGGTCAGTTTTTATAGAATAGTGTACACATGTATGCATATGGAAGTAACAAGCTAATAAATTCCATATGATTTGAGTTTCATATAGCAAATATAAATTTATATAGCTATCAACGTTAATCCATTTAAATTCCGAACGAATAAATATGAATTTCGATATAATTTCAAATAGGATAATACACCTGTATACGGTCAAACGCCATAAATTACTATTACGGTCCACTGTGTCCCAATAATAAGTCAGTCAAACGTGGCCACTCAGACACTAATAATATATGATACAGGGTGAACTGTAAGTTATTCTTAATTTCAGTTTCCATTAGGTAAACAAAAAAGTTGCGATTTTTCAAATTTCAAACTGAAAAATTAATTTGGTGGCTAGATCTCTGGATAATCGATATGCGAACTGCTCAGAGAGTTATAAAAAGTTTCGGAGATATATCTGTGACCTTAAAATATACAATAAAAGTAATATTCGATGGTGTAAATATCATACGAGGTGTGTAAACTAAGTAACCAGACTGATTTTTTATTCGAATAGAATTACAATTCAATACTGTCTCCCTCCAAATAACTTCCTTGGGAAGCCACACAGCGCTGGAGGCGGTTCTTCCAATCCTCATAGCAGTGCTGGAACTCGGATATTGGAATAGCTTTCAGCTGGTCGCTTACGGACGTTTGAATGTTTTCGAGTATCCCAAACTGACGTGCCTTGAACTGATTTTTCAATCTTGGGAAGAGAAAAAATTCACAAGGACTCAAGGCTGAGAAGCCACAGGAAAGTTTTTACTGGCCAAAAACTCGTTTATTGAAATTGCTGTGTGACAAACCGCATTTTCCATCCCCAATTCATTGGTCAAAATCTGATGATCGGTCGTGTGAGTCAAATTCAACTCTTCCCCGATCATTCTGACTGTCAACCGACGATCTGAACGCACAAGACCTGGATTCGCACGACATTTTCATCGGTTCTTGAAGATGAAGGCCTTCCGCTGCGCGATTATTCAATCTTGAATCAACTCTCTTCCTTCTGAAAATGCCTTAAACCACCAAATAACCTGGGTCCTTGACAAAACACTGTCTTCGTAGGCCTGCTGAAGTTTTGTAAAAGTTTCCGTTGCACTGTGCCCAAGTCTGAAGCAAAACCTGATAGCAACACCGTTGCTCGATGAATGTCACTCATTTTTAGAACGAATTAGAAAAAACTGTTTCACGAAAAAAATTGCTACGGACAACAAAATTTCTCTAGCGAGTTCAAACTCGTATTGAAGGCGTATCATATGTTCACGTGCCACCCCTGACTTGGCCCCCAGTGATTTTTTCCTGTTTCCAAACATGTCTCGCCGGAAAACGATTCACGTCGAAACAGGTGCCTATATTGAAGGCCTTCCGGAATCTTACTTTTTGGATGGCTTGAAAAAGTTGGAGAAACGCTGGGCGGAGTGCATCGAGCTAAAAGGAGACTATGTTGAGAAGTAAAAATTAATCAACCCAAAATAATGTTATCTTTGACATTATTTTGCAATGATCCAATATTAATGCGTTTGCCATTGCTGATAGTACTAGGCTAGAGTAGAACAATATAGTGAGTATTAGTATCAAAAAGATATAATACTTCATGAGTATATAAAATATATTCGTATGTTTCGTAAACTGTTCAACAATCTGTTTCCGTCTTCAGCGATCACGAGAAGTGATAAACATTTCAATTTACTTCGAGTTTTTATACCGGGTATTGTAATAGTGGGACCAGGTTATAGGTGTGTTGCTGTTGGTTGGGTGTTTGGCATTAGCTATAGGTAGGGACGGGACTACCTGTGGCGGATTAACGACCGGATTAAGGTTGTTTGTCACATTATTGTGTGGTAATGAACTGTTGGCTTGAGGATTAGAAAGATTGTTTTGAATAATACAAAGTAAGAGTTGAGGAAATTCTATGCTAGCTTGTCTAACAGCATCTCCAGAGTTTTCGATCAAAGCAAACTCTTTCAGTTTTCTTTTTAACTTGTTTTCCTCATAGATTAAGGGTTTAGCATCTTTCCATTGGAAATGGTGTTCATTTTCCCAAGCATGTTCAGCCAGTTTGGAACTGTAAATTTCGCCCTGCTGAACTTTTTCTTATGCTCGTTGACCGTCACATGGAAAGATCCGCAAGTCTCGCCAATATATTGTTTCCAGCACTGGCAGGGAATAGAGTAGACACAGTTTTTGTTTAGGACAGATTTGGGTTTTGTACATGATAGGGTAGATCTTAAGGTCGAACTCGAAAAGGCTACTTGGATATTATGATTCTTTAGTATCTTACCAATTTTCTCAGATACTCCTTTATAATAGGGCATAGAGACATATCTCACTTCGTCAGTTCTAGGTGTGTCATTTTTCTTATGATTGATAGCATCAGTAATAATTTTATGACTGTAGCCATTATCCTGTAAGGTGGAACGATGTTCTTCAATTCAACTTTTAACAGCCTCTTAGAGGAACAAATTACTTTAGCTCTATCAACTAGTCTCAGCGCAACAGCTCTCATAGTGCTTATGATGGAATGAGTTGAAATTAAGATATAGACCTGTGTGTGTTGGTTTTCTTTAGACCGTGGTTGCTAGAACCCCCTTGCCATTTCTGATTATAAATACATCTAGGAAATGCAGTTGGTTGCTAACTTCCAGTTCAACAGTAAACTTAATGTTAGTGTGTATTGAATTTAGGTATTGATGGAATTCGTGGAGTTTATCTTTACCATGTGGCCATATGATAAAAGTATCATCGACGTATCTTAACCATTTATTTGGTTTGTACTTGGTTTCTTTAAAGCTTTTAAGCATGCTTTAAGCTTCTTTTATGTGTTTCTCTATTGTTTTGTAAGGACTCATTGATCTACCCTCGTATTATTGTTATTTTGTATAAATCCCGGTTCACCCTGTGTATTATATAACGGTTAACAGAGCAGTTTGTCAACAAATATAATATGAATATTATATCCGTCAGGGCATGTCCATACATTGCTCGTAAATCATAGAGCATGTTATATCAATACAGGAAATTTATTGATAATATATATTATCAGTGATGCTAGTACAATCATTTTGTGTGATAGCTGACACTGTAAAATAATTTACTGGGTATCCGCCCAACAGTACAGGGGGGAAATTAGTACAAAATGCCCGGGATATCGAATCGGACTCGCATTAACGACTAAGTCACGATGAGATGTCCCTAAATATTAATTCCGGAAGAGGTCAACTCGACGACACAACTCGGAGATGGTCACTTCTGCGAGATAATTTATCAGTGGCGTGGTGACATTGGAAGCAAGAGATGCACTGCATCCATTGAATAGGGGATACGCATAAAATTTATATTTCCTTAAAACTAAATTTTTTTGATATGTTAATGTTAGTTATGTCACCTAACAAAACAAAAATCACATTTTAATTAATATTATAGCCAAATTTTTTAATTAAAATATTGTAAATTTGAAATAAGCCGACCACGGCGCGAAGGTTGCCGAGTAAATACGACTGAGTATGACGTCAAACGACTGGGGTTTGACGTCACAGATACAGCTACAACATAATCTTTACGTGTGTATATTGTATTGTTCAAGAGTTTTGTATTTGTGTTTAAACAATTTTTCACGCATTTATTATTAAAATGGCAGATAAAGACTTTGTTAGGGCTCAGAGGGATAATTTATCCAACATTGATGCATTTATTGCACACAACATATAGTTTACTTTTTTCTGAAATATCGGTTTTATTTCGCCTCATAGCTTTCAGCCACAAATTTCGCCTTTTCTGTTGTTTTTCGCCAACAGGTAATGATATAAATTGTTTTTCTGGATTTCTATTTGAACTATTTGTGCACATCGGTACTAAACAATATTCTCGACTATGTTTCGAAGTACTGGGGCCTGGATCTTCCATATTTTATATACTTTAATATAAAATTTAATTCGGTAAACATGAATAAATTGTTTTTATTTTTTATAGAATTAAACTTTATTTTAATTAAAATCACTCTAACTTTACATAACCTATAAAAGTTATACAAACAAATAAGTTCACAACAGACTATGTAGGCTGCACACTGAACACTGGGTAGGCTGTACGTAGTACGCTGGGTAGGCTAGTAGTGTACTGCGTCACTTAGAAGAGGTATGACGTCACACGTCGTTTTCGCGCGCTACATAAATTTATGATTTTTTTAAGCCTTCAAATTAAACAAAAAAAAATGCAAAACTGTTTTTTATGTTTATATGCAACAAGAGGAATATAATAAAAAATTAAAATAAAATCATGCCTATCCCCTATTAAAAGACTAATGCCTCATTTTCATGCGGGTGTTGGAAGTGTGGAACAAAAAATTCAACCAATAGGATCGCTCTATTTTAAAAAAACCCGTACCATGGTGTCGTAGGCGCGATGTTACAAGCGCGGTGTCGCAAGTTCAGAAATTTCAACTCTAGCGCCGGCCGCACCGTCGAAACCATAGAAACAGATATATTTTGTCGCAATAAGTCTAAATATGCATAAAAAAGAGCTAGACGTCTCCTTCGATTTGACGACATATTAAATGAAATTGAATAACCGTTTACTCCAAACACTTGTATAAACTTTTAGGTTAAATTTGGGTTATATACAAATGTTGTCAAAACCGAAAACGTGCCCTTATCACGCCTCCAACCGCACCATGAAATTCGAACTTGTAAATATAATACCACGCCTCTCACACCTGTCACGCCTTTGACACTACCATGAAAATGAGGCATAAAGGAAGAAGGATTTATGAATTTTTACAAATACATTTTTCTGACGAAAATAACTTCATTCCAACGACCACAATGGCTGCCAATATTTTTATTTTATTTTTTACCGACCGCCAATATATATAAAGGAGGTATTCGCGACTGCAAATGACAGTGAAACATCTGGTGGTGACTGGCTAAATTAAACAGAAGCGTATATTTGGATAATATTTGTAGCGTGTTGTGCTGCAGTTTTTGTGAATTAAGAAGTATTTTAAAATATAGTGACTTAAATACAGTGCTTTTTTGCTGAAATATTGTTTGAACAGATAAATATTAAGAAAAGACATATACGCTTCTCGTCAGCCATCAGCTGTTGTACGCAGCGCCGCCAACGTTAGTTTCTGTTGCGAATTGTGATCATACCGATTTTGACATTTCGTTATTTCGATGGATTTCCACGAATTGAGGTCCCTACATAACGTTTTGATTATTTTTAGCATGATGTTTGTCTGTCTGTCTGTCTGTCTGTCTGTCTGTCTGTCTGTCTGTCTGTCCGTCCATCCGTCTGTCTGTGTACACGTGCAGAGCAAATTCGGATAAAAGGATTTTTATGAAACTTCATATTTAAGCTTTTTACATCAATGGCACGAGTTGATCAACTTTTGGTAAAAATCGGTTGACTAGGAATGGGAGTTTACTCGTGTCGATTTTAAGATTTTTTCGAATATTTAACACCAGAAAAAATCAGCTGTGGCTACCACAGGACCGACCGCCATCATAAAGTGCTTGTATAAAATACATTCTAGCAGCAGAGTAGAAATAACTTTGCCTAATATTTTCTAACAGAGATATTATTTATCATGACCATGGAAACGTTACATATAAATATGAAAAAATTTAGACTTGGAAAAATTATAAAAAATTTTACAAAAATTTTGAAATTTTTCTTTTTATCAAAAAACGTCTCAAATAAAAGTTATTAGTTATTACATTTATATCAACTTTTGTTCAATAAATTTTTTCGAAATATTTTACTGTTGCTAAATATTCGCAAAAATCTTCCGATAGATTTCATGCTAAAAATAGTCAAAACGTTATGTAGGGACCTTAATTCGTGGAGATCCATCGAAATCTCGAAATATCAAAATCAGTATGATCACAATACCTCCCTTATATATGTTGGCGGTCGCTAAAAAATACACGCACCATCTTAGCCATAAATACAAAAATCCATAACATTATTAGCCATAATTTAGCCATGAATGAAAAAATAATTAATTTGATCAAAAATTCCTCTCGTACGTTTCCGGCCCAAATTAATGTGCATTACCTGTAATTTTTTCATATTTCTGGTTTAACTCCTATTAGTAAAAGGGGGCGGAACTTTATTTTGGCTAAAATCGTGTAAAATTCAACGAATTTAAGAAATAGTTTTGTTTCTCTAGTTCTAGCCGATAGTGTATGCATGTACGTGTTTTTATATTGTCCATAGAAGCACATTCTACATAACAATGACTTACATTATAAAATTAACAAAAATTTCTACAAATACCTTTCCAGTCGCTCCAATTTTGGTCTGCATAGAGTCCAAACACTAAAGTGTACACTATAACACACTATTTCAAGTATTTTCTGCACTTTTATCACTTAAAAATAACTAAAAACGTCAGAAAAAAAAATGAAGACGCCACTTGCAAAAATCACGTATCACTACATATCAAGATGGTTAATCATGATAAAGCTCATTAAGGAATATAGTCATTAACAATTAATAAATAAGGAACAGAATTGCTTAAAATAATTCTTTATGAGAATAAACACATATATTAAGATTTTATCAATAGTATACAGGTGGTTGAAATTGAACTACCGGGCCCAATACACTATTTTTTTATTATTGAAGATGAGGTATAACGCTAAATTTGGAAGTTACTTGGTACTACATGATCTAAAATAGTTTATATTTTGTTACATTGTATCTTTATATAAATAGTTATACATTTTGATTGAGGATTTATTAAAATTTCAGAGCTATAGCGTTGGAGACACGGCCTATATGGTAAAATGGGAGGACAGAGGTGATAATAGGATGACTTTTGGGCTATCAATGATAATTCTGAGATCTCAGAAAGGGATGAAAATTACTATTGGAAGTATAATGGAGTTATCTCTCGAGAATTTTATATATATAGAAAAAAACGCATTTTTTGTGTTTTTTTGCTAATAATGTACACAAGTTATAGCTTTGTAACACGCTACACTGGAAGGTATATCCTGGTGTAGTGATTATGACACTGGCTTCTCACCCAACTTACTCGATCGAAAGGGATCGAACCCTGCGGGAAGAGACAATATTATTTTTTGTTTTTTTTTTTTTTTTAATTTTTATATTGTTTAAATTATTTTTTCAGTTATATTTTAGCAAATGTTGCATTTAATTTTTAAAAGCGTAAATTTAATAACCAGTGGAAATTGTTTAAATTATAATTTAATTCTGTTTCAATGTACACGAAATCAGAGGGGCGGAACTTATAACAACCAATGGAAGCCATAGGCGCAATTTTTAAAATTCTTAATGAATCTTGCAATATATATGTATATATATATATAAAAAAAAAAAATACTGCACATATTTAGAAACCTAAATAATGGTATAGCCGTATTGCTGATAGGTGACATGTATGTATCAAGTAGTGAATTCATATAATAATCTAGTTACCATTTTTCAGCGATTTTAAAAATGTTTTTTGTTATTTGTGTTAACTGTTAGTGTCTGGTAATAAATATTAATTAAAATACGGCTTGCGGCCAATTATTAAATTCACAAACTTTAATTTTAAATCTGCTGGAACAAACAACAAATTATAATCCAAAATTTACGTATAAGTATAAATTTTTCCTTAATTATAATTATAACCTTAAAATTAATAATTTTGTTTGTTTAAGTACTGCTGTAAATTTATTTTCGCGCTCTAATTAGTAAAGATATCTACGAATCATGCCATTTCTTTCTAATGTTTTGTTTTTTATTCAAATAATTTGGAAGGTTAGTTGTTAACTTGCGTCACTATACGTTACTATTGGTATGCAAATAATTATAATGATATAGACAGAGAAAGCATATAGTATTGAATATCGATACTTGTAGCAACGCACAGTCACTTATCAGCAATCCGACTATATTAGGCGTTCGAATAAAAATTAACAAAAAAAAATATTTTAATATAAAATTTGTTTTGGCATTCCAAATAATCATCCTTCACTTACTAAATACCTGCAAACCCTGAAATGTGTGAAAATTCACACTTCACATCAATTTTTTTATTATACATTTTATGATTTTCTTTCTTCTTCTTCTACTTTCTGCCTCCGGTGTTCCTCTCTTTCTTCGTATTCTCTTTTCGGCCTCCGTCTCCGGTCTCCTTCCTTCTTGACTTCAGTTCTTCTTCCCCTCTTTCTTTGCTTCTCTTCCCCCTTTTCTTTCCTCCTCCTTTGCCTCTTTCTTCCTTCCTGTTCTCAGTTCTGTCTTACCTCTCCGCATTCCTTCCTTCTTTCCTCGAGTACTCTCACCCACCTTTCTCCCTTTCCTTCTTCACTCAACAGCTCCTTTATCTCTCCCTCCCATTTTGTCATCTTTCACATCTTTTTGTAAGATGTTCCATGGATTCTTCCTCCTCTCTACACATTCTGCATAGCCTATCCTCTGGTTTTGCCCAATACCTATTACTCCGTTCTTCATTTCTGTATCTTAATCTGGCAATCCTTTTAACTCTGCCCCCTGCCTTTCCTCTCCGCCCTTTCAAATATTTAGGTATTCCTACCGTCCTTATCTCCCTATACCTTTTCACATTCCTTGAATTGTCTATTCTTACTGTTCTTTCCTGCTCCTGTACCTCCTTGTCTCTCCTTCTCAATTCTTCTACTATGTTTCTTCCTCCATTTCTCTTTCGCTCAGCTTCCCTTATGTCCATCCCACATCTCCAATAGTACTCTTTCCTTGTTATTTATTTATTTTTTTTTATATAACCAAACACTTAACCGTATTTATGGAAGTATTTGTGGCAGCAGTTGTGCCACTGTGAGAAGAAAGTCACCAACACGACAAAACGCTTAATTCAAATGCCTATCAATCATAAATGCACGCTGTCTATAGAATTGACTGTACGTGAAATAAAGCAAATATGAAACCCTTTCAAAAACCACCGTCATTTTTTAGTCCGGGTCTGTTCATTGGCCAGCAGGTTAATACAGGTTCAGAATTCACAATTCGATTCCATCAGATTTGGCTTAAAGCCGTCAACCCATAACATATTTCGAATAATTAATTTTTATAATTGAACACTCGCGTTTAATTTTAATATTATTCGACACGGCAATATTTTGATGGATAATTTTTGTTACTTGTTATTCATGTTTCTCCATTCCATAAAATATGTTTAATATTATTAATAATTTTCAGTTTTATTATCATTTATTATGTTTTGTTATTTAATTTGTTAGTATGTTTCACGCTACATAAATTTTAAATATTAAATTTAATTTGGAATTTATATATACAATTTTAAATAAATATAATGATATTTGAAACTGAACTAAATTTGTTGATGTACAAAATTATTTATATTACCTACGGCTTCATGGACGGTGTTTTAAAATATATTTGCACACATATTTCAGGAGACGTCCAGGATCATTTTAAAACCTTCCCAGCAAACATTATTATACGGGCCAGTACTGTTGAAGCTAGGGATGGGAAAAAAAACATCGATGTATCGAAAACATCGATGTTTGTTTTAAAAACATCGATGTTTTTACCATCGATGGTCAGCTGGCGATAGTATCTATAAAACATCGATGTCTACTACCGATGTCGATGTTTAAACTTTGAAATTCAGAAACTACCGCTAGAGGAGCTGGAATCTTAAAAATTAAATTTTTATTAAAATTAGTACACAAAATATAAGCGCCATCTATTGTGATATTACAATACTAATAGTGTTAGTTCTTATTCTTCTTAGCAGTTAGCAGAATACGAAAAAATAAGAAGAAACTTCTAATTTTTGCAAACAATGCGAACGACCAAAGACGCCAACACACTTTTTCTTTTTGAGTCTTGTTGACACTTTCCCAGTTGTTATTCCTCCAATCCCTGGATGTTTGTAAGTTGTCATTAGCTATTTTTTTATATATTGAAGTTGACTTTTCCTGAACAAAATGATCAAAAGCTTCAATTAATCGGTAAAAATAACTAGAATTGAAAATCTAGTTCCGCCTAAACCAAAGGAACAGACTTTATTTCAACTTAAAAAAGTATAAAAATAATTGTGTATGACAGTGTTATTTTTATGTTAAATAATATAAAATTAACATTAAGATTACTATATTAGTATTGTAATAAAATCCAATATTTCATTTTAGAAATGTAAAAATAGTAAGGTCTGTTCCTTTGGTTTAGGCGGAACTAGATTTTCAATTCTAGTTACTTTTACCGATTGATTGAAGCTTTTGATCATTTTATTAAGGAAAAGTCAACTTCAATATATAAAAAAATATATCTAATGACAAATTAGAAAAATGAAAATTGCGGTTAGTTCCGCCTAATCGTTTGGAATAGACTGTAGGTACAAATTAGGATTTTTATATTGGGTATAATAATGTGAAATTAATTACTATTAAAAAGGAATATTTCTATTTCAAAATATAATAAATGCTTTTGGTGCATTATATGTTACTTTTTTCGTATTTTATCTTCACATTATTAAATAAAACCTATATAATATAAATAAATAGCCTTTTTTAATATTAATAAAACATCGATGTTTCCGATACATCGATGTTTTTCCTTCGATGTTTTTTCAACATCGATAGTAAGGCGCCGATGTTAAACATCGATGTTTTGCCTTCGATGTACAACCCTAGTTGAAGCACATACTCCCCGGCATTGAAAGTAATGGGCCAGTGCCCCGGTGTACCCGTGGTCGTTAGCTGGCTCATTGGTTTATCAATTGCCGGCCCAGCAGCGGTAAAAAGCAAAATAATCGCATTAGTTGCAAGATTTATTTCTAACGGACCAGTGCTTAGATTATACCCACTCTCTAGTATTTCAAATGTAACATATGTGTACTTACCCAGTATTAAAATAAATTAATGGTTAGGTGCCAAATAAATACTCATTTGGCCATTTCACCATCGTTGAATAAATTTATTTAACATATAAAGACAATATCGCATCGGTTTTAAACTATTAATGAAGAAATTAACGTTGCTGTCAATAGAATGATGCGATATTGTCAACTTTATTCATTGAATAAATTTATTCAACGATGGTGAAACAAAAGTAAAATATAACATATTATCAAAAATAAGGAGTGCTCATAAAATGCTGGTAAAGTACTTCGTATAGGAGGAGTGCGAAATACAAATTTGAAGTACATTATTAATGCTGGCGTTGCACAAACTTTAAGTGCCAGCAATTTACCAACAGAAAAAACAGTTTGCTGGCATTCGGCCGATGGTTGAATGTTTGCTGGGTTATAACTAAAAATTTTGTTTATAACTAAAAATCTTAAATGCTAAAATTTTTAACCAACTTTTAAAATTGTATTCTAACATCCGTTTTTATAATAAGTTTAAGGCCCAATCTTTCCACCTTCAGGTAAACTTCTAGGTAACTATCTGACAGATAAGGTTATGTGATACTTTCTGTGCTGAATAAATGGCATCCCGTCTTTCAATATAAATTTATCTATGAGATAGTTATCTAACGGTTAATGAGACTGACGTATTGAATTCACTGATTGGTATTGATATTTATTCAGCAGATGAAGTTCCAGATAACCTTATCTGTTATATAGTTATCTAGAGCAGCGTTTCCCAACCTTTTTTCATGGCGGACCGGCAAGCGACCTAGAAAAAATTCGCGGACCGGCAAGTTTAGACAGAGCTTCGAACCGTTATTTTTTTCGGTTCTGTTTTTTAATTCAATTAAAATATATATATCAGTTCGGTTCCGGTTTTCGTTCCGGCAAAAATATCGTTTTTTTTTCAGTTTTCGGTTCAGTTCAGAGTGATAATTTTTTAAATGCATTAATTTGTATTAAAAATGTATTTTCTACTATAATTTAGAAGAACATTTTATTCTATATTTTGTAATAATCACACCAAGGCCTCTGCCAGAGGGGTTCTGGGCGTTCACCCCCCCCCAAGTAATAGAAACAGATTTTTTCTGCTCATCAGTTTAAAAAATAATCTTAAATAAAATGTATTTTATATTTTGGTTCACTCCCATAAACATTATCTGAACCGAAATAAACCGATATTTTTTTCGGTTCAGCTTTTGGAACGTACCCTTGTATGACAAATCAAGAAGAGCTTCACGTTCCGACTAATGTAATAATGCGGTATACTGCTTCTATTATAAGCACTGTAGTTATGGCTTGTGTGTTGTGCTGTGGAGACATGCTATGTTATATGCCATGCGTTATATTATGTAGCTGTTATAAACCAAGCTTTATACTTATTAAATACCTATAAAACCCTGAAATGTGTAAAAATTTACACTTCACATAAATTATTATATAATTATTTATAAACATTAAAAAATCAAAGTCACCCCTTATCGAATAAACCACGTATACACTAATTGGTAAAAAAATCCCAATTGGTAACAAAATTCCATCATTCGTAAAACAATGAATTTTACGATTTCGTCATGCGTAACGGAATTATTTCATAATATTGGCAGTACTGTTCTCTCTGCCACTGTTACCAATACCAGCCAATGATTGAGATATAGGGGAAAATCGGAAAACAATAAAAATACCAACTGTGAAACATTTTTTTCAAATACGAAAAGTTTACAGAGTAAAAGGGAATTTTTCAACAAACGCGTAATGAAAACAGATGAATGGAAATAATACTGAAATGGAAGGCAGATGGAAGCTATATATTGGAATGAAAATTGGTACAATTTTAAGGCTGAAATTCATGGCCACTGTCGATCCATATAATGCCATGTAATTTTACACACGAAATAGATTAATTCTGTAGTAGGGAATGTAAGTATACTAGCGTCAGCGAATCAATGCAATTACGTCACACGACGTAACAAACAATTGCATTGTTCCAGACAATATAGTCGTTTGTTACGTCGTGTGACGTAACTACATTGATTCGCCGACGCTAGTATAACACTGTCTTGATGCTATCATAGAAAAAGGTAACCTACAATTTTTTCTACTTTTTTCATTTATTTTTTTTGTATTGTAATGATTAGAACTTTCTCAAACCACCCGTCGAGAATTTCTTTTTAATACATTCAAGCATATTTTTAAAAGGGATTTTAAAGGGTACATTATAGTCAATATTTGTGAGAATTTAGACAATTGAAAATTAGAAATTTTACGTTTACAAGTTAATTGTTCAAGGATACTTTTGTTCAAAGTTATTTGGTGCAATTCTGTAGCAAATCTGTAAGCTTACAGACAAAATCTATAAGAAACTGTCCATAACAACACATAAAACAACTCCTTAGATACGATCGTCTGTAGCTTATAGATTTGCCACAGAATTACACCAATTATCTAATAACTGTGACAATTTCTTGAACATTTTTACCCTTCTTCCTAGAAATGCCTTATAAAAACACCCGTCTCTCTGAAGACGAGGGTCAAAAAGTATTCGCTTCGGTTAGCGTAAACATCTAAGTTGTTGAATTCTTAGAGGCACTGTGTCGGCATCCTGGTGGTCTATCCGATTATATTTGTTTTAATCTTTTCATTTTCTTAATACCTATATTTTAATCTTTTGTAAATAGTACATTATTAGGGTCCGGCAAAAATATGCAACGGTACTTTTGCCATAGGCGTGCTATTTTAAACTTTATTTTAACAAAAAACCAACAAAAAATAAAAGAATAAAACACTTGTACGACAATGAATTCTTATCTCAATAACGACACCTCATTATTTTGGGATTATATCCGAGATAGGTAATTCCGGTCACTCCTTTGCCATTGGCCAGATTTTGATAACATATTAAATTTTTATACGCTACACTATTTGTCAGCAGGGCATATTACATTTTATTTCTACAGAAAACACATGTGCCGCTTTTTATCGAAAAACACCTAACTCAAGTACCGTTGCATATTTTTGCCGGACCCTATACATTATAATAAATCAAATTCATTAATTTTAAACCGTTATAAGTTTTTATGCATTGTTTTAATGTTCTACGTACCCTTCACAGCAGTTAGAAATTAATGTGTTACGAATAGTCCGATATCTATGTGTCTTTAAACCAACTACTTGGCTTCGTAAAATGTTTTCTATGTATTATCGTTTTTATAATTCTGTTGTCTTAGATTTTAATTAACTAAAACTAACTTAATTACTTAAATTGATCATATTTACTGTCCGTCTTTGTAATTTTGAGCAAGGTTTGTTAATGATGACATTTTGTTAGGTTATGCAAAGGCATACGATAACTACGGTGTCACTGATATACTGCGATAGCCAATGTGTTTATATGTCTGTCTCATTAAAACATCTCACTAGCTATAAGTTTAGAAAATTTTCCACAATCCACAACGAACAACGTATTAAATTTAGAGGTCTGAACGGTTTCACGTCTTACCATATGACAAACTTCTAGTGACAGTAAACAGATTACAAGATACAGTCTATAAGCTATTGATTTAAGAGCTCTGAATGCGGCTTTAAATGAACAGCTAAGATCCAGACTAATTACGAGATCCCAAATGTCGCTAACAAACAACAACTGTCAGCTACAACCTGTATTGCCAGTGAAATATTAATTTTTTCTTCAAGCGGATTATAATGCTAACATTACATTGTTCAATTCATTCGGTAGAAATGATACATTATTTTACTAGTAAAATAATCTGAACATTATTATACTAGTAAATAGGTCATATAGTTATCAACAGATGGCACTGATGGCAGCAGTCGCCATAAACAAAACATCTGTCAATTTAATATGTTTGTAGCGTGGTTTGTAGTGAATCCAGAAATTAGTTACGTTATTAGTGAGTTACTTAATTATTATTCTGTGATCATTTTGTAATTAGTTACAAAATACACAATATAAAGATCAAAAATTACAAAATGTCTCAACCAATTCAATGTATACCGCCGGAATTAGCAGCAATAGCATCTGAAACTATAAAGTAATAAGTATTTATGGTTGCAAATTTTTAATACCTACGCTTGAAGAAAAAATAGTATATGTCACTCGGAGTAGAACGCCTTTTTTGTGCTTCGCTCAATATGCAAGCCTCGGCTGCGCCTCGGCAGCAACATTTGAGCTCAGCACAAAAAAGAGCGCGTTCTACTCCTAGTAACATAATATACTATTTTAGGCAATTTTTCTCCGGTGCCACGGGAATTCACACGATTACTCTCCCGATTAAACGGAATATTGTCCCGAAAAAGCGAAGTAAATTTGTGTTATTTCCTTGGTTTTGTTTCCGTTCTTTAGGCTTTGTCCCTAATAAGCGGCTGTCCTCATTAACCGATATCCTGATTAAGCGGAATCGACTGTATATATATTTTTAACAAATATGTTTTTTTTAAAATAACCCCAGAATTGGCTTATAAGACGTCAAATGTCAGTCGCCAATAAAATAACACAAATTAGTGATACTGCCGACATAATATTTAAAAATAATAATTCCGTGGCTTTCTGGACACCATTTTCTTTTCAATCATATTATAATTCGTACTTAAAACTGAATGTAAGCATTTGTTTGTTTAATTCGAAATGGTTCTATCCAAAAACCTTATCACGTATACCCTGATCCCACATCTGACACCATAATTCATGCCAAGCAACTTTGCCTTGCCATATCTCATCCTAGGTCTCGTGTTTATTGGATTATTATAATATTATGCAGGTTTTTGCAGGATTAACTTGGATATTCTCAAAATCCTGAATAAAAAATATGTAATGAATGAATGATGAATATAACAGCAGGAGTAAAAAGAGATATAGAGGTATTTGTCTAGACAAAAATTCAGACTTTCATACAACTAGTTGTAACTATCAGGTGATTGCAAAAGTTCGTGCCCGTGTAATAATGACTGTATCCGTGATTAGGTGAATAGTAATCCACGGATTTCGACTGAAGAGATTGCTGAGAAGTTAAATGTTGAAAAATCGACAGCATTTCGCCATTTAAAAAAACTTGGTTATACTTCGAAATTCGATATATGGGTTCCGCATATTTTGACACAACGGAACAAACTGAAACGTGTTTCCACTGCCGTTTCTCTCCTTGCCCGTCAACAAAATGAACCTTTCTTGGATCGACTAATAACTGGAGATGAAAAATGGATTATGTATCACAACATAAAAAGAAAAAGAAGCTGGAAGCATGGGAGTGAATGAGCAGAATCTTTGGCAAAAGCTGAATTGCATCCAAAGTGTTGTTATGTGTCTGGTCGGATTGCAGAGCAATATTTTATTTCGAGCTTCCTCCACGTGGCTAAACAATAACTACGGAGAAGTACTGTGAGCAACTTACCCAACTCAATGTGGAAATCCAAGCAAAACGTCCAAGTTTGGTTAATGGAAAAGGCATCATCTTTCACCACAACAACGCTAGACCACATATCGCTCAACAGACACTGCAAAAACTTAGGGAGTTAAATGGGAAATCCTCCAGCACCCGCCGTATTCCCCTGATCATGCCCCTTCAGATTTTCATCTGCTTCGCTCTCTTCAAAATAATTTGAATGGCAAAAAAATTGTTTCTGTGGAAGAAGTCAAAAACTACCTCACCACTTTCTTTGAAGATAAACCACCCAGTTTCTACAAAGAAGGAATTCAAAAACTTGTAAAACGTTGGAAGACTGTTATAGAAAATGATGGGGAGTACATTATTGATTAGTAAAAATGTTTTTCCACGAAAATGTGTTATATTTAATTCAAATCTGGCACGAATTTTTGCAATCACCTGATACATGCCTTAATGATAAAGTAGAACACCCTGAGATTACAAATTTCTTATACAAAACTAACAATCTGGAATAAAATTAGAAATAATCTATAAATTATGTGATCACGCGTCACGTTTACAACGGGACAGTACCATTTTAAATTTCAAAGTCCCAGTGACCCCAGCAGTCCAATAGGGACGGCATTTGTCCCGTTTTTCAATGATAGTTTAAAAATAAAAACTCAACGTCGTTACCTCGGCAAACTCATAAACTAACAAAATCTTTTTGGATTTTTGATTTCAGATGATCCAGTGACGAGTTATGCTGGTCACCGCAAAATCTAATTTTTTTCCCGGAGTCTTAGAAGATTTGCCACAGCTGGCTCATTTCGCCATATTTTGCCTTCAAATTTTTTTTGTATCTTCTTCAAAACATACTTTATATATGTACATAGTTTGAAAATGAATAAATGTAATCATAGATTTGAAAAAAATTCACAAAAATATGCTTAAAATGTGGTTATCAGACCCTACCCCCCCCCCCCTTAAGATCTTTTAGCTCTTTATATATGAATTATATAAAAATAATCCGTGGAAGAATTTCATGACATGTGTTACGTGTTCGAACACTGGTCAAATTAGTGCAGAGTAAGTTATTCTTAAGATGTGGATGACGAATACAGATTCGTGACAATCTGATAATTTATAAATTAACTAAATTTGAAAATTAACAGAGTAGTATTTAGTTTAATTTGTATTTAAATTCATTTATAATAATATTTAAATTATTTCCTATATTTGACAGTATCATGTATCGATACTGAGATTTTAGAAACTGCTGGAACTAAGGCAGTAGGTTTTTTCGGTGAATTTTCCTCATTGATTTTATCATTTCCTTTGGTTTTATTCTAGTGTGTGTTGTACGTGATGGTGCTCTGACATGATGACAGACCTCTATTAAATGATTCGGTCCACTGGCTCCCTGATATACGTAACTCTTGACACGAGCCCTTTACTTTTATCTTTAGTTTGCGGAAAACCGACATGTTTAAGGTTTTTGTTTAAGAAAAATCTATTGTTAGATAATGGTAAAAAAATATTTCTAATGAACTGATCAGACACTGTTGGGAATTCACTAATGTTACATATAAAAAACTATAGATAAATACACTTTTTTAATGTGTCACACATTAGTGATCGAAAAAATAGCAAGTATTTTCTTCTTCTTAGCGTTTTCCGTTGATGCGGATCAACTTTTTGGATTTTTAACGCCATTTTTGCAGATCAAATTAAAGCTTCATTCAAGTATTGATGGGCATATGTTATCGTCGACTGTATCTTGCCATCGTTGTTTTGGACTACTGCTAGGGCGCTTGCCATCTGTTGTATAATTGTGACCAATGTAAGGAACGGGACTAGGAAAAAATAGTGAATGTATATTGTATGCCCCCCCCCCATTCACGTAAGGAAGTTCAAAATAATCTGTAGGCAGTACTGGCCGTAGGAATGTTTCAATGTAAAATTAGATATTGCGGGGTACTTTATTATTGAATCGACTGCAAATGTGTAAATGCATAATAGTAACAACCTTTTTACCGACCGCCAACATGTGAATTTCGTCCAAAAATAAACAAACAAAATGATGCTCAAAATTTTGAAAATCACTGACTTTTTTTTATTTTTCATAATAACCCAGAAGTTGTGTAGTTGCCATAGAGAAAAAAACACGTACTTTGATATTCTATTATTGAACTATGTAACGAGACGCCATTGACTGACAGCTATTGATACGCCACTGACCGGCGTTGTCATGGATATAAAAATAATATAAATTGACATGTAATTTTTAGTGTGCATTTTGCCATATTAAATAAATAGTTTGTTAAAATTGCAAAAGTGTTACACAAATATTCGTTGATTCTACGTTGACTACAATTAAAATAATGTTTTCTCTCTGGCAACTACACAACTTCTGGATTAATATGCAAAATAAAAAAAAGTCTATGGTCTATTTCAAAGTAGAAAAAAGTAGATAGCGCTGCGAACCGAGTACGATTTACACTGATCAAATACAGTATAGCGGGAAATTTAAAATAAGTTACAACTAGGGCATGGGCGTAGCAACTGGGTTAGCAAGTGATTTTTTTTTTAATATAAAAAAGGTTAATAAGATATTGAAATAAACAAGGCAGATAATACACTCACGTTATTTATACGACATAAATTCAGTTTAATGGGAAATTTGAAAAAGTTAAAAAAATATTAATTTTAAAAATTATGTACTATATATAAAAAGAGAGATTTGGCTAAAAGAGTTTAAACAAAGCAATAAAACAAACAATATATCTTCAGAGCAAAAGTTTCTTATTTAAATAATTATTGTAAAAAAAAAAAAAATAATGTATATATGAAGGTCTAAAAATTATATCAATAACTTCTTCTTTGGGCACAATCAGCTGGGTTGTCTTTTGGCCTCACATTAGTCCTCTCTCTTGATATGTTAATTGTCAACTGTCAAAAAATATTTATATGTCAGATAACCTAAAAATATATAACTGCGTAAAAACAAATAACATGGAGAATTTTCTCCATAAAATCTACGCCAAGAATATAAATAAAAGTCTAAATATGTAAATAATAACAAAATATATGAGACAAATTAAATAATATAAATAATATATATTTCCAATGTACGACACTGAACATCTGTCAACTTGGACTAAAAATAATATTTTTACAGTGTAATAGGGATGACGATCTAAACCAATCCGGAGCAAAGACAAACAGCTCCTATCTTCTTACACACATTTTTCTACTTTGAAATAGACCATAGTGAATTTCAAAATTCATAATAGATAGTTATTTCAAGACAGTTCGACTGAATAAATTATAAATAAAAACCTAAGGAAATTTTATACTGATTTATTTCAAATTTAAGGTGATGGCTATTTTTATTATAGTTAATAAATAACAATAAAATCGAATACTAACATAATTTTAGGAATATTTAAATAAAAATAAAAAACAAATTGCTATAATAATATAGTAATTAATAAAATTGGAGGTTATAAACGTTTTTAAAAACGGCTAGACGTATTTTAACGAAATTTGGTACAATGGAGTAGAACCAGGATCAAATATAGGCACGATATCTCAAAAATTTATATCTTAGGGGCTGTTTCTGGGTTAAAACTGGTACTAAAAAACTTAAAATATTTCATTTATAAACAGAACTATCTTAACAGAAAAAACTATACAATAAAAAATGTATAAGAAAACAAATCTTATTTGTTCTATGCATTTTTTCAATTTGATGAATATCAGGGTAGTTACGAGGGTGCACCCTAAAACTTAAATATTTAAATATTTTACTTCACATAAAAAAGGAATGCAAGAAAATTTATTTAGAACGAAGAAACATTCCTTTCAAAGAAAAAAGACATTAAAACAAGTAGAAAATCAAAAAATTAAAGGATATTTTGATATTTATAGCCAAAAATTAAACTTCACGTGTATATAACATATACGATAAACAAAGACTGATGTCCCGTTAGGATACAGATGACGTATAGCTTCGTTATTCACCCCCGCCACTACAAGTTAGGAGACAATCTCTACTTTAATAATCTTGGTAGATCCCAGGTATCTGATTATACAATTGCGCGTTGCGCTGTCGTAAAATATTTGTTACAAAATTATATAGATTGTAAAGAACGATTTTAATATTAACCTTACAGAGGTTTTTTTTTTTGTAGAATCTATTAGGTTGTGTAATAAATTCCCGCGTTTTTTGTATTTTATCTTTTTCCCGCAATTTTGTGTTTTGTTAGGTTATGTTTATGTATACATTCTTAAGTGTTTTTCGTGCTCTTCAAACTTATCTGCTTTAATTATCGGAATTAATTTATTTTAATTGAATTTGAGGCTTTTGAAATGGAAGTTCCAGGAGATAAAAAAAGTCATTTTCGACATCTGCACTATTTTGCCTTTCGTCGTGGTCAAAAAGCTACGGAAGCAGCTCGCGACATTTGTGACGTATATGGAGTAGATGCTATAGCTCCGAGGACCGCGCAAGATTGGTCTTCCATGTTTAAAAATGGCAATTTTGACCTTGGTAATGCACCTCGCTCCGATCGACCTCCCGACTTCGACGATGATTGTCTCAAGATGTTTTCGAAGGAAGATGGTCGTCAAACAACACGAGAGTTGGCCGAACAGATGGAATGTACCTTTACGACCATCGCTAACCATCTTTACTCCATGGGCTTTACTCAAAAACTTGGGAATTGAGTGCCACATAACTTGAGCGATGGCCACAAGATCTCAATGATCTCAAATGTTCTATCGCATCCGCCATACACTCCGGACCTTGCGCCAACGGATTATCACCTTTTCCGCTCCATGTCGATCCAAATGAGGGACGTACCCTTCGCTAACGATGAAGATCTCAAAACCTGGCTCACAAACTTCTTCAACACAAAATCAAAAGATTTTTGGCGAGACGGCATCAACAAGTTAATCGATAGGTGGGAACAGGTTGTAAATAATGATGGAGAATATATATTATTGATTAATTTGTTACTATAATTATTGTTTTCTTCAATAAATCTTATAAACAAAAAAAACGCGGGAACTTATTACACAACCCAATACATTTAATTATCTATCATCATTGAGTACTTCATTATACATTTATACAACCTTTCGTACATACAGTTTTTGCGGCTCCGTCATGGTAAAAAGATTGGAAACCACTGGCCTAGACCAGGGCTTCTTAAACTTTTTCATATAGCGACCCCCTTCAAGCCTAGGAAATTTTAAACGACCCACCATGTAATGAAATTAATATTGACCGTAGATGTAGGTGTAATATCGCGACATTGTAGAATCTACATCGTAGATTCGACAATGTCAATAACGTGAGGGATAAATAATACGAACCCATTCTTTTCAAATATATATTTAATAGAAGAAATAAATTATTTTTTTTCTTAAATATAACAACATCCAAATATTATTAACATCAAACAATATTAATGTGAGCTTGTTTATTTTTACATAAATAATTAAATCTAGGCTCAATAATTTCAGTTAGTGCAGGTCGTAATATATTTTCAACGTTTATTAAAGTTGAACGATATCTTGATTTTATGTATGTTAATGTGGAAAAGGCTGATTCGCATAAATACGTTGAACAAAATGGTAGCAATATGTTTAGTGCCATTTCCGATAGTAGTGTAGGGTGACCATTCGTCCCGCTTTTTGCGGGAGTGTCCCGCAAAAGTCCCGCATTCTAACATTTTGTCCCGCATTATAACTTGTATTTGAGGACCTGTTTTTTGCTCTTCACTTGGATTTTGGGAGGTGAGGACCTTTTTTTTTGCTCTTCACTTGGATTTAGGAGGTGAGGATCTTTTTTTTTTGCTCTTCACTTCCGTCCCGCATTGCCTTCTTAAGAAAATGGTCACCCTATAGTAATGGATATTCTGATTTGATTTCTATCCAAAATTCATCTCCATAAATAAATCTTCATGAATGCTTCCCTCATAAATATATCTTACATAAAGTAACAACTGTGCCATTTTGGAAATGTCTGTCGACTCATCCAGTTGAATTGCGAACTTTAAGCTATCTTCAAGCCTCATAAGAAGCTGTTGAAATTGATCATTGCTAATGTCCGAAATTCTTTTGGACACAGTGTCATTCGATAATGGAATTTTACGAAATTCAGCAGCATACTGTTTTCCATGAATAATTTCGGACATTCTTATAACTGTAGATAGTAAAAGTTGCTCACCAATAATAAATTTCTTCGTTTTCGCTATCAAATATGAAACTTCATACGATGCCAATAAATATTTATCATTCAAAGTAACATATTTCTCAAAAGTTGCATTTTCTTTATTTGATGTTTGCAGAAGACGCTCAAAATATTCTTTATAAGATATAATTACCCAAAAGTAGCAGATCTTTGCGACCCCCCTTCAGTAGCCTCGCGTCCCCCCGGGGGGTCGGGACCCACAGTTTAAGAAGCCCTGGCCTAGACTATAGTATACCTATATATGATGAAGATAATGATATTAAATTATTTTCATGTTTCTATTCACGATCTGCTAAATATTGAAAAAAGGAAGAAGTGGAAAAATAGACAACATAGTGTTGTCCAAAATAGTTTTTTTTGTATCACAACCATTTATAATATTTGTAAAATTAAAAAACCACAAAAACAAGTCACTAGAAATATCGATTATATATCTAGCAATAAACTAAAAAATATAGGTTACAGTAACAAAAGCTATAAAACAAAAACCTAACATTTTTTCTGCGTATAATAACTGTCAGTGTTAAAATATATGAGCTGCACAAAAAGCAAAAAAAAAAAATTAGAAAAAAAATCTAGTACAGTCGAGTAGGCACTCGAAACGCCACAAGTCAGAAACTTCTAAAGATTAATAATTAAAAACACTTCGTTTTAAAATACGTGAATGAACGTGTTCTTTATTTAATTCATGAACCGACCACCGTTGCGCTGCTTGTCGAATATAACTCTTTGACACAGACCATGTCCAGGAAATTGATTTATGTGGAATTTATTTTGAGGGGGAGATTTTACTGATTGCACAAAGAAATATTGCTTTATGCCGAGTTGTTATGAGGACTATATTTTTATTGGGGCTTTTTAGAATTTTTGTTTGAATTTTATGAAATGTTTTTGCATATATTTGCATGTTTGAACTAGTGATGTTGAAAATATTGTACAAATGCGAGAGCTTTATAGATCATGTAAATATATTTTCGCCCACTGCACTTTAATACAGCTTGGAAGGAAGAAACGATATCTATTTTTATAAACAGCGGGTTTAGTATTAAAGATTGATGTGAAGTGTAGGTATTTAAGAAGTAAACAGTAAATAATACAATTGGTTATATTCCACAAAATATTTTATTAAAACTTAATATATTTCGGCTTGTAAAAGGCGTATCACACTAGAACGCTATCCAAGTCTTATTTTTGTAGTTTTTTTTTTCAGGATCCAAGTCTTCAGGTCTTGACATATCACACGGTATTTGAATATTAGTTAAGACTTGGAAATTGTTTGTTTACCCATGCGCACATCGTGAAATTATGACAGTTGACAGTTATATTTTGAAAGGTTATTTTAAAATTGGTTTTTAAAGTTTTTATTATAATGAATGAGGAAGAAATAGTAATTTTGTCGGCGTCAATAATAATATTTAATATATTTTATATTTTTTGGGTTTTCTTCAACAAAATTTATCAACTATTCTTCTAATATCATTTTTTTTTAAATAAATAACTTTTCAAAAATACAAATTTAACAACACTAGACGTAAACAAAAGACAAAGACATGTCAGCTGAGAGCGAGATAAAACCAGTTGGCGCACGCGCATTTTGTAAGACCTGGGTAAAGAGACCGAGAAATTGTATCCTGTTTCATTTGCCTGGTCTTCAAAACCTAGGTTTTTTCTTCATACTATCACACACACAAGACTTCGATTCGAATGCAAAGACTTTAATTTTCCAAGTTTAGACTTGAATAATAACTCTAGTGTGATAAGGCCTTTAGGCCATCTTCAGATGAATGAATGTACAAGAAATGCTGACAATATTACCTAAATATACAGGTTAACTATTACGAACAAATAGGTGTGGGAAGGGATTAGGAAATACCATTAACCATAGTTATATATATAGTTATTATATATATA
The DNA here is from genome assembly GCA_963971575.1 of Liopterus haemorrhoidalis. NCBI lineage: Eukaryota > Metazoa > Arthropoda > Insecta > Coleoptera > Dytiscidae > Liopterus > Liopterus haemorrhoidalis. The sequence continues at coordinate 5,931,838 of OZ020625.1, forward strand.
GTCCTGAGAATGGAAGATTCCAACAGATCCAATTGTTTATTGATGAGATTATGCCCTTCTCGCTGTGCATATTTAATCTCAAATGCCTCTAAGAAGTACATGGGTTTTCCACTTTTATTTTCTAAATGTATAATTTCTAAATTTTTTTCATTGCAATGGTGACCGTATTCTATAAGATGTTTGGATAAATTAGATGAATCTGATTTATTATATTTCCATGCCTTCAAGTGTACTTGAAATCTGACAAATTTTTGAAAAAATTTTCGAAGAAAATCTCATACTTATATGTAACGTTTCCATGGTTATGATAAATAATATCTCTGTTAAAAAATATTAGGCTAAGTTATTTCTACTCTGCTGCTAGAATGTATTTTATACAAGTACTTTGTGATGGCGGTCGGTCCTGTAGTGGGCACAGCTGATTTTTTAAAATCACTACGTTAACTGACCTGGAATAATATTGGGTCGATTATTACCAACTCGTGCCATGTCAAAAGCTTAAATATGAAGTTTTGCCGAATTTGCTCTACACAGACAGACAGACAAACAGACAGACAGACAGACAGACAGACAGACAGACAGACAGACAGACAGACAGACGGACGGACGGACGGACAGATGGACAGACGGACAGACAAACCGACAGACATCATGCTAAAATAGTCAAAACGTTATGTAGGGACCTCAATTCGTGGAGATCCATCGAAATCTCGAAATGCTAAATCGATATGATCACAATGCAGTAATACCCCGCCACTCGACGTTAATTCGTTCTGAAAAAGCGTCGAGTAGCGATTACGTCGAGTGGCGAGTCGAATTTCTCCATAAAAAATAAAGGGAATCATATGTACATATACCAGGCCTACAAGTATGAAATGCGAGTATGAAATGTTTTTCAAACTTGCCGCGCAAACACAGTGTATAGTTCAAAGTTTCAACACATATGGCGTTTTGTTAAGTTATCATTAAGTGTCAAATGCGTATAGGTTATAATTTGAAAAGTGATCATATAGTTTTGTTATACTGTGTTAAAAATGTCAAATTTTGTGCCAAATAAAGAGCATTCGCGGACAGTACTACTGTTTTGTTTTCATTTGAAAAAAACTGCTGTTGAATCATACCGACTGCTTCGAAAAGCTTATGGTGAATATGCTCCATCGCAAGATACGTGTGAACGATGGTTTCGGCGTTTCAAAAGTGGTGACTTTGATCTTACAGACAAAGTACATGGAAAACCTCCAAAAAAAAAATGAAGATACAAAATTGGAAACATTGCTACAGGAAGACGATAGTCAATCACAAATACAACTAGCAGAGCAGTTAGGCGTTAGTCAACAAGCTGTTTCCAATCGCCTACGAGAGAGGGGTAAGATCCAGAAAGTCGGCAGATGGGTTCCACATGCATTGAATGAGAGGCAGATGGAAAAACGCAAAAACACTTGTGAAATTTTGCTTGCACGATACAAAAGAAAGTCTTTTTTGCATCGTATCATTACTGGCGATGAAAAAATGGATTTTTTTTGAAAATCCCAAACGCAAAAAATCATGGGTGAACCCAGGCTCACCATCCACGTCAACTGCAAGACCGAATCGCTTTGGCAAAAAGACAATGCTCTGTTCGCTGCTCATAAAACGACCAGAATACGAAAGAAGACAGCACAAGGTAATCTTTCTTCACGATAAAGCTCCATCACATAAGACAAAAGCAGTTTGCAACACATTGGAGGCACTCAAGTGGGAAGTGCTACCCCATGCCACTTACTCACCAGACTTGTCCCCTTCAGATTACCACTTGTTCGCATCGATGGGTCACGCACTTGCCGAGCAGCACTTTTGTTCATATGAAAATGTGAAAGAATGGCTAGATGAATGGTTTGCGGGGAAAGGGGAAGAGTTCTACTGGCGAGGTATTCACAAATTGCCTGAAAGTTGGGAAAATGTATAACTTCTAATGGAGCATACTTTGAATAAATAAACTTTTACTGTTCTTTTGAGTTGAATGTGTTTTATTTAAAAAAAAAAATCCGCATTTCATACTTGTAGACCTGGTATATGTTGTCGGTCGGTAAAAATATACAAATTCACAATTAAATTCATCCTATATTTTATTTTTACGTATATTGTTAAGGTAGTAACAACATTCGCTTATCTGTTTACGTTTAAACTCCCTTTATTTATAAATTTCGTGACACACTGTGTTAAGCTTAATCGATTATAAAGTTGAAGGGGTAACTTTAAGCAGGGCTTTTGACTCGGTAATTACCTGTTGGGTCAATCAAGCACTGAAGAATGGAGAAAAGCTCTCAGCGAAAGCAGAAACTTTCAACTTTTAGTTTCATATTTCAGCACGGCACAACGATAACGATCCTCATCAAATTATTAATGCCATCATGATGATAGAATAAATACTTTTTTATTGTTTTATATATATTTTTTGTGACTTTAATCTCATTTTAATTTACATGAAAGCATTATTTTTAATGGATTTATTTTAAAGTATTAATTCGGTGAAAAAAACTTTCAACGTTCGAAAATTTTAAAATTTATTATAACAAAAAGGCAAGTTTACTTATTATAAATATAAATAAAGCACTGTATGTCTTCTTTAATTATTTTATTAATTTTCTAGATGCACATTTCGACATGTTAAGCAGTCATCTTCAGTAGGACAGTCATTAAGCGTGGTTCTACATTATACTTTAATCGTCAATTTTCTAAACTTTTTTCTTTGAACTAGAAGTTGTCAAAGTTTTAATACAATTTATTTTTCAATTTTTTGGTAGAGAATGAAATTCTTATACGTGTTTCAGTTCATTTAAATTACCAACATATACAAACAAAGTATAATTCATATCTTGTCAAGTGTTTATAACCTAGATATTGGATTTGTAAAATTACTGATTTACGTTCAAAACACAATTTTTCTACTAAGGTAGCACGCTTGAATACGAGGGTTACCTTTTGTTTTTACAAACGACCACTAGATGGCAATATTGAAATGTGTCATTACTATATTCGACTTTTCTAAATTATTATTTTTTATATTGTACATGTTAATGTATTGTTCAATATAAATAATAATTACTTTCTAGCGGACCTTTGTACAAGGTGTCTCAAAAGAAATTTTATATTTAGTGGATCGATTAAAAAAAAAGTAAGCCGTGTATAGAAAAAATGTTTATTAATTATTAAAATACACTTTTTGGGGATTTATTTCTTAAAAATAATATCGTCTAAATGTAGACCCTCGCGTTCTCGGCACTCATTTAATCGAACAGTAAAATTACTTATGACGTCTCGGCAGGTGGACTCAGGGATGGCTGCCATTTCGTGACGGATATTTTCTTTCAAATGCGCCAGTGAAGTCGGTTTATTGGCGTAAACTTTAGATTTAAGATAACCCCATAAAAAATAGTCCATAGGGGTTAAATCTGGACTGCGTGGAGGCCAATTTATGTCACCTCTCCGGGAGATCAATTTGCCTGAGAAAATTTCACGAACACGTGGCAGAGACATATTGGACGTGTGTGAAGTTGCTCCGTCCTGTTGGAACCATGTTCTTTGGTTATAGCCAGGAAAGTTTTGCAGTTCAGGTACCAAGAAGTTGTCTAACATCTCCACATAACGCTCTGAATTCACTGTAACTGCACGCCCCCTTTCGTCTTCAAAAAAGTAAGGGCCGATAATTCCTCGCGCCGACATCGCAGCCCATACGGTCACTTTAGGCGAATGTAGGGGTTTCTGTTGTTTGCGTTTCGGATTCGTTGCACTCCAGTAGCGGCAGTTCTGCTTATTTACGTGGCCATTAAGATGAAAATGAGCTTCATCCGAAAACCAAATGTTGGTAAACGTTTAAAATCGCTCAATCACCTGATTTACGAAATTAAGCCTCTGACTGGCATCTTGGGGCTTTAATTCTTGCACCAATTGAATTTTGTAGGGGTGCAGCTTTAGGTCTTTGTGCATAATGCGATGTAATGATGATCTATGTACATTTAAAGCACTTACGCGCTTCCGAATTGAAAGGTTCGGGTCGTCACGAACAGACTGATTAACATTCTCCACGTTTTCTACCGTTCTTGATGACCTAGGTCGCCCGGATTTTGATTTATCCAGCGTTGTACCAGTCTCTTCAAACTTTTTAAGCCAATGTCGAATGAGAGGAATGCTTGGCGCATCATTTAAGTGGCGAAAACCTCGAATACTGCAGAATTTTCTACGCGCTACAGTCGCCAAATCACCGTTTTTGTAAAACTCTCGCACGCATAACGCGCGGTCTGCTCCCGAGAAACGCTCCATAGCGACAGAATTCCCAAGAGCCAGGCTACCGATTGACATAACCTCCGCGCCCCTCGGATACGTTGCGTTCACGCAGTAAGCTAAATAAATATAAAATTTCTTTTGAGACACCTTGTATAAAGCGTCAGTTGTAGACCTCCAATTGTGGCAATCAATAAGTCACCAAATTTGAAGGAATGATCCTGTGTGATAGCATACTTTTATTGAAAAGGGAGAAAACTTTTTCATTTCCAATAACAGAATTAACTTGATGAATACCGAATCAAAGAGTAAAGATTAATATTGTAAAAAACTTAACTCAGTTTCCAATGATAAATGAAAAGCAATGTAATTTACTTCACCAGAACTAAATCATGAGCTCTTCTTTCATTTGCCATTTATCTCTGGTTTATTTTTTTAAAAACGAGTATTATCATTAACTATACATTAAGAAATTTCTCTGTCCAGTTCAAGAACAAAGGACTTCCTTTTCTTTTATTAAACAGACACCTTCAACAAATGGCAATGGCAAATGTTCATTTTTAATGGATTTCTTCAACGTTCTGAATATATATTATTAATTTAAAACTGTTTTATTGTTTGTGATAAATATTTTAATGTTTATACATTAAAAACTTGGGGAATACGAGAATTCTCAGGGGGAATTCATTCAACTCAGGGTTTGGTTTGGATATCTGGTACTTGTAATTCTTTCTTAGAAGCAAAGAATAAATTATTCAGAGAAATACACTGCCGTGTGAATTATTTAATAAGACCTTGACTAGTAGATATCCCTTAAATACCGGATTACTGGTCAGCAGTACAAATTGAAGGCCAGAATACTGATGCAATTCAGATCCATCATGGTGTGCCTCAAGGAAGCGTTCTTTCACCTTTACTCTTCAACATATACTAAAAAGAAATTTGCAAGTATTGGCAGATGCGTATGAGAGTATTATAATATTAGGTATGCTGACGATACTGAACAACTTTTATGGGTTTCGGTTCATCTTGGAAGATCCAAACAGTGGATTGTTGCTTAGTTTCCGGTTCATATGAATAAATCCAAGTTTCGTCACCTGTAACGATGTTGTATACGGATTTTGCAGTGCATAGGTTGAATTTTTTTAGCATTCCCTTACACCAATCAACACGAGCTTTTTTTTGAGCTTCGATCAAATTATGCGGAATCCATCGGGAACAGATCTTTTTCACAACTAAATGGTTCCAGAAGCACATATCAGGACCGCACAGTAAGGAAATCAATGCAAGCATTGCCGCAAGTATGGGCCACAGGTGAGAGGAAATTTAAAGGAGATATGAAGATAAGGATGCTCATGTTCAACTCCATAATCAAGAGTATAATCATGTATGGAGCGGAAATATCGGGTTGGGAGGACCAAGAGAAATTAGAAGCGGTGCAAAATAAATATATTAAGTGGACATTGGGTCTAGACAAATGTACACCGCAGTACATAATATTAGATGTGAAAGTTGACAACATCAGGATAGAAGCTACAAAAAGAGCAATTAAATTTGAAGAGAGGATAATAAGACATCCAGAAAAAAAAATTGCTAAACCAGAGCACAGAAAGATTGAATCCAAATGGGAAGTAAAAAGAAGAAAAAGACTTGAATATAACGGCTACTCAACAAGGGAGATATCTATAAAAAGGTTGGGAGGACAAGATGTGACACTGGAAATAAGAGATAGAATGAGGGATATCCAAGGGCAAGAAAGAAGCGAGAGCCTAACAAATTCCAGATATAACGGAAAATATGTAAAGACTTGGACGACACAGATACCAGAGTACCTATAAACAAAAATGAACGGAGATAAGAAGAAAATAATAGCGAGATTTAGGTGCGGAAATGAGGAAAGAGAAAACGAATACTGGAGAAAGGATGAACAAAGAATGTGCAGGTTGTATGGAGAGGAAAGAGAAACCATAGAGCACATACTGAAGAATTGCAGAGAAATGAAATATAAAGAAGAGACAAGAAAAGATGTGCTGTGTGATTCAGGCCAAGGATGGACATGGATGGAAGAGGTCTTGGAGAGAAGAAGGAATTTGAAGCGAAGACACCCTAGTTAGCAATAATTATAGTTTTTTATGTGAAATATAAAGTTAATAATGCAAATATGTAGATTTAAACCGAAAGGTACATAAATAAAATATTATCTATCTATCTATCTAACTAAATGGTTCATGCAAAATGGAATGTATTGCAGTCTGCGATATGCCAAAGGATGCCTCTATCTCACGGTAAGGCACATGTCGATCTTTGATGATGACTATAGCTAGTGAGGCAGTATCTCCCATCCCATTTTTTCAATGGTTTCTTGGACCAGCTTGGCGGTTTTAGGGCGAGCATTGTCGTGGAGCAATATCACGCCTTTTCTTTGATATCCGCGACGTTTTTCTCTAATTGCTGCCTTTACTTTGTTCATCAGTATGTCTGAATAATAGGCACTGTTTATTGTACGCTGATCTTCCAAATAATCACAAAAGACGACACCTCGGGCATTCCAAAAGACGGTCAACATGCCTTTTCCCGCTGATGCGTTCTGAACTTCTTTCGGACAGGTGAGCTGGTGTGCTTCTATTCCATGCTTTGTCTTTTGGATTCTGGTTCAAAATGGTGAACCCAAGTTTCATCACACGTTAAAATCTTGTTTAGAAAAGGGTCACCTTCCTTTTCATAGCGTTCTTTCAAGTCTGTACACACTTTGGGTCTTGTTTCCTTGTGTTGTTGCGTTAACTGTTTCGGGACCCGCCTTGCACTTGTTTTGCTGTACTTGAGCTTGTCAATGATAACCTGATGAACTGTGCCAACACTTACTGCAATTTTTTTGCTATATCTTCAAAAATAATACGTCGGTTTTCACGAATAATGTCGTCAATGCGGGTTTCAAGCGAAGTAGTTCACACTTCAACTGACTGGCCAGGACTATGGTCGTCAGTCACTGAGGTTCGACCATTTTTGAACTCTTCTACCCACTTATAAAAATTTCCGCGATTCATACAACTTTCACCATACTGTAAAATCATTTGAGAAAAGATTTTAGCCGATTTTTCATCTTCAGAAAGCAAAAACCGGATCACTGAACGCGGTTCAACTAATAGACCGGGAGCTCATGACAGTTTTTGGTCTCCGATTTCATACAGCATGCCTTTTGGAGGAGAGAATATTTACCCTGTGACAACAAAAAAGGGATGGTACTGCACGCTTTCCGGTCATAGGGAAAATTGCATTTCCACTTAAACACAAAATTTTTGTGCTTTTCTCTGATTTAATATTGCTTGCCCTTTTGTCAAAAGAAAGTTATAACAAATTTAAAGTCTTTTAAATATATGCTTGCGATTCGGAGGGTCCCAAAGGGCTCAAACGGTCATGTGATCTTGTAATAAAAAAATATGATTTTCCGCGTTTTCATACAGCATGCCTATAATTAAAAGACTTTAAATGTGTTATAACTTTCTTTTGTCAAAAAGGCAAGCAATATTAAATCAGAGAAAAACACAAAAATTTTGTGCAAGTGGAAATGAAATTTTCCCTATGACCGGAAAGCGTGCAGGGGTTTAGTACCATCCTTTTTTTGTTGTCACAGGGTAAATATTCTCTCCTCCAAAAGGCATGCTGTATGAAATCGGAGACCAAAAATGTCATGAGCTATAACTTGGCCTAATATTTTCTAACAGAGATATTATTTATCATGACCATGGAAACGTTACATATGAAAACGTTAAGTATGAAAAAATTTAGATTTTTAAACAAATTTACAAATATTTTTCGAAATTTTTGTTTTATCAGAAAATGCCTCAAATAAAACTTATTAGTTATTGCATTTATAGCAACTTTTGTTCAATAAATTTTTTCGAAATATTTTTCTGTTGCTAAATATTCGCAAAAATCTTAAAATCGACAGGAGTAAACTCCCATTTCCAGTAAATCGATTTTTACCAAAAATTGATCAACTCGGGCCATTGATGTCAAAAGCTTAAATATGAAGTTTCATAAAAATCCTTTTAGCCGAATTTGCTCTGCACGTGTACACAGATAGACGGACGGACGGACAGACCGACAGACATCATGCTAAAAATAGTCAAAACGTTATGGGTCCCTTATAGATCAATTCGTGGAGATCCATCAAAAACATCTAGTACTAGACAAAAAGAACATCTTTTTCGGCCTAGGCGGATTCGCTTACTTTTTGGCCGCTGAATGCCAACGCCATCTATGATAGTGACAATAACAATCGAATTTTTAACATTATATAGCTAATTAATACAGTGAATTTATTTTTTAATGCAACATGTACTATGTCATTACCATGGATACAGTTTTTGACAGCAATATAAATCGTGTTCATTTTCATTTGCAACATAGACAATTAGTGTGTATACTTTTGCTCATTACTGATTTAAAAATTAATCAAAATGTATAAAGATGAAGGAAAAATAATGATGGTAACTTGGTATAACTCCCAAATGAGTTTAAGAGAAGTTTCTGCTGTATTTAGTGCAACTTAATGCATTTTTATTTATTAATTACATTGCATTTCCACTTGCACAAAATTTTTGTGTTTTTCTCTGACTTAATATTGCTTGCCCTTTTGTCAAAAGAAAGTTATAACAAATTTAAAGTCTTTTAATTATAGGCATGCTGTATGAAAACGCGGAAAATCATATTTTTTTATTACAAGATCACACGATCGTTTGAGCCCTTTGGGACCCTCCGAATCGCATGAATATATTTAAAAGACTTTAAATTTGTTATAACTTTCTTTAGACAAAAAGGCAAGCAATATTAAATCAGAGAAAAGCACAAAAATTTTGTGTTTAAGTGGAAATGCAATTTTCCCTATGACCGGAAAGCGTGCAGGGGTTTAGTACCATCCCTTTTTTGTTGTCACAGGGTATATATTCTCTCCTCCAAAAGGCATGCTGTATGAAATCGGAGACCAAAAATGTCATGAGCTCCCAGTCTATAATGTAGAAACTGCAAGCGGACACGCCATGGTTAAATGCATTTTTGAGGTTATAAACAAAACAATTTTTAGGGTCAGGTTTTCTCAGCTCATCCCAGTGATGCCAACCTAAAGTCATGAAAGTACCAAACTCCTCCAACAAACCGTTTTTTTCTACATCAATTTGTCTTTTTAATTATTGAATATCCCTCGTACTTATTATGAAAAAAAAAAAAATAGTTGAAATGATGATGATGATATGAGCGATGGTGAGTAAGTTCTTGCGCAACGCCAAAACGTTACACGCAAGTTCTTCTACGTCAAAACAAAGCCATGAAAAATTACTCCCACACGAAAAGCAATACGTGAAGCCCTAAGTTTTCTTGACAGTAGAAAAATAACAATTTTTTTTCTGTAAATAAGCGTCTTATTGCATTCAAAAACGCACCGAATTAGTTTTTACGCCTAGTATTTTCAGATGTAACAGCACTTATACGAGGGTATATTGAAAACTAATGCCTCCATGGCTATAACTTTATTAGTAATTGATATATGGTTTACATATAAATGGGAAATGATAGTATAAACTGTCCTCTACGCACTGATATATTCACTTTTCCACATAATTGCCATTGACAGTAATACATTTACACCAACGTGGTACGAGTTTTTCAAGTCCGTCACGGAAAAAGTCTGAAGACTTCCCACGGCACCATTTCCGCACCTCCTCTATCACCTCCGCATCCGAAGAGAAACGCTTGCCCTTGAGATGTTCCTTAAGCTTTGGAAAGAGGAAAAAGTCACAAGGCGCAAGATCTGGGCTATAAAGTGGATGAGGTAAAACGTCATGAAACCCAAGCTTCTCCAGTGCTCCACGCGTTCTCTGATTTGCAGATAATGTGACGTACTCTTTCTTGTGAAATACCCACCCTGTTGGCTATGTCAGTTTGTTTAAACCGTCGATTCTCACGAACCAATTCATCCACGAGAGACACCTGCCTTTCACCACACACAGACACTGGTCGACCACTGCGTGCCCGATCATGGACATCCGTTTCAGCGTCTTTCGCAGTCCTTACCCACCTCCTAACAGTACTCACATCAACACACGCCTCAAGGTAGACGGCACGTAACCTTCGATGAATATCAATGGGCGCTACACCCTCCGCAGTAAGAAATTCAATGACAGTTCGTTGTTTTAACCACACATCCATGCCGGCCGCCATGTTTAGAACTGTCATGCACAAACGCGATGTTGCTGAGAATCTCCGCTAGGAGGACTTATGTACAGATACTTAAGGTAAATGGCAAACCACTCTTGACACGGTCTGGCCCGTTATTATAAAAAGTTATGGCCATGGAGGCATTAGTTTTCAATATGCCGTCGTGCAATTAACCAAAACGTTTATTCGGGTACTTTAAAGTTTCCCTAAATTTCCCATCACCGAAAATCAAATAACCAATCCACTTCTATTTATAACTCGTGATTTGTTTACCTCGTCATTCTCCATCCGTCATTTTGTGAAAGTTAATTCTTAAACAGCAAGCTTATTTACGAAACATGTCAAATATTTCAGGTTGGCAAACAGATCTGCATCCGTATATATATATCAGTGTTACCAACGTGATAAATATACTGTTTGGTTATTTGAAAAATAACACCCTGGCTCCAGTCCTTGTGTTCTCGTTTAGAGATATTTTTTATGAGTGCGTGTTGGGTTGTCACAACTGATAGATCGACTGTTGTTTCACTCTTGTTCTTCTCTTGTATATTTTTTAGTAATTGCTAAAAAGAATGATGAGATTTTATGTTGGAAAAGATTTAAAATACTTGAAAAAACATTTAGCAGGTTGACTTGACAAACATTCAGCAGGTTGAAAAATAAAAATAAATAAAATATTACTAAAAAAATAATAATAGAGATTTGCACTACGGTTATTAGCACGATATTTGTTTGAGCTATTTTGAACGTTAATAAGAAGTACGGACACCATTATTTTGGACCTTTGCCACTGTCGATAATACAGAGTATATACAGTGAATTTATTTTTTAATGCAACATGTACTATGTCATTACCATGGATACAGTTTTTGACAGCAATATAAATCGTGTTCATTTTCATTTGCAACATAGAAAAAACCATATTTACTAGCAAAATCAAAATATTTTATTGAAAATACAAATAAAAAAAAAAAAATAATAAATAACTAATAAAAACTTATAATAAATGTTCAAAAGTTTCTCCGTTTACTTGCATACATAATGTTAAGCGATCATAAAAATGATATAAAAAAAATTCAGCTATTGCTCTTGAGGTATATTGTTGGATGCTTGAACAATTTTGTCTTGCAGTTCAGCAACATCCCTAAGTTCTCCATTATATGCTTTGGCCTTTAAATATCCCCAATAAAAAAAATCATTGGGTGCCAAATCCGGATATCTCGCTGTCCAATTCATCGACCCTCCTCTTCCAATCCAGCTATTAGGGAAAGTTCTATGTAAATATTCTTTAACTATTCTAGAATAATAGACTTGTGCGCCATCATGTTGAAACCATACTTGTCCATTAATATTCAGGTTTCGCAATGCAGGTAATATTTGGTTTTGCAAAAGGGCTAGATATTTTGCGGCATTAAGGTTACCGTCAATAAAAAAAAGGCCCTATAATATTGGTTCCTATTATCCCTGCCCAAACATTTAATTTTTGCGGCCTTTGAGTTCGGGAGGAATGAAACAAATGTAAATTTTCTCGCCTCCAGTACCTAAAATTTTGTCTATGCACTTCACCATTTAGAGTAAACGGTGCTTCGTTAGTAAATAAAATTCTTTGAAGCATTGTTGGGTCGGAATTAATTTTTTCAAACATTTCAAAACAAAAATCCATACGTACTGCTGCGTCCCTTTCTAACAATTCTTGATGATTTTGAAATTTGTATGATCGAAACTAATACCTCAATTGTTTTGGAAACAATATTTATTTGTGTAATTGTTGGCAGCAATTAAAGACCATAGTCGGCACAATTGAATAATGTTTATCAACACATTAGTAAGTAGTTCAAAACTTATGTTGACAAACACGCAACAGTCTGCACATTCTTTAATTCCCAAAACTGTAAGTCAGCGACCGCGACCTACACCGCCTAAAGGCCGCTCAAGGAATTGGGACATTAACATACAATTATATCATAATTGTGACAATATTAATTAAATATTACAACTACAAATTTGTCTGTTACGTATTCTGTAGAGGTTTACAAGAACTTGTTTCTATTAACCTACTCAAAGAATAAATAAACAAATCAATAATTTGAATTTACCTCAAACTATCCGCGTAACAATATCTATAAAAACTCTACGAAACCTTATAAAAAACTAAAACCTCTACACATAGATAATAGTAATACCCTTTTAAAAAGTATTAACTGAAACAAGAGATTTTTCGCAAAGAACAAATCCATTGTCGGCATTTGTCGTATTTTTATTCTATCATTGATTACATCTGAAAAGAGTAACAGGATTAGTTGTTTTTTTTTCCGCTTGTCAACGGTATTAACAGATTTGTCGTTTAAAGCAATTTTCCCGGCCATTAGCGAACAGTATCTTCATCAGATTATTAACAAAAATCCATTAGGTGAAGTTACGTGCTCGGTACGAGTGCGCAGCGCAACACATGCCTGCTAATGCCAACCCGGAATATCTAATAACATTAGCACATTATTATTAAATTCCACCGTGGAATTACACACGGGGAATACGAGTATACACGTGCTGAGACTGGCATAAGCGACAGTCTTTAATCGACACATTATTATCAGTGCTATTATATGGTAACGAGTACTGTCTCATTGACGATCTGGAGCTTCTAGCTGTGGAAGAAAAAGTGGACGGTAAGAAACTCCGTGGACGTACACCATGAAGGTGGACAGACCAGATTCGCGAGCTGACGGTAGAGATGGCAATAAAAAATAATTAATCAATTATTTAATTAATCGAAATGTTTTACGGTCTAAATTTCAAAATGGTTAAGTAAGCGAAGATTTCATATTATTTACCAGGTCTACAAGTATGAAATGCGGATTTTTTTTTTTTAAATAAAACACATTAAACTCAAAAGAACAGTATAAGTTTATTTATTCAAAGTATGCTCCATTAGAAGTTATACATTTTTCCCATCTTTCAGGCAATTTGTGAATACCTCGCCAGTAGAACTCTTCCCCTTTCCCCGCAAACCATTCATCTAGCCATTCTTTCACATTTTCATATGAACAAAAGTGCTGCTCGGCAAGTGCGTGACCCATCGATGCGAACAAGTAGTAATCTGAAGGGGCCAAGTCTGGTGAGTAATCGGCATGGGGTAGTACTTCCCACTTGAGTGCCTCCAATGTGTTGCAAACTGCTTTTGCCTTATGTGATGGAGCGTTATCGTGAAGAAAGATTACCTTGTGCTGTCTTCTTTCGTATTCTGGTCGTTTTATGAGCAGCGAATGGTTCAATTCGATCAGTTGTTGTTGGTAGCGTTGGGTATTAACTGTTTCACCAGGTTTTAACAATTCATAATAGACTACACCCTTTTGGTCCCACCAAGTACAGAGCATTGTCTTTTTGCCAAAGCGATTCGGTCTTGCAGTTGATGTGGATGGTGAGCCTGGGTTCACCCATGATTTTTTGCGTTTGGGATTTTGAAAATAAATCCATTTTTCATCGCCAGTAATGATACGATGCAAAAAAAAGACTTTCTTTTGTATCGTGCAAGTAAAATTTCACAAGTGTTTTTGCGTTTTTCCACCTGCCTCTCATTCAATGCATGTGGAACCCATCTGCCGACTTTCTGGATCTTACCCATCTCTCGTAGGCGATTGGAAACAGCTTGTTGACTAACGCCTAACTGCTCTGCTAGTTGTTTTTGTGATTGACTATCGTCTTCCTGTAGCAATGTTTCCAATTTTGTATCTTCATATTTTTTTGGAGGTTTTCCATGTTCTTTGTCTGCAAGATCAAAGTCACCACTTTTGAAACGCCGAAACCATCGTTCACACGTATCTTGCGATGGAGCATATTCACCATAAGCTCCTCGAAGCGGTCGGTATGATTCAGTAGCAGTTTTTTTCAAATGAAAACAAAACAGTAGTACTGTCCGCGAATGCTCATTATTTGGCACAAAATTTGACATTTGTAACACAGCAAAACAAAACTATATGATCACTTTTCAAATTATAACCTATACGCATTTGACACTTAATGATAACTTAACAAAACGCCATATGTGTTAAAACTTTGAACTATATACTCTGTTTGCGCGGCAAGTTTGAAAAAAATCCGCATTTCATACTTGTAGACCTGGTAGCTTAGAGCGCACTAGCGAACGATATAAGTGCAACATGTCTTGTGACTGAGGACCCGCAACAAATAGAACGACTTTTGGCATTTTTATCTAAAAGGGGTCCTCGTGTTCTACAAGTGTAAGAACCACTGTCCTTAACAGTTGTGCGCCCCCTTAAAAATTTCAAATCAAATCTAAACTTCTCTTCTAAGTTAATATGAAACCCAGTATAATTCTACTATAACCAACCATCTTTCTATTAGCAACGATAATCTGCATGATATTATTAACAAAAATCCATTAACAAAGTTAAGAGAAGCAGAGAAATGCCATCTGTGAGTCAGTAATAACATTACCACGTGATTATTAAATTCCACGCGAGCTGAAGTTGCATTGTACTCCCTAGTATTTAGCAATTAAATTAGAGTTTTATGTAAGTCATTACTTTTAGAACATTCTAAATTCCATTTTATAACATAAAGAGAGCATTTTATAAGATTTTAAGAGCGGATATCCCTACATGATATTAATTTTGTGCCGCTACATGAATTTTTATAGTAATGTTATTATATATATGATATGGATTTTTATTTTTATATCTTCTGGGTAGAGAACATTCTGCTCTACTGAATTATAATGGAGACATCTTACATATTAAGATAGAAGTACATATGCTTTAAAATATTCTAGAGGTTGGAAGAGATGATATTGTTTCTATAAAGAAGTATGAGGTGTCTAAATTAAATAACCGGACTGATTTGTAAATTTTTTTTAATCGAATAGAATTACAATTCAATATTCAGTCATATGAATAAAGTTGAAGTAAATGCTCATAAGTGTAAGGTAGAAGTAAAAGCATTTGCTTCGAGTAAAAGGTCGGAGTAAAAGCATTTGCTTCTTTTTATATTAATAATGATTACCTTTTACTTACAAGTTAATGCTTCTACCGGTGAGTAAAAGATCAAGAGGATGTGTTTATGTTGAAACCTGAAAATCAGTATTTATCAAAATCGTACTACTTCTTTCTGATTGCTGTCAACTTGAAATTAGTCTATAAACACTATCAAAACTGTACTAGTGCTGTACTGAGTTCCATGTTTGACATATCAGTTTATTTTTATTGGTGTAAAGACAGATTCAGGGCACTTTACACTTACACTTGTGATGCCAGTGAACATTGCATCACAAATTGCCTATACATTTAGCATAGGTTTTCCTTTACGATTGACATATTCATCTTCATGGATCATCGGTTTTTCTATCCCTATATGTGTACAGTCAATGACACCAACTGCGGTTGGAAAACGGTATTTTCTTTGCCACATTTTTTTCGCCTCCACTAATAAATTTTGGGACGTAAGAAATTTAACCCAGTTGCCAGCTTGTGCAACTATTTGATCAACAACACTGCTGACAGTGAGTGATACTGTGGATTGCTCCACCCCAAGTTCCTCACCGATA
Organism: Liopterus haemorrhoidalis; assembly: GCA_963971575.1. NCBI lineage: Eukaryota > Metazoa > Arthropoda > Insecta > Coleoptera > Dytiscidae > Liopterus > Liopterus haemorrhoidalis. The sequence goes on from OZ020625.1 coordinate 5,947,871, forward strand.
CTTCTTTGAAATCCAAGATCAGCTAGATATCTCAACAAAAAAAAAGTTACCTAAAAATTATTAGCTAAACACTCCATGTTCTCCTGTTCAAAACGAAACTAACTTTTATGACAGTACGACGTGATGAAGAACGATGCCTATAATGTTTCATATTTTTTAAATGCACAATATCCGCCATGGCAATTAGTTCACTACAACACTTTTTCACAAGTGAGTATATGAATATATAGATGCATGTTTTTCGAAGCATTTGTTTATAATTTAAAGTAAAAGGTCTGTTTTATTCATAACCATTTACTTCTGTCTTGAGCAAAAGATCAACAAAAAAGCAATTGCTTCTTACTCATAAGTAGAAGGTTTTGCTTGCATTTTTATTCATATTGTTGGGAAGATTTGCTTCATAATTTGCAAGTAAAAGGTTATGCTTATTTTTATTCATACGGCCCATTGTCTCCCTCAAAATACCTTCCTTGGGAAACCACACAGCGTTGGAGACGGTTCTTTCAATCTTCATACCAGTGCTGGAACTCGGATACTGGAATAGCTTTCAGCTGGTCGGTTATGGACGTTTGAATGTTTTCAAGTGTCCCAAAATGACGTCCCTTGAGGTGATTTTTCAATCTTGGGAAGAAGAAAAAGTCACAAGGAAGTGTGCCATTCCATGCTCTGGTGATTCCAAAAAGTCAAGGCACCTTTGCCTCCTGATGTCCTTTTTTTGATGAACTATTTTTGCCCAGATTTTTCTCTTCCCCAATTCATTTATCAAAATCCGATGAACGGTAGTGTGAGTCAAATCTAACTTTTCCAGATCATTCTGACTGTCAACCGATGATCTGAACGCACAAGATTCCGGATTCTGTCAATATTTACATCGATTCTTGAAGATGAAGGCCTTCTGCTGAGTGATTCATCTTCAATCAACTCTCTTCCTTTTGAAAATGCCTTAAACCTAGGTCCTTGACAAAACACTGTCTCCGTAGGTCTTCTCAAGTTTTGCAAAAGTTTCCGTTGCACTGTACCCAAGTCTGAAGCAAAACCTGATAGCACACCGTTGCTCGAAATGAATGTCACTCATTTTTAGAACGCACTAGAAAAAACTGTTTCACGAAAAAAATCACTACGGACAACAAAATTATTCTAGCGAGTTCAAACTCGTACTGAAGGCGTATCAAATGTTCACCTGGCGCTCCTACAAGACCCGCGTCCCAAATTTTGCCAGATCAAACGCTATGTTGCCAGTCCGGTTACTTAATTTAGACACCTCGTAAACTGGTCAGTTAAAAAATGGAAAACAGTCAATTTTTGGGATGAGAGCAAATTTAATTTGCTCGGTTCCGATGGTATAAATTGGGTTCGACGTCCTATCAACAAAAGAATGGATCCAAAAATAGTAAACTAACTATAAAACACGGTGGAGGTAATGTGAATGTGTGGGAATATCTCGGGTTTCGGTATGGGCCCATTAATTAAAATCAGTGGCATTATGGACAAATTTTATTATAAAAATATATTGGAATGAGATATGTTACCATTTGCCGAAGAAAACATGTCCCTAAAGTGGATTTTCCGGCATTAAAATGACCCGAAACACACCTCCGGAGCTGTCAAAAATTGGTTAAGAATTGGTGTCGATAAAGAACCCGTTTGTGTTATCCTCGGATATAACAAAATTATTAGACGAAAGAAATGGATCAAACATGTCTTTAACTACAGTCAAACGCAGTGGCGGATCTAGCTTTTTGGGGGCTCAGGGCTTAAAAATGCCAAGGGGCCCTACACATACGCTTCACTTATGTTGATTTTTAATAAATATTAATAAATTTGTGTTTTTAATTTTTTTGTATTGTTTTTTAAAGTAATATTTTTGTTTTGATCTTTTCTTTTATAAGCCGTGCTTGGTATAGAATATAATAGGTATATGTCCGAGAGGTTGGGGGCCCCTTGTGGATCTGGGGCCCAGGGCTTAAGCCCTATTAGCCCGTATGTGGATCCGACACTGGTCAAACGTCACAGACCTGCCAAGAAGCCTTTAATATCTGTCAGGAATCGAGAAGCTAGATCCATGCCCTGACCAGGATTCGAATCTGGAAACTTTAGCACGAGAAGCACGGTCGCTACCTTTTGCGCTACCGGGTTCGGCCTGTAATTTATACAGATGACAGGTTCTGCTTAGCCGTTCGCAACCGGCTTTTAAAACTGTAGGTGCCTTTGCACCTGAACAGTGGCATTATTTAACTAAACTTTCAATCAACTAACAATTTGAATGAAACTGTAATCAAACTAAATGAATCATTTCCTTATTCAATCAATAATGGATGTAATCATAAATCCTTAACTAAATGATAATCATGAGTTTCAAATCAATAGTTTTTAATCATATTGTGATATTTTGTCAGAAAAATTTGAATCGTTTGGATCAATTTATAACGGGTGTTTTTTTTAGAGGTATAGAACTTTAAATTGCAATAAAACAACGATGGATTATTCGATTGACATGAATTTTTTTTTATTCGAAAGATAATCTTGTGGCATTACATTAAATCATACCAACAAGACGGCGCAACATGTCACACAGCTCGTGCCACAATCGATTTATTGACAGACACGTTTGGTGACCGCCTAATTTCACGTTTTGGACCTGTGAATTGGCCTCCAAGATCTTGTGATTTAACACCGCTGGACTACTTTCTGTGGGGCTATGTAAAGTCATTGGTCTATGCGGATAAGCCACAAACGCTTGACCATTTGGAAGACAACATTCGCCGTGTTATTGCCGATATACGGCCACAAATGTTGGAAAAAGTCATCGAAAATTGGACGTCCAGATTGGACTACATCCGAGCCAGCCGTGGCGGTCATATGCCAGAAATCATATTTAAAATGTAATGCCACAAGATTATCTTTCGAATAAAAAAAAATTCATGTCAATCGAATAATCCATCGTTGTTTTATTGCAATTTAAAGTTCTATACCTCTAAAAAAAACACCCATTATATTACATATGTAATATCCTTTTACCCAAACTCTCAATAATTTTCGACCGTTTTACAGCTTTCGAAAGAGCATTATATTTTGCCACTCTACCAAAATTTTTGTTGTGACAATGTTCCGGCTCTAATTGTTCTTGATTTTTGAGAAAAAAACTGTTTGTCTACCTTTAGAATCAATGTTTTTTAAAAGCAATAAATGCATCGTTTCCGTGTTGTCTTTTAAGATGAGATATAAAATTCTATGAACTATTTTTATATCCTTTCATTTCAATGTAAAATATATCACTAAAATTTTTCACAAATAAAATCTGCGTCAGACGTCTATAATATATAATGATTCCTATGAACAGTGAGAGTGAAAAAATCAAATCTCAATCATGATTTTAGTTTCAATCATAACTAAAAATTTAATCATGATAATGAGTAAATATAAAATAAAATAAAAATAAAAATAAAAATAAAATAAAATACTTAATTTAGTTACCAGTGTGGATAAGTGCATTATGAAAGATGTACCTTCGTCATTAATCAAGTCTTGAAATTATATTTTTAATCTCAATCCTCAATAATTATTTTGAGTACAATTTGCCCAACTGAATTGAAAATATAGTCATGAAACCTGGAATCAGGAGGTCTAGGCTCACTTCGGGCTGTTGTGCCAATGATGATGCTCAAATGAAAACTCTTAATACGTGGATTAACAAATATACTCCTTCAAATAAATCATCATAAGTGCCTTCCCTAACCATGAGTCCTATACAATACGCCACTGAGTCATCGAACACAAAATTCCGCCTTGAGAAATATATCAAACATTAAAATACCCTTACTGTCCATTGAAGACATCTAACAAACAGCAGAAAATTTTTCAAATAATCTAAAAACTAAAACTAATTGCAATATAACAAAAACTTCAATTTCTCTAGCCACCAATTCGTGAAGATGCCGCAATCACCTGGCCGTTAAAAGATCTGTGTTATAAAGCCGGTGCTCTCGAGGTTGATGTACGGAGCAGATCAGCTACTGACAGGAGCAAGCGAGCTCCAGGCGCACAGCATTACTCACAGGATAAAACAGGACATTAAGGACACGATTAAGTACACGGGATCAAGGTACAATTCGTTGTGGATACTTTATATTGATTACTGCTATGTCTGGAAGTTAAGAAAATATTAATTGCCTCAAAGAACTCTTAACTCTTCATTATTAAAATGAATGATTCGGGTTCTTATAACACTGGTCAACACAATTTTTGCTGACTTACATCTTAGACTTGTTTCTTACTAATTTGGTGCTGCTGAACTCAAATATCACATCAGTTTTTGCTCTACAACAAATACATATTTTCGGCCAAATAATGCTTCTATCGTTTAATTTTAGACGTCGATACTGTAATTGGTACAAATTTGGCGAACAATAAGGACTAAATAATTAGAAAATATTCTTAAAATTTTATTTATAGTGAAAAAAAGAAAATGAGAACAGTTTTAATTACATTTTAACTACTGCAACGAACTGATTGAACGGGGCATGTTTCTAAATTCAGTTAACAATTTAGTGCTAACTTCTAGCGCTAGATGCTCGCTGTGATGCTAGATTAATGCGCTAAATACAAAATTTCAAAAATAAAGAAACGACATGCTAGATTGTTGCTAGGTTTCAAGGAGGTTATGTAGTTCTTAGCAGAAAACTATTACGTCAAATGTCAAATTGTGATGTTAACCTCTCTAGCTCTAGCAGCTAGCAGCCTTATTAACCGATAGATTCGTTGTCTAGCGCTAGTACCTAGCGGACATTTAGTGCTGTAATAAGAAACAGCCTGCTAGAATTTTACACTGAATTAAGAAACGGTTTGCTAGATTTGTGCTTTATGCGCTAGATCTAGCGCTGAATTAAGAAACATGTACATGCATACAAAATGCATTTAATGCATTAAACATACAAACCCATGATAATGTTTTTCTAACATTGCAACTTGTCTAGAAGCAGCCATGTTAGTAAAAGGAGGGAATTCCTATGAGATTCCGTACATTAATAAGGTAAAACTTAATCGTAAAGGACGATTACAAATAACATTATCATGTTCCATACAAGCTGTGGAGATAGCCACGTCCTTGTTAAAAATTAAAACTTTTTGTATTATTATCTCTTTTCCTAGATATTTGTACTATTTCATAAATAAAATCATTCTAATTAATTAAAATTGTACATGCATATCAAATTTTCGGACGGAGGGAGTATTTAATATTTGAAATACTTTTACTTAGTCCCGGTTTTTCCACCTTCAGATAAAGTCCCAGGTAACTATCTGACAGATAAGGTTATTTGTAACTTCATCTGCTGAGTAAATGTCATCCCTTCTTTCTATACAAATGTATCATCGGATAGTTATCTAACGGATAATGAGACTGACGTATTGGATTTACTGACTAGTATTGACATTTATTCAGCAGATGCAGTTACAAATAACCTTATCTGTCAGATAGTTACCTGGGACTTTATCTGAAGGTGGAAAGACCGGGCCTAAGTATTTATTACAGCTTTGTCTGTCGCTGTGTTTTGATCATGATATTCTTAAAATACGGTGATAAGTCCTAAACACGAAAGTTTTTAGATGCTGTATAGAAAAAAATCTGTCCATTTTTCGAATAGCTAGGGCAATTTTAGCTTATACGGATAAAAAGCTTTTATATGAAATATATAAGACAGGTTCTCATATACTTTTTCATAGAAGGTTTTCAAGAACAAAAAATAAATAACAAGTGAAAAGCCTATATTCGATTAAAAGGTAACAGAAAAACTTCTTACCAAAAAGTTAAGTGGAACTATCTCTCTAACAATGACAGTGACATTACCTGAAAAAGAAAGAAATATATTAAGAAAATATTACAGATATTTTACTTATTAATTCTACATGAAAAATATTTTGTTTTGTAGAATATATTATTAGAACAAAAAATTATAATTTAATTCTAATACTTCGACTGATTTATATAAATAGGCGCGTCGAGAAACGGGGTAAGTCGGTACAAATTACCCGGGCCCACATATACTGCAGGGCTCGGGACCGGATTCGATTTTAGGGTTTTGTAAGTATGACCACAAAAAAACCTTTAAAACGTTACTCTTGTGTCTGTCTGTACGGTAAAAGTAGCCAAACGGCTGAACATTACGGATATAAAAAGATTCCTTTTTTCTTTATGGACGCCCCACAATTCTATTTTTCACATCAGCAAGATATGTTGCCTCTTATATTTCGGGATTGCGCTAAACTGTGCTGCCATCTGGCAACTGACGCTTATATCGTAAAGTTTGACATTTTTGACGTATACGTACTCAAAACGTTTTGACATACGAGCGCTATTTGTGTTATTTACAGTAACTTGAAAAAATTCATCTCGGCTAAAAATGAAATTAAGGGGGGGGTCTGAAAACCACATTTTAAGCATATTTTTGTGATTTTTTTTCAAATCTATGGTTAAATTTATTCATTTTCACATTAAGTACATATATAAAGTATGTTTTGAAGAAGATACAAAAAAATTTTGAAAGCAAAATATGGCGAAATGAGCCAGCTGTGGCAAATCTTCTCAGATTACGGGAAAAAAATTAGATTTTGCGGTGACCAGCATAACTCGTCACTGGATCATCTGAAATCAAAAATCCGTTACCTCGGCAAACTCATAAACTAACAAAATCTTTTTGGATTTTTGATTTCAGATGATCCAGTGACGAGTTATGCTGGTCACCGCAAAATCTAATTTTTTTCCCGGAGTCTGAGAAGATTTGCCACAGCTGGCTCATTTCGCCATATTTTGCTTTCAAAATTTTTTTGTATCTTCTTCAAAACATACTTTATATATATATACTTAGTTTGAAAATGAATAAATTTAAGCATAGATTTGAAAAAAATTCACAAAAATATGCTTAAAATGTGGTTTTCAGACCCTACCCTCCCTTAAATCGTGAACATTATCGAGCGATTATTTTTTACAACTTTCGACGTGGATTAATCCAACAACAGCGCATCGGTGAACTTAATTCAACTATTGGCGATGAAGCACCATCAAGGACTACTGTTTATCGATGGTTTGCCGACTTCAATCGTGGCCGTAGTTCGCTTAAGGACGTCCAAAATCATTTGTTGTTCCGGAAAATATTGATGCTGTGCAAGATTGTTACTGCAAGATCGTCATGTGACTCATCGTGAGATTGAGGTATCCTTGGGTATTAGTGAGACCAGCTTGCATTCACTATTGCATGAACATTTGGCCCTCAAAAAGATTTTTCGCATTGGAACCCACATAATTTGACAATCGCAGTGGAAAAAACCTCAATCGGAGTGGAAAAATGCTTCGAAAATTGGTTCAAACGCATGTTAAAGTGTATTGATCTTAAATGCGAATATTTTAAAACAGTTTGTTCCAAAAATTTTTGTCTTTCTTAGTTTTTGTAAAAACTTAAAAGATAGCCCTCGTACTTATAAATCAAACATTGTAAAGGCCTTATCACACTAGAGTTATTATTCAAGTCTAAACTTGGAAAATTAAAGTCTTTGCATTCGAATCGAAGTCTTGTGCGTGTGAGAGTATGAAGAAAAAACCTAGGTTTTGAAGACCAGGCAAATGAAACAGGATACAATTTCTCGGTCTTTTTACCCAGGTCTTACAGCTGACGCGTCTTTGTCTTTTGTTTATGTCAAAATATAACTGTCAACTGTCATAATTTCACGATGTGCGCATGGGTAAACAAACAATTTCCAAGTCTTAACTAATATTCAAATACCGTGTGATATGTCAAGACCTGAAGACTTGGATCCTGAAAAAAAACCTACAAAAATAAGACTTGGATAGCGTTCTAGTGTGATAAGGCCTTAACATTGTAAATTGTGGCCACACAAGGCTCGCGCGCTACGGATTGTGAATGTCTGATATATATTAGATGATAATAAAAGTTTATTTTAAAAATATTTACCGTTTACTAAAAATCCAATATATTATTTTTTACTTTATAATCTCCACACAGCATTGCTTTTAGTAAAAAACACACAAGGTATCTGATGCGTATATTTCACATAGACTATAATAGAAGGAGAGGATAGGAGAGAGGAAGATACAATAGGCGATGCGATAATACAGCGAGAGAGAGCAGATAGTGACTATGCAATGTGCAGTGTATGGTCACACAGTATATCAATCACGTGGGCCCCGGGAAATGAGATTCGCGACAGATTTACGGCCTCGAGTGAAAAATCGTCCAGTTTGTTTAGAAATTAAATGAAACTGCGAGTTATTTAACTCACTCACCAAACCGTACATGGGGGAAGTGACTATTTTAATTAAAAATATCATGTACTGAAGTAAATTTCTACACATAATTTTGGTTAATAGCGCTTTTCATACCCTTAATATAATATGGTAGAAAAAAATACGTCGTCTAGCACAGCGTTTCTCAACCGGGGGGCCGTGAAAGCTTCGTCGGGGGGCCGCGAATTTATACAAGATCGAAGCATGAAAATATTTTCTTTTTTTATTATGCTCCGAGCTAGAGATAACTCAATAGTATGGATACGAAAGTGTTTAAATCAAAATGGAAGGCACTTTGAACACTTGTAAATAAAAATACTTTATTTTCATTATAGAAAATACAATTTTTCATCAACCGAAAGACATTAATTAAATGTTTAAGTTAGAGTTGCTTATTTTTAAAAGCTCTATCCAAAGATACCAATATGACATACTTTCCAATTTAAAAACTAAAAATTGTCTTTGAATTTTCCCGAATAAACCGGAAGTGAATCCTTCACTTCCAAATTTCAGTACTATTATTAAATTTTTTGGATAAACTTTGACCATTAAAAATCGTTTCCCTTTATCTTGATACACACAATATATGTATATCGTCTCCTTAATACTACAACTAGAGAACTCGAATTTTGGGTATTTTGAGCTATTTGCACCTACCTATCCAATTATGTATTATCTTTGTAATGCTAAATCTGAATCCGAAGTGCTCCTATATGTCTTAAGTACAAAAACCCAGTAAAATAAATAAAGAACTCCATAGCTGTTTATTGCTCTTCAAAACTTAAAATTGATTATCAAAACATTTAACAACAGGTACGCCAAAAAAAGAAAAGATTGTTAGTAATTGTTGGTGTGGCCTTTTGCTCAAAGTAAATGAACAAAATTATTTTTTTACCACTTTTCCTACTATTCGGTACGGAAGTATTTGAATATTATAACTACCGGTACTCATGTACCGGTGTTTGGAAGACTTAGGGCCGAATCCATAAACGTTCCTAATCCTCACCTCATCCTCACCTCAGCTAACCTCATCTCACACTCATTTTAGGTTGAGTCGTTCACTCACTCACTTTTGTTATTCATAAACAATTGTAAATGAGTCACTAACTTGAGGGACGGTTGAGGGAAAACGTCACTATTTTTATGACGTCAAAATAAAATAATACGTAATAGCTATGGAAACGTTTTGGTAGTGATTGTAATAAACATTTTGACAATAGTGTATTGTCAAATACTCAATTCAATAAAATATAGTGTATTTTATATATATTGTTGTTTTTATCATGGCAAGTAGAATATTTATCACGGGTGACGCTGCCCAATGCACACAGATGACGAGACGACTATACCTTCAAAAGATGACTCTACTCCCAGATGATTTAATTTTTAAATAGATTAATTTTTACAATAGGCAAATAATCTAATTACCTAATTAAAAGTAATAGGAAATTAGGCAAACAAATAAGAAAACTGCGTACACATCAAGAGCTACTGCAATTGAAAAAGAATTAGAAGTTATAATGAAGAGCTCAGGAAAAAATATCCCGCAAGATGAAGACATTCATATCTTTCGTCCCGAAGAATATCGGCTTAAAATATATGTACAAGCAACAGCTGCAAGTAGAAAAGCAAGAAATAAGAAAAAGTATAGCCGAACGATAATTAATGCAAGAAACTTTAAAAACAAAAATTTTAGAAAAACTTATGTTATTTAAATAATTTATTATAAATAAATATACAACATAATTATAATAAATGTACTTATAATTATTTTTTTAATTAGTTTATAAAATGGCGTAGAATAAAAGCTGCTTTTATAGCATTGCCACCGAGAATAAGCCCAGACAATCGATTTTCTTCAAATATCATTTTAACAGAACTACTATTAAATATCCTGCTATCATGGACAGATCCTGGCCAGCAAATATCATTGTCCAAGACTTCACAGTTTGCACCTGTTAGTACTTGCACGTTTAATCACATCTAGCCTTTTCTATTTCAAAATAGTTCCACATTTCTGCCTCCTGGATTTCCTATTTCGATATGGGTACCTTCAATCCAACCAGTGACTTCAGGAAAACCAGCGATATTCATTAAATCCATAAAGATTTTTTTATCAATATTCTCGTTAGTTCCGGGAAATCTAACATATCTACCCAGGTATACAGCAATATTTTCGGCAACTTATTATATTATTTTGCATATCAAAGGTTGATTAAGTAAATGTAAGTCGCCATGTGTTCTCCTAAATAAATATATTATAATGAATTAAGAAATATAATTTGTCATATCTAATAAAATTATGCCTGCCACAGCTGGAGGAACAGGCACCCTATGCTTCTGTAGTACCCCAATTTTTGGATATACTGTAGGAAATATTTTATGTGTTATAGTGTTTCTTAAGAAATGAAATCTCTGAATAAGTTCATAGTCAGTGATATTTTGAAGAGGATCTTAAGCGTCCCGCATATGTCGCCTGATAAAAACAATTATTTTGTATTAAAATATAGGTTTCTTTTTTACGTTCCAAATGTATTGATGCACATTTAAATAAACATTTTCAACTTCTACATACTCTAAAAAATCATTATCTACATTAATACAAATATATTGGGTTGTTCGGAAAGTCTCCGCCGATTTATAATACAATGCGCGTATCAGCGTTTATTTAGGTTAAGTGAATAACATAACCTATTTAAGTTATACACTTTCTGAAAGGGTACACATTCACCTTTACTTTACTTTTGGTTTATAAATATATTTTTGAACCGTGTTGATTTGGGGTTGGTCCAAACATGGAGAACCAACAAGTGCTTTTTCGGCATTTAATGCTTTTTTACTACCGCAAGGGCAAGAATGCAGTTCAAGCCGCGAAAAAGATATGTGGTGTATACGGAGACGAGGCTGTAAGTGAACGAAAAGTGCGTGAATGGTTTGTGAAATTTAGACGGGGTGAATTTACTCTTGAAGCCGGCCACACTCTGGTAGGCCATCCACGGTTGATGACGATCAAATCAAGGTATTAATTGCTACAAATCAGCGTATTTCCACTCGTGAAATAGCAGAAATACTTGGAGAATCAAATTCAACTATTCAAAAACAACGATGGATTATTCGATTGACATGAATTTTTTTTTATTCGAAAGATAATCTTGTGGCATTACATTAAATCATACCAACAAGACGGCGCAACATGTCACACAGCTCGTGCCACAATCGATTTATTGAAAGACACGTTTGGTGACCGCCTAATTTCACGTTTTGGACCTGTGAATTGGCCCCCAAGATCTTGTGATTTAACACCGCTGGACTACTTTCTGTGGGGCTATGTAAAGTCATTGGTCTATGCGGATAAGCCACAAACGCTTGACCATTTGGAAGACAACATTCGCCGTGTTATTGCCGATATACGGCCACAAATGTTGGAAAATGTCATCGAAAATTGGATGTCCAGATTGGACTACATCCGAGCCAGCCGTGGCGGTCATATGCCAGAAATCATATTTAAAATGTAATGCCACAAGATTATCTTTCGAATAAAAAAAAATTCATGTCAATCGAATAATCCATCGTTGTTTTATTGCAATTTAAAGTTCTATACCTCTAAAAAAAAACACCCATTATTTACTAGCCGCCTTGATGTTTGGGTATTCCACAAATTAAGCGAACGCAATTTGTTGGACTTTATTTCCATGTGCGATTTGTTGCTTAAACGTAATGAAAACCAGCCATTTTTGAAACGTATGATAACGGGGGATGAGAAATGGATCCTCTACAACAACGTAGTGCGAAAACGATCGTTAGGTTATTCCAATGAACCGCCATCAACCAGTGCCAAAACCAACAAGCAAAGTTATGCTTTGTTGTTGGTGGGATTGGAAGGGCATTGTTTATTATGAACTTTTGCCGCGTAACCAGACAATCAACTCTGAAAAATATTGCAATAAGTTGGATAATTTGAAGGAAGCAATTGAACAGAAACGCCCAGAATTAGCCATCGTAAAGGAGTAGTCTTCCAACGCTTGACCACACTTTGGTCACCCGACAAAAGTTGTTGGCACTTGGTTGGGATGTGTTGCCTCATTCACCATATAGTCCCGACTTGGCACCGTCAGATTACCACCTGTTTCGCTCTTTACAAAATTCGTTGAAAGGAAAATCATTCAGTTCTTTGGAAGACTGCAAACAGCACCTGGAGGAGTTTTTTAGCTCTAAGTCAGGGATTTTCTATGAGAGTGAGATTATGAAACTGACAGAAAGATGGCGAACTGTTATAAAACAAAATGGAGAATACATTATTTAATAAACTTAATTGTTATTATAGAAATTATTATTTTTAATCTACCTTATAAATCGGCGGAGACTTTCCGAACAACCCAATATTTCTATATTTATATAAAGCAAAATCTTAAATGAGTAAAATTTAAGGTTATCAGCTACCTTCCTCAAATCTCACTCACTATTCACTCAAATTTGACAAATAAGTGAGTGGGCAATGAGTTACTAATATCCAACTTTTGTTTCTGAATTCCAAATGAGTGACTCATTGCCAATTGAGTTTGAGGTGAGGGTGAAGTGAGGATTAGGAACGTTTATGAATTCGGCCCTTAAAGAAGTTGGAATATCGTTGGGCAAAATGTAACGTGCTAAAAGGAGACTATGTTGAAAAATTAGTCGCATTTTGGTAAAAAAATCTTTCTTTTCGGAGTCACTAACTTACCAAAATCCCCTCGTATTAAGTAATAAGCGAATTTGGCTTAATTCTCAATAATATTCGTTACTTATATTATTTTCTTGTGCATGTTACTAAAACTTCTTCTTGAATATTACAAGTTAAATATGCGGTCAAGCAAAAGGATAAAAACAATTCCTCTCGAATTGTGCAACAATTAAAGCTATGCAGTAAATTTAAAGTCCGAGAGCGATTTGTCTGAAAGTTGCATGTGGAGGCATCTGGACTGTGATTTCGCAATTAAACCAAGGCAAAAACACCCGAGACCAGTGTAACATCTGCATAATCATTCTGAGGACTGTTTATCAAATTACCGAGCCGAACTAACGTTTAATCGATACTACAACTTTTACACCAAATTCCCCTTAATACAAATCCTCTTCTATAATTGTATTAATGGTGTTATTTCACACGAGAACATGTCTTTTAGGATTATGTACAGATAAAAAAAAATACATAAAACAATAAAAAAAATACTCTTAAAATCCATTCCCGATGTTTCCTGATTAACGTAGGACATGATATATTTTTGTTAAGTCGGTTATTAAACAATTTACATAAACTAAATATATCGCCAGTGTTGCCGAATGAATATTTCGTATACGAGGGTTACCTTTTATGTTTTAACAAACGACCACTAGATGGCAATATTGAAATGTGTCATTACTATATTCGTAAAATTTAACATTTGTTATTGTGAAATCAGTGGCAGCTTATGAATTGATCGAGTAGTTTGTGGACAGTGAGAGTTAAAAAATTGATGTGAAGTGTGAATATTCACACATTTCAGGGTTTCGCAGGTATATAATAAGTGAAGGCGGTATGCAGAGTGTGTAGGACAAATTTTACTTTGTAGTAATCACGGCAAAACGAACGATATTTTTAAAATAATTTATCGTCTGTTAATCATATAATAAGACTGGTTATTAAATTTACGCTCTTAAAAATTAAATACAACATTTGTCAAAATATAACTAGAATTTTGACAAAATAATTTCAACATGATAAAAATGCAAAAAAAAAACAGAAAAAATAAAATTCACTCCGTACTCGAACTCGAAACCCTTCGTTTTTCAGAGAATTTTAGCTTCCGACACCAGCGCTTTAACCCGTTACGCCATCGTCACCTTGCATGTGAGTGTCTTACATTGGTATAACTTTTGTACTTTGTGAATCAAAAACCACAAAAAATGCGTTATTTTCCGAAAACATAATCTGATCAAAAATTCCTGTTGTACTATTTCGGTTCACACCAATATACATTACTTAGAATTTTTTTAGATTTTTAGTTTAAACCATCTGGGGCTACAGGGTGTGGGACAAAAATTTTTTTGCACAATTTTGGCAAAAATCGCATCAAAATAATTTATTTTGCAAAAAGAAAAATTTTATCGTTAATCCACGTACTAAGGGCTTTCATTTGATACCCTACTCAGAATTTAAAAAAAATATTTTTGTTTTCGATGAGCACATATTTGTTTATATTTTTAGGGGGGTATGTTTTTTAGATGTTTTAGTATTTTTCCTATGTGCGGGTCAAAGAGTTGTATAAGCATGCCAAATTTCAACTCTGTAGGTTTAGCCGTTTGGCTACAATTTTTACCGAACAGACAGACAGACAGACAGACAGACAGACAGACAGACAGACAGACAGACAGACAGACAGACGACAAAATGACGGTATAAGGGTTTTTTGGGCATACCTACAAAACCCTAAAAAAACAAGTTTGTGAAAAAATGGATATTACTCCAAGGATATTATGGATATTACACGAAGTAACAAACGAATGCATTGTTCCAGACAATACAGTCGCTTATTACTTCGTGCGACGTAACTGCGTTGATTCGCCGACGCTAGTATACCAACTTCAGAGTGGAAAAAATGTTTCGAGAATTGGTTTGAACGCATGCAAAAGTGTATAAATCTTAAAGGCGAATATTTTGAAAAGCAAAAAAGAATTCGTTCCAAAAACAAAAAAAATTTCTCTTAATTTTTGTAAAAACTTGAAAGGTAAGCCCTCATACATCAGAAATATTTTAAGTCTCTTTTATATTATTAGGGGTACCCATAAGTAATCAATTATTATTAGTGTGGAATATTTGCTTCAGTCTAATTCAGAGCGTGATTGTATAAAGACGTGTTTTATTACGCAATATTACAACACGTGGTCTTGACTTTTGTGACAACTTAATTCAAACGTTTTTATTACACCGGTGTAAAATGGCGGACAATCAACCAACTGAGGAACATTTACGTCATTGCATGCTGTTTCATTTTCGATCGGGTGTTAATGCAACGGTTGCAACCAAGAAAATTTGTGATGTATATGGAGACGTATTGAAAGTTAATAAGTGCCAACGTTGGTTTAGAAAATTTTCCAGTGGTGATTTTGACTTGTCTGATAGCAATCGAAGTAGACGCCCTGTAGAGTTTGATAATGACGCTTTAAATTCATTGGTGGAAACGGATCCCAAACTGACTATCCAGGAAATAGCAAACACTCTTCAGGCTACTTGGTCAACAGTTCAAAGACATCTTCAAGAAATCGGGAAGGTTTACAGGCAGGGTATATGGGTTCCACAGCAATTGTCGGAGATGAATAAAGAACAACGGCTTACAATTTGCACATCTCTATTGTGCGGACAACAAAGTGATCCGTTTTTACGAATGATTGTCACTGGTGACGAGAAATGGGTCTTGTACAACAACAAAAAGCGCACCAATCAATGGCTTTCTCCAAATCAACTAACCGTACCCACTCCTAAACCATCCCTCACTTTAAAGAAGGTGTTATTGTGCGTATAGTGGGACTGTGGTGGCATAATTCATTTTGAACTATTGAAACCGGGAGAAACTGTTACGGCTGAATTGTATTGTCAACAATTGGATAGATTACGTAACGAATTGTTGGTAAAACGTTCAACTCTAGTCAACAGAAAAGGGGTAATATTGCAACACGATAATGCCAGGCCGCATGCAACAAAATTAACCCAAGAAAAAATTGGGAGCTAAACTGGGAGGTTTTACCACATCCACCATATTGTCCGGATATAGCACCATCCGATTTTCATTTATTCCGATCCATGGTTTCCTAAAGAATAAAAATTTCAAAAATATCGATGACGTGCGAGCTCACCTAGAAATATATTTTTCTACAAAGGAAACGGAATTTTATGAACATGGGATTGAAACTCTACCAAAGAGATGGCAAAAGGTCTTAGGTAACGACGGAGATTACATAATCGACTGAAGATAAAATGAAATGTAAATAAATAGGTTTTTTTTGTTGTCACTCAAATAATTGATTACTTATGGGTACCCCTAATATTTGACTGACCATCATATTTAAATAAACACTTTCCAAATCAAGCCAGCCTTGAAGACGTAAAGCGTGTTCTACATTATACTTTATTCATCAATTTTCTAAACTTTTTTCTTTGAACTAGAAGTTGTCAAAGTTTTAATACAATTTATTTTTCAATTTTTTGGTAGAGAATGAAATTCTTACACGTGTTTCAGTTCATTTAAAGTACCAACACAAAAATATAATTCATATCTTGTCAAATGTTTATAACCTAGCTATTAGATTTGTAAAATTACTGATTTACGTACAAAACACAATTTATATATTCGCTTATTCAAACCAATGATCAACAAAACACTATTAAACACGTGGTAATACAAAATATTTACAAGCGTAATTTTAATGTTGGTACTATTGTTAAAAGTGTCTACTGCGCATGCACCGAGTTCCAAGTTGGATGTGTTTTCAAGAATAGTTGGATCAAATCTAGTTTTGAATAAAGTTGACCTTGACTACATACCGTGTTCTACACTGTACAATTTCACTGATTTATTTCTAGTACAAGTTCTAGTCAAAGAAATAAGTATGAAAATTTGATAAGAATTGTATAATGTAGAACACACTTTAGACTGTATGTATATCATCATACATCGTTTGTGGAACAGAATATTCCTACAAGTCTGTCTGTTTATCTGTAAATGTGGCATTTACAGCTCTGTGGGTATAAAGTTACGATTCATAGTGGTTTTGGATCGCTCGGTATTCTCATGTGTAAATATTAGATTTTCGGGTTAGAGGGACAGAAGTAGGAGAGTGTGTTGGGGGTTTATTTTCATGAGGATTCGCCGGACAAACACCGGAGTCAAGTTACACTGTGTACTCACGAATAAACCCAGTAACTCAATAACATTTCATATTGAATATAACCTCTCATGTTCGCGATTCAAAGACCGAGATTTCTTTATAAATGGATTAACGCCATAAACTGGACACTGCACAGAATAGAGGGAAAATTATATATAAGATAGCCGTATATTGAACTTAACGTACAACGCAGGTGGAATATTGACCACCATTTTATTTTTAATTTTTAATGTAACTGAAGAGCTATTGCAAAGAGGTTCACATGCAAATAAATATATAGATCTGAAGTCTAAGACATTCAAAACGAAATGCTATAAAGTATAAATTAATATCAAAATTCAAACATCCGTGGGGAATCGAACCTCCATCCTTCGGATCTCGTATCGAAGTCTCATACCAATGAGTTATGAAGGTATGGAAGAATGAACAAAATATTAGTTGAAATGAAAAGTGACTGAGATTGTTAAATTGATTTCTACAGAAACCAACTCCTTCTATATTGGTACGTATAATCCATTCACGATGTTTCCTCATAAAAGATATGTATACTCTGTATATCTTATTGCATGATAACGCTAGACCACTGCACAAATGACTGTGGCAAAACTACAGGAATTGGAGTTGGAGCTTCTTCATCATCCTCTATACTCACCAGACCTAGCCCCCACTGACTACCACTTCTTCCGCAATTTGGACAACTTTTTAATTGGAAAAAAGTTTAATTCCGACATTGCTGTAAAACTGGCCTTCCAGGAATTTATTGACTTTGGTCCGCCAGGGTTTTATACCACCGGCCTGAACAACCTACCGCTTAAATGGCAAAAGTGTATAGGCAATATGGGTGCATACTTTGATGAATAAAATAATTCGTTATATTTGTAAGTTATCAACCAACTTTGCCCTTTTTTCTACAAATTTCATCTTTGACGACGTAATATACAAGATGTCTCAAAAGAAATTTTATATTTAGTGGATCGATTAAAAAAAAAGTAATCCGTATATAGAAAAAATGTTTATTAATTATTAAAATACACTTTTTGGGGATTTATTTCTTAAAAATAATATCGTCTAAATGTACACCCTCGCGTTCTCGGCACTCATTTAATCGAACAGTAAAATTACTTATGACGTCTCGGCAGGTGGACTCAGGGATGGCTGCCATTTCGTGACGGATATTTTCTTTCAAATGCGCCAGTGAAGTCAGTTTATTGGCGTAAACTTTAGATTTAAGATAACCCCATAGGAAAAAGTCCATAGGGGTTAAATCTGGACTGCGTGGAGGCCAATTTATGTCACCTCTCCGAGTGATCAATTTGCCTGAGAAAATTTCACGAACACGTGGCAGAGACATATTGGACGTGTGTGAAGTTGCTCCGTCCTGTTGGAACCATGTTCTTTGGTTATAGCCAGGAAAGTTTTGCAGTTCAGGTACCAAGAAGTTGTCTAACATCTCCACATAACGCTCTGAATTCACTGCAACTGCACGCCCCCTTTCGTCTTCAAAAAAGTAAGGGCCGATAATTCCTCGCGCCGACATCGCAGCCCATACGGTCACTTTAGGCGAATGTAGGGGTTTCTGATGTTTGCGTTTCGGATTCGTTGCACTCCAGTAGCGACAGTTCTGCTTATTTACGTGGCGGCCATTAAGATGAAAATGAGCTTCATCCGAAAACAAAATGTTGGTAAACGTTGAAAATCGCTCAATCACCTGATTTACGAAATTAAGCCTCTGACTGGCATCTTGGGGCTTTAATTCTTGCACCAATTGAATTTTGTAGGGGTGCAGCTTTAGGTCTTTGTGCATAATGCGATGTAATGATGATCTATGCACATTTAAAGCACTTGCGCGCTTCCGAATTGAAAGGTTCGGGTCGTCACGAACAGACTGATTAACATTCTCCACGTTTTCTACCGTTCTTGATGACCTAGGTCGCCCGGATTTTGATTTATCCAGCGTTGTACCAGTCTCTTCAAACTTTTTAAGCCAATGTCGAATGAGAGGAATGCTTGGCGCATCATTTAAGTGGCGAAAACCTCGAATACTGCAGAATTTTCTACGCGCTACAGTCGCCGAATCACCGTTTTTGTAAAACTCTCGCACGCATAACGCGCGGTCTGTTCCCGAGAAACGCTCCATAGCAACTAAATTCCCAAGAGCCAGGCTACCGATTGACATAACCCCCGCGCCCCTCGGATACGTTGCGTTCACGCAGTAAGCTAAATAAATATAAAATTTATTTTGAGACACCTTGTATAAAAAAGTATTTGGTGATAAGGTATTGAAATAAATAAGATAAACAATACACTTACGTTACAAAAATATTAATTATTAAATATGAAAAGAGGAATTTGGTTAAAAGGGATAAATAAAACAATTACACAAGCAACATATCTTCAGAGCTAAAGTTTCTTATATAAATATTTATTAGAGCATTTTTATGCTATTCCTCCAATATGTCAAATGTAACTTTCCATGTTCATTTCCTTAGATGGCGAAGAATCGCATCCCTTGTCCTTAGTTTTGTAACGGTAATGCGTTTCCTTAAAGACAGAATCACTTGGAATCATTCTGAATTCCACATTATATTTCACATATTTCAGAATTTCATACTGTATCCAATATCCAGTAAGTAAAGGCGGCCAATAAAGGAACCGAATATACAATATAAAGATGCAATGTATGTACCATCTACGAGTTTTGTCTCGAAAGAATCCGGTTTGTGGATATATCATTCTACCTGAGTATGCTATTGTGAAAAAATGATTTCAATGTGCAGAGGTCAACTTATGAGTGTTCATATCAAGCGGCATGGCCCTGTAGATCTTCAGTCAACAACGATAATCCATTGTGTAAGTGTTAAAAATTGTGTCGCATTTCACAATGAACAAACGCTGGGAGCAAAAAGTCAAAATTTTGCCAAAAACCTAGCCATTCTTCTTCTGAAACCATTGGAAATATTCGTAAAGTTTAAGGTGACGAATCTATGAGAAATCAAAATTAAAGAGTGGTTAAGTCGATTCATAAGTGGTCGTAGTTCAGTGGAAAGTGATCCTCGTTCTGGCACAACGATACCGATCTGCGAATTGAAATTAATGAAAAACGTTATTTGATTGTATGGTAGATAGGACAAGACCTTGGAATTCCTAAGACTAATATTTCTTAAAATTTAACCCATGATTTGGGGATGAATCGCATGACGGCAAAATTAATTTCACGGCTACTGGCAGATGATGAATTGGATTAAAGAGTGAAAGTTGCTCAGGACAACTTGGAATTTATTACAATCCTCGCGGCGACTTTTAGCTGTTCCCCGAAAAGTAAAAAGATTTGAGGACGGAGAAAGCACTAAATAGAATGCGACGAGGCAGCTATTGTCTATTCCGAAAGCTGCCTTTAAGGAGTGTTTCTGGAAATGGAAGAATCGCTAGAAGAAAGTTGTGGCTTCCAAATGGGAGATTGAAGAAGCACTTTGAAGAGAACATCATTGCTGTTGACCAAGATTACTGCCTTTTTCTGGTGTAGTACAAGACTGGATTTTTTTCAAACGCACCTTGTACTTAGGTTTTTATAAAGGTAAAGGGTGTTTTTTTTAGAGGTATAGAACTTTAAATTGCAATAAAACAACGATGGATTATTCGATTGACATGAATTTTTTTTTATTCGAAAGATAATCTTGTGGCATTACATTTTAAATATGATTTCTGGCATATGACCGCCACGGCTGGCTCGGATGTAGTCCAATCTGGACGTCCAATTTTCGATGACTTTTTCCAACATTTGTGGCCGTATATCGGCAATAACACGGCGAATGTTGTCTTCCAAATGGTCAAGCGTTTGTGGCTTATCCGCATAGACCAATGACTTTACATAGCCCCACAGAAAGTAGTCCAGCGGTGTTAAATCACAAGATCTTGGAGGCCAATTCACAGGTCCAAAACGTGAAATTAGGCGGTCACCAAACGTGTCTTTCAATAAATCGATTGTGGCACGAGCTGTGTGACATGTTGCGCCGTCTTGTTGGAACCACAGCTCCTGGACATCATGGCTGTTCAATTCAGGAATGAAAAAGTTAGTAATCATGGCTCTATACCGATCACCATTGACTGTAACGTTCTGGCCATCATCGTTTTTGAAGAAGTACGGACCAATGATTCCACCAGCCCATAAAGCGCACCAAACAGTCAGTTTTTCTGGATGTAACGGTGTTTTGACATACACTTGAGGATTAGCTTCACTCCAAATGCGGCAGTTTTGTTTGTTGACGTAGCCATTCAACCAGAAGTGCGCTTCATCGCTAAACAAAATTCGCTTATGAAAATCGGGAACAACGGCAATCTCGTTTTGGGCCCATTCGACGAATCTACGCCTTGCTTGATGATCGTTTGGCTTCAATTCTTGCACGAGTTGGATTTTGTAAGCACGCAAACCAAGATCCTTCCGCAAAATCTTCCATAAAGTGGATGGACACAGATCCAATTCCTGTGCTCGATGGCGGATGGACTCATTCGGGTCTTCCTCAATGCTACGCTCTACAGTACCAATAGCTTCTTCTGTACGCACCGTACGGCGTCTCTGGGGATGCGAGTTATCAATAAGAGTAAACGTGGTGCGAAAACGTTCCATGGTTAATCGAATTAACTGCTCTGATGGACGATTTTGTCGACGATAAAATGGACGTAGTGCGCGATACGTATTCCGCACAGAACCATTATTTTCGAAATAAAATTGCACTATTTGCAAGCGTTGTTCAGGCATGAGTCTATTCATGATGAATTGCCAAACCAAACTGAGAATAAATCACTTGACAGCTGTTAAATCGGTCGCCATCTTGAACAGTAATGCCAACTTAAAGTTCTATACCTCTAAAAAAAACACCCGTTATAAAGAGAGACATTATGTCATTAAAGATTAAATATGTAATTTTCGGGAACAATTAAATTTTGAACTTAAGTTTCTCAAAATATATTTTTAATAATTTGTACTTCTTCGTCTCTCAGTCCTTTAATGTCTTTGAATTCCTCATATTGCTTATTAAGTTTTAAAAATAAAAATCTTATTTAAAAATACTTTTAAAACAAATTAAAGTAGATATCCGGTGGTCTTTTATTGCACCGTTTGGTGCAAGAATGTATTTCTACTTCTATAAACTTTATATACGATGGCAGACGATACTGGTAAGTAGTGCGGGTGTAAAACCTCTCTTTTAAAATTCCAGAGCGTACTTACTAAATCATTAACACTTTATATACGTCTCCCGAACGTAAAACCTTTAAAACGTCATTTTTCTCGTATCCCAGTGCTCGCTGCAAGTTGTAACTCACATCTTGGTAAATGCACAGTTTTTCCACCGAGTCGTATAACCGAACACCGCATAGAGGACGCTAGTTCGGGATTTATCTACTGATACTTATACTAGTTACAAAACAGAACAGGGCTCAGGGATATTTTACACGGGACGAGCAAAGATACAGCTCTCAATTATTAGGTCGTCAAGGATGAAATTTGTAGAAAAAAAGGCAAAGTTGGTTGATAACTTTCAAATACAGACGATTCCGTTTAATTGGGACACCGCATAATTGGGGCAGTCGCTTATTTGGGCCAAATCTCAAAGAACAGAAACCAAACCAAGGAACCAACAGTAAATTTACATGTTTAATTGGGACAACATTCCGCTTAATTGGGACAGTAAATTTAAAATCACAGTACA
Source organism: Liopterus haemorrhoidalis (assembly GCA_963971575.1). Classification (NCBI taxonomy): domain Eukaryota; kingdom Metazoa; phylum Arthropoda; class Insecta; order Coleoptera; family Dytiscidae; genus Liopterus; species Liopterus haemorrhoidalis. Next base: position 5,970,776 of record OZ020625.1, read on the forward strand.
TATTATGTTACACATATTCTCAAGAAAAAATATGTAGAAAGAATTTAATATTACAGCGTTATTTTATGCAGGAAGGAAATGAAGGGAGCCCTACATCCGCACTGAATACCTGTGCTGATTTTGTAGAAGTGTAATGTTACAAAAACAAATGACAGACTACACTTGACGCATTTTTGCATTGAATTAAATTGTATGTACCTATTTATTATTTTATTTTGTAATTTATTATTATTTTTTCTTAAAAGTTTATATTTTTTGGTTATATGTAATTTATAGTTTTGTCCAAGAGTTTATAAAATAAAATTATTGAAAGAAAAATATGCATTGTTTAATTTTATGTGAAATTCGCTTAATTGGGGCAGCCGCTTAATTGGGCCAAAATACCTAAGTCCCGATGTGTCCCAATTAAGCGGAATCGACTGTATAAGGAATTATTTTATTCATCAAAGTATGCACCCATATTGTCTATACACTTTTGCCATTTAAGCGGCAGATTGTTCAGGCCGGTGGTGTAAAACCCTGGCGGACGAGAGTCAACGAATTCCTGGAAGGTCAATTTTACAGCATTGTCGGAATTAAACTGTTTTCCTATTAAAAAGTTGTCCAAATTGCGGAAGCAAAGCAGAAGCAAAAAAGTTTGTCTCATTTGGTCTATCGAAATATATTTTTATTTTATTTTTCTGTCATTTCGTCTTGCGGAATAACTTAATTTTTTTTTTTCATTGGGTGTTTGAAATACTCTTAATTTTTTATCTGAATTAGTCTTTCGAAATACCTTTTTATTTTATTTTTTGTCATTTGGTCTTTCGAAATACCTGCCTTTTTATTTAATATGGCTTTCGGAGTTATTTTTCTTTTTCTTTCTTTTCTTGTTGACGATTTGCTTTCATCATATCGTTTTCATTTTTTCTTTGTCCCTTAGTCTTTCGAAATATCTTTTTCATTTTTACCGACCGCCAACATATATAAGGGAGGTATTGTGATTTCGAGATTTCGATGGATCTCCACGAATTGAGGTCCCTACATAACGTTTTGACTATTTTTAGCAGGATGTCTGTCGGTCTGTCTGTCTGTCTGTCTCTCGGTCCGTGTACACATATAGAGCAAATTCGGCTAAAAGGATTTTTATGAAACTTCATATTTAAGCTTTTGCCATCAATGGCACGAGTTGATCAACTTTTAGTAAAAATCGGAACTAGAAATGGGAGTTTATTCGGGTCTGTTTTAAGATTTTTGCGAATATTTCACAACAGAATAATATATCGAAAAAAAAATATTTAACAAAAGTTGCTATAAAAACAATAACTAACAACTTTTATTTGAGACATTTTTTGATAAAGCAGCATAAATTAAACAAGTACTTTTTTGCTTTACAAGTCAGTGATGGCGGTCGGTCCTGTGGTGGCCACAGCTGATTTTTTTTCTTTAAGATTTCGCGGCACACCCTTTGGGAAACACTGTGCTAGAGTGACTTTTACTTCCCAGAAGGACTTATTTTTACTCCTTCTTTACATATGCCATTTTCTATTCATTCAAATACATTTACTGATCTCAACGAGAGAAAATTCCATTATTATGTATGGAAGTGAACTATAAATATACAATGAAATTAGAATTCTATCCACGAAACTGGACTAATAATATTTGAATTTTTATTCACTCACTTGGTACACAAAAAAACAGGTCAATACATCCCGTTAAAATGTTCCTGAAACCATCCCTGTATACTGGAATAGTACGTATATCCAACTTGAATAGAGATTTACGGTTGGAAGTGAGACAGGGCCATTTCACTTTTAGCAGTTCGCGTTCAGAGTGCATTTTAAATATGACAGAAAGATATGTTTGTATTTGGAAACGAATGACACTCTTCTCGCTCTTACCCAACCAGAGTTATAGCTTAAAGCGACACTATATTATACCCGCGTGTTATGCGCTTCAATGGTCAATACAAGGGGTCACAAGTTAAGACGCATCTATGCAGTGGCGATTCTTTATAAGATGACAAAGTGTTTTATTGCGTAGTTTGATCCCTTTTAACAATTTCCTTTTCGATGCTTCCTTAATCTAATAGCTGTAAATATGGAAACGCTACGGGCATCTGATTGGTTATATCCGAGCACTGTTCTCGAAAGACAATTTTGTGAACCGAAAATTTTTATAGACACTTCAGGAACGCTAAGAGGACTTTGATGAGGTTGTCGACATAAGTCTGCTAGTGCACTTAGGGATATACGACAGCTAAGCTGTAGCACTTAGTGACCCAAGCTGGACTTTCCGGACTAAGAGAATGTCTCCCAGATAAAAATAATGAGAACTGGTGCAAAAACAGTTGGTGGAAAAACAACACCGACAAGTTTTATGTTGACAATCAGGAAAAACAAGGGGCAGATAATTTCTACTATTTAGAAACTATCATCAATAACACGAGGGATAGAGTATGGCATTATTAACTAACGCCAACACTAGACTAACCTGACTACACTACTAACCATGACTAACACTAGATGTTTCAGATGACTCTTTGCGTCATTTGGAAATATGAAACTCACATCAATCATAGGTCTGTGAGAGGCGGCTTTTGCAGTTACATCAGCCGCTTCATTGCCTTTAATACCAACATGTCTCGGTATCCAAAACAGCTTTGTCCTCACATTTTGAACATTCAGATTACGGAGTAGCAACAGAATCTTTAGTATGCACTCAATCTCGGATACTGTACAGAGCACTTAACGAGTCCGTCAAGATAACACTTGAACGACATTGCTCTGATGAACAAAACACAGGGTCTTGAAAATAGCGTACAGATCAGCAGTGTAAACATTCATTATGGTGTGCATACGGTACTGAAACTGCTTACTTAGATTCAAGACAACGAACGTACACCCGACCCTGGTTCCGGATTTTGATCTATCAGTAAAAATGACAATATCCGCAAACCTAGGGACCAGTTTTCTTTGTAACTCATGTTGGTATTCAATAGACAACCTTTATTAAACTTAGTTAATGTGAGATTCCAAGCGGACACTGTAGCATCTATGGTGGAACAACACAGAAAATGAAACCATTTCAGGCATATTATAATCACTCAAAGTGGCGAAAGCTCTCAGACCAAAAGGCCCATAGGCCTTCGGTTTTCTGTCATTAATGTATGTATGCATATTTTATAGAATAGGGCATTGAGTGCAGCTATATATCGCAGGGATAGAATTTTTTATACCCGTTATTAGCAACCCTTTTGCTAACGCATATTTATAGAATTTTTGTTTTTGTTTTGACCTTTTTTAGATTTTTTTTTTTTTTGTCATTCGTTATAAATTTATGCGCGTAGAAAATTCTGCAGTATTCGAGGTTTTCGCCACTTAAATGATGCGCCAAGCATTCCTCTCATTCGACATTGGGTTAAAAAGTTTGAAGAGACTGGTACAACGCTGGATAAATCAAAATCCGGGCAACCTAGGTCATCAAGAACGGTAGAAAACGTGGAGAATGTTAATCAGTCTGTTCGTGACGACCCGAACCTTTCAATTCGAAAGCGCGCAAGTGCTTTAAATGTGCATAGATCATCATAACATCGCATTATGCACAAAGACCTAAAGCTGCACCCCCACAAAATTCAATTGGTGCAAGAATTAAAGCCCCAAGATGCCAGTCAGAGGCTTAATTTCGTAAATCAGGTGATTGAGCGATTTTCAACGTTTACCAACATTTTGTTTTCGGATGAAGCTTATTTTCATCTTAATGGCCACGTAAATAAGCAGAACTGTCGCTACTGGAGTGCAACGAATCCGAAACGCAAACATCAGAAACCCCTACATTCGCCTAAAGTGACCGTATGGGCTGCGATGTCGGCGCGAGGAATTATCGGCCCTTACTTTTTTGAAGACGAAAGGGGGCGTGCAGTTACAGTGAATTCAGAGCGTTATGTGGAGATGTTAGATAACTTCTTGGTACCTGAACTGCAAAACTTTCCTGGCTATAACCAAAGAACATGGTTCCAACAGGACGGAGCAACTTCACACACGTCCAATATGTCTCTGCCACGTGTTCGTGAAATTTTCTCAGGCAAATTGATCTCCCGGAGAGGTGACATAAATTGGCCTCCACGCAGTCCAGATTTAACCCCTATAGACTTTTTCCTTTGGGGTTATCTTGAATCTAAAGTTTACGCCAATAAACCGACTTCACTGGCGCATTAGAAAGAAAATATCCGTCACGAAATGGCAGCCATCCCTGAGTCCACCTGCCGAGACGTCATAAGTAATTTTACTGTTCGATTAAATGAGTGCCGAGAACGCGAGGGTCTACATTTAGACGATATTATTTTTAAGAAATAAATCCCCAAAAAGTGTATTTTAATAATTAATAAACATTTTTTCTATATACGGCTTATTTTTTTTTTTAATCGATCCACTAAACATAAAATTTCTTTTGAGACACCTTGTATTATTAGTTAAAAATTATTCGTTAATAAAAAATAGTATTTTTGTACTTCCTTCTTATTATACAATAGCTATCAATACATTAACAGCTAAATTAGAACTATTTGCAGCTTTTAAATCAATGTTTCAAAGTGTCCGTTTTTTTTTTTTTGTCTCCGTGTGTGTTTATGTGCGGAAATGAAGAAATAGAAAATGAGTTCTGGGATAACGGATGTAGGTACGCCAAAATCCTCTGGAAGGACATATGACGGACACCTCATCGATTTTATATACGAGGGACATTCAATAATTAAAGAGAAAAAATGATCTCGAAAAAAAAAAACGGTTTATAGGAGCAGTTTGGTACTTTCACGACTTTAGGTTGGCATCACTGGGATGAGCTGAGAACACCTGACCGATAAAAATTGTTCTGTTCATAACCTCAAAATTGCATTTAACGATGGCGTGTCCGCTTGAAGTTTCCACATTAGTTAAACAACGTTCAGTGATCTGGTTTTTTCTTTCTGAAGGTGAAAAACCAGCTAAAATCTTTTCTCGAATGATTTTACAGTATGGTGAAAGTTGTATGAATCACGGAAATTTTTATAAGTGTGTAGAACAGTTCAAAAATGATCGAACCTCAGTGACTGACGAGCAACGTCCTGGCAGCCAGTTGAAGTGTCAACTCCTTCGCCTGAAACCCGCATTGACGACATTATTAGTGAAGACCAACGTATTACTGTTGAAGATATAGCAAAAAAAGTTGCAATAAGTGTTGGCACAGTTCATCACGTTATCATTGACAAGCTCAAGTACAGCAAAACAAGTACAAGGTGGGCCTCGAAACAGTTAACGCAACAACACAAGGAAACAAGACTCAAAGTGTGTACAGACTTGAAAGAACGCTATGAAAGGGAAGGTGATCCGTTTCTAAACAAGATTTTAACGTGTGATGAAACTTGGGTTCACTATTTTGAACCAGAATCCAAAAGACAAAGCATGGAATGGAAGCACACCAGCTCACCTGTCCGAAAGAAATTCAGAACGCAAGCATCAGCGGGAAAAGTCATGTCTTTTGGGAGGCCCGAGGTGTTTGGAAGATCAGTATACAATAAACAGTGCCTTACTACTCAGACATGCTGATGAACAAAGTAAAGCTAGCAATGAGAGAAAAACGTCGCGGATCTCAAAGTAAATGCGTGATATTGCTCCACGAAAATGCTCGCCCTCATACCACCTAGCTGACCCAAGAAACCATTGAAAACATGGGTTGGGAGATACTACCTCATCCTCCCTACAGTCCAGATTTGGCTCCCTCTGATTTTCATATGTTTGGTCCACTCAAAGAGGCATTACGTGAAAAAAAGTTCAGCGACAAAGAGAAAGTCAAAGAATTTGTGGGAAACAGGCTCAAACAACAAGACAAAGATTTCTTTGCATCAGGTATAAAAGAAACTAGTTCATCGTTGGGACAAGTGTATTAATTTTCGTGCGGATTATGTTGAGAAGGAGTAAAAGTCTCATTTTTAGGGTTTTGTAGGTATGACCAAAAAACCCTTATACCGTCATTTTGTCGTCTGTCTGTCTGTCTGTCTGTCTGTCTGTCTGTCTGTCTGTCTATCTGTTCGGTAAAAATTGTAGCCAAACGGCTAAACCTAGAGAGTTGAAATTTGGCATGCTTATACAACTCTTTGACCCGCACATAGGAAAAATACTAAAACATTTAAAAAACATATCCCCCTAAAAATATAAACAAATATGTGCTCATTGAAAAAAAAAAATATTTTTTTTTAATTCTGAGTAGGCTATCAAATTAAAGCCCTTAGTACGCGGATTAACGATCAAAATTTTATTTTTGCAAAATAAATTATTTTGACACTATTTTTGCCAAAATTGTGCAAAAAAAATTTTACCCACACCCTGTAGCCCAGATGGTTTAAACTAAAAATCTGAAAAAATTCTAAGTAATGTACATTGGTGTGAACCGGAATAGTACAACAGGAATTTTTGATCAGATTATGTTTTCGGAAAATAACGCATTTTTTGTGTTTTTTGGTTGATGATGCATATAGCTTATACTCATATAACACGCTGAGTTGTTAAGCGTGTCGTGGTCTAGAGGCTATGTTGCGCGCCAACTACACAGATTTGTTATACACCACGCAGGTTCGTTCCTGGCTTGTGGAGTCAATTTTTTTTTGTTTTTTTTTTTTAATTTTTATTTTGTTTAAATTAATTTGTTAAAATTCTAGTTATATTTTAGCAAATTTTGAATTTAATTTTCAAGAGCGTAAATTTAATAACCAATTGGAATTATATTTTCATTCTATGTGTCATTTATACGAAACCAGAGCAGCGGAGCGTATGATTTAAGACAACCAATGAAAGCCATAGGCACAATTTTCAAAATCTTAATGAACCTTGTTATATAAAAAAAATACTGCACTTATTTAGAAACCTAAATAATGATATTAGAGCTTTAAAAACATAAAATTTGTTTTTAAAGCTCTGAGATTAACAGACGATAAATTATTTTAAAAAGATCGTTCATTTTGCCGTGGTTACTACAAAGAAAAATTTGTCCTACACACTCAGCATGCCGCCTTCACTTATTATATACCTGCAAAACCCTGCAATGTGTGAAAATTCACACTTCACATCAATTTTTTTAAAAATACGCAGTTTTTTTTTCTACATCAATTTGTCTCTTTAATTATTGAATGTCTCTCGTATATAGCACTCATCTAAAGTTTAATTATTTATTTGCTAATATAATAAACATTCATATTTTTGGGTGGACGAATACTTTTATACGGTAGTATAGTCACTCTATCGTAAAGTAATAAAATATCTAAAAGCAATCTCTTATCAAATTATAAGGACCATGAACTCCAGACTAAAAAGATCAACGATCTTAACGTTGTACTCCTTGTTATCCAATTTTCCCTAATAATCTCTCAATGCAAATATTAACTTATAACTTGAATCTGAGTCATTAGCGGTTGGTATCGATGTTTGAGTTGTTGTAATTAGTTAAGTCTGTTGGTAACACTGGCATCCCCCACCTCCAACTGTTGATAACCCTGGACAGCTCCGGCCCCGACAGATTATTCGATGATAAGGGCGGGTGTAATGAGCCATGTAGTCATTTAGAAATTCCAACGGATTCGAGATGGCTTATTTTAGGGTGCAGGAAATGACTGGATAAATTTACAGATTTTAGTTGATTATTGATTTTTTAATTGGTTATTTACACTAGTTGTTATATCTGTGTATTGCATACAGTTGGGAAAACTTGGCTAATTTCGTGATATTAAGAACTATTTCCAAGCAAAATAGATTAAACTGGTCAACAAATTTAAACTTTTTTTTGCTGACTTAGATCTGATACTTGTTTTTAACTAATTTTGGGGTACTGATTTCAAAAATGTTAACAGTTTCTGCCTATCAAATCAAATTTTTGTTCTATCGTATTTTGACCTTTTTTCACCTTTTCACGTTCTGATATACGCCTACTTTAATTTCAACTTCGTTCTTGTTGTCCAATATATTTCGTAGGAACGCCTTACATGCAGGTACTTGTTATAGATCTTTTTACAACGGCCAACCTTGGCCAACAAGGTGGATTCACAAAATATCCATGTTTTTTGTGTTTGTGGGACAGCAGAGCGAGAGATAAGCATTAGACTCACAAAAATTGGCCGGTGAGAATAGATTTAAATGTTGGAGACCCAAACATAATACACGAACCTTTGGTGGAGCGAACAAAAATCATTTTCCCCCCTCTTCATATTAAACTGGGTCTAATGAAGCAGTTTGTAAAAGCGTTGAACAAAGATGGTGACTCTTTCAAATATATATCTGAAACATTTCAAAGTCTCAGTAATGAGAAGCTAAAATCTGGCATTTTTGACGGACCACAAATTAGAAAATTAGTGAATGATCCACATTTCACTGTATATATGGATGATATGGAGAAGAATGCATGGCAGTCTTTCATGGCGCTCATCAAAAATTTTCTTGGGAATAAAAAAGCCGAAAACTATGTGGAGGTCGTTGAAAATTTGATTGAAAATTTTCATCATCTGGAGTGCAACATGAGCGTGAAACTTCATTTTTTAAACAGTCATCTTGACAAATTTCCTGACAATCTTGGAAATGTTAGTGATGAACAGGGTGAACGTTTCCATCAGCATTTAAAAGAGATGGAGAGACGTTATATATATATATATATGTTAGCATCTAGCCTTCCACGAAGCCCTGTTACGTCACCATAAAATGTTATCTAGATGCAATCCTAATGATGACGACTCATTAACGATAATGATGACGGCTCATTACACTAATTGGTTTTTATAAAACACACGTAGAATTTGATAGAGAGATCAGATGTTCTCTTACGTTGTAAGAGTGAATACTTAGAATAAAATAGTCTGTGAACAACTTGAGTTTTATTTAAACAATAGATCCCTTATTTGTTTACATATATATTTTTTATAATAATCATAAATGTAGCATGGGATAAATGAATTGTAAATAAAATAATAACCTGACAGAATGAATCATTTCAATTGTCAGGAAATACTCTTATTTGATTGGTTAAATATAAAACATGTAAAAAGATCTGCAGAACGTATAAATGTTGGCGTGAATTAACAGTGGACAGGTCACGCTGAAATTTGAGAAAACCGATTTGACATTCGATTGTAGTTATGGTGTGAGTTATTTACCGTCCACGCAATTTAACGCTAGCTTTCAGAATCCCACCGATTATTTTGTTCTACATGTTTTAATTCTCGGCGATGTGGGATTATTTAAAAAACAAATTCATTATGAATTATCCCACGTTTCATTTTAAAATAAATAAAAAAGACTAAAAATATTAAATGCAAAAGTTTTCGGAATCATTAAAAGCGGGTAAAAATATATATATATATATATATATAAAATATTTTATTGCCAGGCAATTAAAGTACAAATTTAAAAAAATAAAATTACATAGTGGTTATACATATGCCTAATTGTATTTCTATGTATTCAAGTATAAATATTTTATTATTTTTTAACAATAGTGTTTAATACTATGTTGTCACACACAATTAGTTACGCCGGGAAAAAGGGCAAAACCCAGCACTTTGGGTAAAAATACTCTTTCCATTGATAACATTATGGAGTTTGCAAGCAGTGGCTCAGCAAAGAATGCACTGCCTCAAAATATTTTGAATTTGTTTTACAAAAAGTATAACACTAAATAACTTTTCTTCAAACTACCCTACACATATTATTTTACATACGAGGGGGTTACCTTCTATGTTTTTACAAACAACCACTAGATGGCAATATTGAAATGTGTCATTACTATACTCGTAAAATTTGACATTTCTTATTGTAGAATCAGTAGCAGCCTATAAATTGACCGAGTAGTTTGTTGACAGCGAGCGTTAAAAAAAAACAAGCTTGTGAAAAAATGGGTATTACTCGTGAAGGTTTTCGTTGGATAATTTTCTACGATTTTAGTAAAGGCATAACTCAACAAAAATGTATAGATTCGCTTCGGTCAACTTTTGGCAATCAAACAAAACGGCCGAAAAAAAAGTGTGTAAGAAGATAGGAGCTGTTTGTCCTTGCTTCGGATTGGTTTAAAACGTCATCCCTATTACACTGTTAAAATATTGTTTTTAGTCCAAGTTGACAGATGTTCAGTGTAGTACAGGTAGGACCCGTTTTACGCCGGTGTTACGTTCCGGCGTAAAAAAAATCGGCGCAAAAAGAGTCCAAAATGTGAAATTCCAGAGACGGATTGACTTCAAATCTACATGTCATTGATGTATTTTTGTCTTGATATTTCAACGATTGTAAATATATTTGCAAGTGTTTTGTATGAATACCACGAATTTCAAAACTTTGTTTTCAGGGACGGACCTATATAAATTTTATTAAAATGAATTAGACATAAATGAAGCAAAAAATATTTATTCTTTTGTGCTATATAAATAAAATACAACGATATGATTTAACAACAAACTTACGACTAACAAAACTAACAACAAAAAATTAATAATAATTTAACATAAAGAAAAATATGATGTAGAAAAAAAAATAGGATAATTATATTAAAAAAATATATTTTACAAAATTATTTTTCTGTGAATTTTCTCTTTTTTTCTCGGAAGAGCTCTGCATACGGTGCCAAAGAAGCTGCAACACTCCTCTTTACTTGCATACTGCGTTCACTATCATTATCGAGCTCACAAAGTTTTTCAGTAAGGATGTCTATATTTGACATCTACAAACTTTTGGACGTGTTTATCCATCTAGCATTCTTTTAATCACCTCCATTTTCTCTCGGTTTGTAATGGATCTTCGTTTTTTCTTAGCATTTAATCTAGTCATCAACGAAAAATTTATCTAATTTAAAAAAATTTAATCACCTCAAAATTATAAAATACATTACACTATATATTAATATATACTACACTATATATAATACAATTAATTATTACTTACAAACAACAAATTATATTTACCTTAAAGGAAAATTAAATTTGGCAGACGTAAAAATTTATATAATATATTCTATATAATAATTGCAATAAACTCAATGTGCTGAATGCAACCCTGTACTGGCAAAATATTACTAAGCAATGATGTACTTTATTAACTGCGCGTGCGTAAAACCTCAGAACATCCCCGCTTCGACCACAGATTCGGCGGCGACGTCGACACACGCTCTGGCGTTCAAGCGGCGTTATTTCGAGACCGGCGTAAATAAAAGCGGCGCAAAATGAGTCCTACCTGTACATTGGAAATATATATTATTTATATTATTTACATATTTAGACTTTTATTTATATTCTTGTCGTAGATTTTATGTAACAATAAAAAAAGAAACAAAATATCTCTAAAATAAACTATTTAACTATTTAGAAAAAAAAAACTATTACTTTTTACAATTATTTTACAAAAAAAAAAAAATACAAATGTTCGATCAAACCACCATTATTGTCCACACATTTTCTCATTCTTACTTTCTTACTCTTTTTTTATAGTTTTCAAAGCTTGCTACGTTCAACTTTGTAAAACTTATGTTGATTATTATTTTGTAAATAAATGGTCGCCATTTTGAAATGGTTAACATAAAAATATGATTTTTTGGTGTCATTGTAAAGCTAATTTAATGTACTTTTAGGAAAAAAATATAAAATTATAGATTCCCTATGCTAGATCAAAAGTTGACATCATTTCCGGTGAAACCGAAAGTGCCTCAGAATTCTTATAGTAACCTTTAGATGGGCCTTTTTGTCTAGTTTAACTTTTGTTTTGCAGATTTTTTGTATCTTTACAAATAAAAGAGATTTTCGGGGTTCCCCGTTTCAAACAAACACCCTGTATACATATATTTTTAATTTTTATTTACAATAAATATTTAAATAAGAAACTTTAGTTCTGAAGATATATTGTTTGTTTTATTGCTTTATTTAAACTCTTTTAGCTAAAATCTCTATTTTTATATAGTACATAATTTTTAAAAATTAATATTTTTTAACTTTTTCAAATTTCCCATTAAACTGAATTTATGTCGTATAAATAACGTAAGTGTATTATCTGCCTTCAATATCTTGTTAACCTTTTTTATATTAAAAAAAAAATCACTTGCTAACCCAGTTACTACGTCCATGCCCTAGTTGTAACTTATTTTAAATTTCCCGCTATACTGTATTTGTCTAGTGTAATCGTACTCGGTTCGCAGCGCTATTTACTTTTTTCTAATTTGAAATAGACCATAGATTGCAAAATCTAGTTCCGCCTAACCCTTTGGAACAGACTTTATGTAAATTAATTCGTAAATATGTATTTTCTGGCTGAAAATCACGTAACTAAGGACATTCCATTGAATTAAAAAAAAAAAAAAAAAAATCAAGATCGACATAAGTGTTGCCTCACTCTATATACAAATGAAATTCGAACAAAGAATTAAATATGAAAATTCTTGTAGATTCACAATTATTAACAGATTACAGAATAAATTTATTTATTTTTCATCTGCTTTTCATCACTCTTCCAGCATTATCATCATTTAAAATTATTTTATTTCTGAAGGGTTTTTTGAGGTCAGTTTAAAAAATACTACAAACTTACTTAAAAGTACGAAACATTTTTTGTTGAAATTCTCAGAGGCGAGTATTTATGAACTGAAGTTTTGAATGCTGTCGGAATTTAAAAATTTATTTAATGCTCTTAAATAAAATTTAATTGGAAGAACGAAATGTATACAGATTAAGTATTTGATGAATATATTCCGGAAACGTGAAAATAATTACATATTTTAAATATTTTACGTTGAAGTAATTTTAGTAAAATTCATTTAAATATTTTCTTTACAAAATAAATGATTTCTTGTAAATTTGACAGAACTGATAATTGTCACTATACGAGGGTTGTTTCTTATATTTCGGGATTGCGTTAAATTAGTGCTGGCATCTGGCAACTGCCTCTATCGTAAAGTTTGACATTTTTGAAGGTATACGTACTCAGAACGTTTTGACGTATGAGCGCTATTTGTGTTGTTACTCGGCTAAAAATGAAATTAAATCGTGAACATTTTCGAGCGATTATTTTTTACAAATTTCGACGTAGATTAACCCAACAACAGTGCATCGATTAACTTAATTCGACTTTTGGCGATGAAGAACCATCAAGGACTACTGTTTATCGATGGTTTTCCGACTTCAGTCTTGGCCGTAGTTCACTTAAGGACGAATTTCGTGAAAGTCATCAACTTTCCTGTATCACAACTCTGTGAAATATTGTAATTTTTCTATAAGAACTTTACAAGCCATTGGGTTCAGTTCTTTTAAATAAATAAATAATAATAATAATAATAATAATAATACTTCCGTCGAAGCGTAAGCACAAAATTGCCCATCTCTTTCGCATGGATGATTTGAAGCTCTACGCCTCGAACGAGAGGAATCTGCAGACCGCCTTAGATACTGTTGCTGAGTACACTGCCGCGATAGGTATGCAATTCGGGTTGAAAAAATGCGCTGTTTTTCATATCTACAGAGGAAAAGGTTTAGATAACGGTGAAGACGTTCAATTGGTTGATGGAAGCATTATAAAACATCTTAAGGCCGAAGGGTCTTACACATTTTTAGGCATCAGTGAGAGAGGTGTCCAAGATGTCACTCTTATTAAGCAGGTCCTTCGCAGCAAGTATATGGCACGACTTAGGCAGATATGGAGATCATGTCTGTCTGGCAAGAACAAGATCGCTGCCACAAACATGCTTGCTGTCCCATTAATTTCATACACTTTTGGTGTAATGAAATGGAATGTTGATGATCTTAAGGATCTCAACAGAAGAACCAGAAAGATCATGAACATCAACCGAAGTCTTCACCCGAAATCTTCTGTGCAGCGCATTTACCTCCCTCATCAAAATGGGGTTCGGGGATTACTAAATCTGGAGTGTTTGCACGATCGACTCGTCCTGGTTACAGTTAACAGTATCCGCAGAAGTCAGGACCCACTATTACAATTTGTTAGTGAGCACGAATTTAGTGGCAAAGGGGCGTTTCTTTACCAGGCAGCGCGAAGAGCAGCAACGAGATTTAACCTGGCAGACTTGAGTCCCGCCAGGGAAAACGCTGGAGTACAACTCTCTCGGGAGGAGTACAACAGAGTTACCGGTTCGGTAAAACGAGGCGAGACAGACATGTTGACAAAAGAACACATGAGTAAAAGTATGCACTCTGTGTTCTTCAAACATATTAAAAGTCTAGAGTTGTCCACCGAACTCACGTTCTCGTTTCTTAAGTCTGCTGGTTTGAGATCGGAAACAGAAAGTTTTGTGTTTGCGTGTCAGGATGCTGTTATAAATACTTTGGCGTACAGGGCCTGCATATTCCAAATAGCGGAGACCACACTCTGTAGGTTGTGCCACCACCATTCTGAAACGATAATGCACATTCTGTCTGCTTGTCCATCTCTTGCAGCGTCGAGCTACGTGTCTCGACATAATGCTGCTCTCCGCGTGCTATTTTACCGCGTGCATATATTTTTCTGTTGCTAAATATTCGCAAAAATCTTAAAATCAACACGAGTAAACTCCCATTTTTAGTCAACCGATTTTTACCAAAAGTTGACCAACTCGTGCCATTGATGTCAAAAGCTTAAATATGAAGTTTCATAAAAATCCTTTTAGCCGAATTTGCTCTGCACGTGTAAACAGACACACGGACGGACGGACAGACAGACATACGGACAGACAGACAGACATCATGCTAAAAATAGTCAAAACGTTATGTAGGGACCTCAGTTCGTGGAGATCCATCGAAATCTCGAAATGTCAAAATCAGTATGATCACAGTACCTCCCTTATATATGTTGGAGGTCGGTAAAAATACTGCACATATTTAGAAACCTAAGTAATAGTATTAGGTATTCGAACTAAAATTAACAAAAAAAAATATTTTAACATAAAATTTGTTTTGGCATCCTAAATAATCATCATTCACTTACTAAATACCTGCGAAACCCTGAAATGTGTGAAAATTCACACTTCACATCAATTTTTCATTAGTACATCATAAACTGCAGCCATAAGTCTTTTTAGAATTTCCTGTATAATATATTCGTCTATTTTAAAATTTTACTGTATACCTGCGACACCCTGAAATGTGTAAAAATTCTCACTTCACATCTATTTTTTAATATTAGTTTCAACATTTTTATTAATAATTATATCACAAGCTGCATCCACAAGTCTTATTCGAATTTCAAGTATAATATATTCCTTCATTTTGACAGTTGTCAGTGTTTTAATGTTAATGCTAGAAGTTTGAAGTATAGAAACTTTTAACTTTACGCGTTAAATAGTTTCTTATATATATTCTTTATTCCCTAGGCCTTGCGGCGTTCAGGGTATTAACCATTACAAAAAATATAAAAATCAATCCAAAAATAATTAACGTCCAATACAATACAATTTACAATATTTTTTCCCATTTCTTTCTTCTTGCTCCAGTGTCCCTCTCTTTCTTCCTGCTCTTATTCTGGTTTCCCTCTCCGATCTCCTTTCTCCTTGCTTCTAGTTCTCTCGCCCGTCTGTAATTTATTTTATTCCATTCTCTTCCCTTCCAACCATTTCTTCACCCCTCCTCCTATCTCCCTTCCTTCCTCCACATTTCCAGGTAACCTCATCCCCCTTCCTTACTTCCATTTCTCCCCTTCTACTTCCCACCGGGTCTCTTCCTTCCTTCCTTTACCCCTTCCTGTTATCCTTCCCCAATCTCAATCCTTCTTGCCTCTAATTTCCTCGCCCACCTCTCCCCTTCCATCTTCGTGCAACAGATCTAATGTGCTCCCCGACTATACTATCATCTTTCTACACCTCTTCGCGAGGTGCTCTATATCTTCTTCCTCCTCCCCGCACATCTTATCCTCCTGTTTCCTCCAATATTTATTTCCTCTCTCTTCATTACCGCACCTTAGCCTCGCAATCCTCCTAACTTTCCCTCCTGACCTTCCTCTTTTTCCCTTCAAGTAGCTTGGTAACCCTATAGTTCTGACCTCTTTATATCTCCCTGCGCTCCTTGATTTGTCTATTCTGACTGTCCTTTCTTGCTCCCCCACTTCCTTATCCCTCCTCCACTCCTCAATCACGCTTATCCCGTCATTTCTTCTCCTTTCCACCTCTGTCGCATCCACTCCGCATCTCCAGTAATACTCCTTTCTCATCTCCCCCCATGCGTACGATCTTCCTTTCTGTTCATCTCTGGCTCTTTTCTCCCAGCATTCCCTCATTATTTTTTTGTCTGTTACTATTCTACTTTCTCCTCGTACTTAACCGCCCTCCTTCCTGTACCCACTTTCATCTTATCCCTTTTCAGTTCCTCTCTTACAATATACCCTGGTGTTGTTCTATCTACCCCTAAGATCCATCTCAAATACATCTCCTGTACTCGTTCTACCTTTTCCCATTCCTTCCATCCCCAAATTTCCACCCCATATAGCAGGATGTTCTTCACCACGGCGTCAAACAACCTGAATCTCCATCTAATATAATAATAATAATAATAATAATAATAAACAAAGCATATCGCCAGGGTTTGGGATGCGACCGATTGCTGGGAAACAGCTCTCTCGACCTTCTCGTGAAGGTTAGAGAAGAGCGTCTTGTCTGTGCCGAACACGTTGCGGGCAAACCTGAACGGTACTGGCGAGACTACAAACCCCCCTTCAATAATAATAATAAACAAATATCGTCATTAAACTTCCTCTCTCCTATACTCCACGGCTTCCCCATGACTATTCTTGCCTTCTTTACTCTTTCCCTTATGTGTAGTTCAGCCCCATTGTTCCTCGCTAGTATATAACCTAGGTATTTTAAACTCTTCACCTCTTCTATTTCTCTGGCAAAGAAATAGTTTCTTACGCTTATGCACTAAATTGGAGCTATGAATGGTTATACGGATTTGTGTAGAACAAACAATCTTACGCGCTAGCATTAACACTATGAATTACGTATTATCTATTAAATCATGAGCTATGAATGGTACCTAATACAAAATAAACCAACATTAAAAAACTTCGGTTTTAGTGGATTTGTAAGTTCCTCAACCTAGCTGCACTCATATTCAAACTGTAAACCGGGTGCTTGTTTTCTAACTGCAATCAACAAAAGCGTTATAAATCTGACATTAAAAATAAAATACACGCATCAAATTTCAAGCTTAAAGTGAAAAGTTTTCATTTTTCCTACTTAATCCTAATACGAAAAAGTACATTTTTTATAATTTTTATAAATTGTACTGTGTGACGCAAGTCGTCATAGCGTTACAATACAATAAATTCCACCTAATGCCGTTAAGCTCGAGCTTTCAACGCGAGCTTACAGTGCGCGAAGCTTTCCAGAGCAACCAACCTTCAATCACACACACGGGACGAGCTTTATGTCAAAAATACTCGCTATGATTCTCTGGATTTAGACGTTTTAGGATTCCGAACAGCGTCAATTTGTAATAACTACTCATACATAAATGACTTGTATCGATCACGTTGAAAAATTCTGAATTATTATGGAATTATCTGACGTTCCCTAAATTCTTATCTAAATAATAAAGATGTGCGTGTCCTTTTAAGTGATTTGTTTTTGACTCTAAATGAAACAGACAACCAAATGTGTTGAGAAAATTAAATATGAGGACCATTTGAGAAGTTCGAGACCTTTGTATAGATGGCGGTACTACATCTAAAATTTTCGCTGGGTGGCTACACTTATCCTATAAAGAGCTGTGAAATAGCAAATCGATTGATCATGTAGTTTGTTTTTAACTAAATTAATCTTAGTGTGGTTTGAAAATGGAAAAAATTGAACGTCATTCTGATGATTGAATAACGTTCAATTTTGGCTATTTGTCAACGATGGCTATTTCCGCCTAACACAGCCCATCTAAAGACGTATATAATAAAAGGTTGGATAGAAAGACGCTGTTTTCTTGTGTTTTTTGAGTATTTATTTTAATAACAAAATGCGTGAATACATTAATCAAAGTATTTCTTTTTGTCAAATCAAAAAGAATCACTTTCCGGCAATTTGATGCAGTTGACGGTCGTTTTCGCCAAAATTATCATTCAAACGTTTCAATTATAGTCGATATCGTTCGGCTGTGATTGTTTCCTTTGGTTTTAACAGCTCATAATACACGACACCCTCCATATCCTACCAAATTGTTTTGTGATCCTGGATGTTTCGCCTTGGTGCCGACGTTGATGATTGACCACCATAAACTCATGATTTCTTACGTTTCGGGTTGTTGAAATAGATCCACTTTTCATCGCCGATCATGATACGCCACAGAAACTCTTCTTTTCATGCTTTCAGCCTATTCATGTGGCAGCCATCTATACGTCAGTTGTTCAATCAACGCAGTTGGTCATTTTGCGTCATAACTTCAATAACAAACTTAGTGGCGAAAAAATAACTAAATAGATTTTTTTTCATGTGAATTGTTGACTAATATTGCTCTTCACTCTTTTATTTTATTAAAACATACTTTTAGAAGTCATATTTAGTTTGTGTTCGATAGTCATTTCGAAGATTTACAAATTTTAAAAGTGTTTATTTAATATAGGGACATTTGTATTGGTATCGCTGAATAAAACGACGTTTACATTTGACATTTAATACGCTCTGATGTGTTTTGATACTTGTGTTCACATATCTAACTTATAGTAATTTTTAAAAACCTTTTTTATTTAGTTTGTTGTTTATTTAGCAGTTTTGTGTTTAGTTATATATGTTCTTAGAGACATCTTATAGATTTCCATTTGATATTGCTTTTTAGGTTAAATTTAACGTATTTCAATTTTTTCTTTGATCATATTTTTGGATCACATCAGCCCTTTTTAGGACTACTGAGGCCCGGTCTTTCCACCTTCAGATAAAGTTCCAGGTAACTATCTGACAGATAAGGTTATTTATAACTTCATCTGCTGAATAAATGTCATCCCTTCTTTCTATACAAACGTATCTATCGGATAGTTATCTAACGGATAATGAGACTAACGTATTGGATTCACTGACTGGTATTGACATTAATTCAGCAGATGAAGTTATAAATAACCTTATCTGTCAGATAGTTACCTGGAACTTTATCTGAAGGTGGAGAGACCGGGCCTTAGCCTATTAAAATAGTTTACTTATTTCTATTTTGTTCTTATTTTTATATTTTCAT
The DNA here is from genome assembly GCA_963971575.1 of Liopterus haemorrhoidalis. Classification (NCBI taxonomy): domain Eukaryota; kingdom Metazoa; phylum Arthropoda; class Insecta; order Coleoptera; family Dytiscidae; genus Liopterus; species Liopterus haemorrhoidalis. The sequence goes on from OZ020625.1 coordinate 5,989,938, forward strand.
TTCATTACGATACAAGTGACAGCGTACGAATATTACATTCGTTAAATGGATGCTATGTAGACGTACAAAATATGACGTCACAAAAATATGTGACGGTTTCAGTGACATAACTGCACTGATTCGACTGCCCTATACATCCTTTCTGGATCTTTCCCATGACTTGTTAATGTTGTAAAATGATTGATTTATCGACTTCGAGCTGTTGAGCTAATTCTTTGAGTATTTGAGCAGAATTTTCTTCAAATAGAGCTTGCACTTTTTCAATTGACCTGGCCGTTGTTTGTAGTGAATGTCACAATCACCATTTTTGGATCATCGAAACCAATCTGTACATATTGTTTCCAATGAAGCACACTAACCATAAGTTGTCACAAGCAATCGATGAGATTCAGCTGCACTTTTTTTCAAATCAAAGTACTGCAGAAATACACATCGGAAAAAACAACTTATCGTGTTCCATTTTAATTTAGTTATAGAAAAGCACTTGTATAAACAAAGGATGGCCTCTGATCACTGCATTTTAGTAGGAAATGTTCACACTTCGCTAGAACCATCTACACGTTAACAGCGGTTTCCAATGTAACCTCCTATTATAAAAGACCAGGATAATTCGTAATTACTTTGCGTTTACTTAAATTTTGGTATGGAATGTTTCAGGAGCCCACCTAGGATTTTTTTCTTGGCTCAGAAAACGAAATTGTTTTAAAAGGTAGGAATTGAGAAAGTATTCGAAAATAAGTGCTGGTCAAATACACTTTATTTTTCAAAATGCAAGTTTCAATCTTAACAAAAAAAAATCCTTCCTTACAAAATACAAGTGATTATTAAAAAAAAAAATCAGCTGTGGTCACCACAGGACCGACCGCCATCATAAAGTACTTATATAAAATAGATTCTAGCAGCAGAGTAGAAATAACTTGGCCTAATATTTTCTAACAGAGATATTATTTATCATGACCATGGAAACGTTACATATAATGAAATAAAAATTGATGTGAAGTGTGAATTTTCACACATTGCAGGGTTTTGCAGGTATTTAATAACTGAATGATGATTATTTGGGATGCCAAAACAAATTTTATGTCAAAATATTTTTTTATGAATTTTAATTCGAATGCCTAATACCATTATTTAAGTTTCTAAATATGTGCAGTATTTTTTTTACATAGCAAGGTTCATTAAGATTTTGAAAATTGCGCCTATGGCTTCTATTGGTTGCTTAAATGATTAGCCACGCCCTCTGATTTCGTATACATCAAACAGAATTAAATTATAATTTCAACACTTCCCACTGGTTATTAAATTTACGCTTTTAAAAATTATATGCAACATTTGCCAAAATATAGCTAAAATTTTTACTGTTAAATTTTTTAATTTTTAATATTAAATAATTTAAACAAAAGAAAACTGCAAAAAAAAAAAAAAAAAAATTAAAATTGACAGGATTCGAACTCTAGTTTGCAAGTTAACTGTGTTTAGCAAATTAGAAAACCAATGACTAAACACACATCGCTATCAGCGCTGACGTCTGAACTTGGTTACATAGCGAATTAAATATTTAACATATTTTGGTTAAAAACACAAAAAATGCATTATTTTCCGAAAACATAATCTGATCAAAAATTCCTGTTGTACTATTCCGGTTCACACCAATATACATTACTTAGAATTTTTTCACATTTTTAGTTTAAACCATCTGGGCTACAGGGTGTGGGACAAAAATTTTTTTGCACAATTTTGGCAAAAATCTCGTCAAAATAATTTATTTTGCAAAAATAAAATTTTGATCGTTAATCCACGTACTAAGGGCTTTCATTTGATACCCTACTCAGAATTTAAAAAAAATATTTTTTTTTTCGATGAGCACATATTTGTTTATATTTTTAGGGGGATATGTTTTTTAGATGTTTTAGTATTTTTCCTATGTGCGGGTCAAAAAGTTGTACAATCATGCCAAATTTCAACTCTCTAGGTTTAGCCGTTTGGCTACAATTTTTACCGAACAGACAGACAGACAGACAGACAGACAGACAGACAGACAGACAGACAGACGACAAAATGACGGTATAAGGGTTTTTTGGGCATACCTACAAAACCCTAAAAATTGAGACTTTTTGAAATTTTTCGTTTTATCAAAAAACGTCTCAAATAAAAGTTATTAGTTATTGCTTTTATAGCAACTTTTGTTCAATAAATTTTTTCGAAATATTTTTCTGTTGTGAAATATTTACAAAAATCTTAAAATCGAAACGAGTAAACTCCCATTTTTAGTCAACCGATTTTTACCAAAAGTTGATCAACTCGTGCCATTGATGGCAGAAGCTTAAATATGAAATTTCATAAAAATCATTTCAGCCGAATTTGCTCTGCACGTGTACACAGACAGACGGACAGACGGACAGACAGACAGACGGACAGACAGACGGACAAACAGACGGACGGACAGACAGACCGTCAGACATCATGCCAAAAATAGTCAAAACGATATGTAGGGACCTCAATTTGTGGAGATCCATCGAAATCTCGAAAAGTCAAAATCGGTATGATCACAATACCTCCCTTATATATGTTGGCGGTCGGTAAAAAGGTTTTGTAGGCATTTAATAAGTGAAAGATGTCTACAAATATTTGTTCTATTAACAATGTGTAGATATGGTGCTCAAAACTCAGTCCTCAGCTGTTAATTTTATTTTTTTTTTATCTTTTTTTATTTATTTAATTTATTATTAAAATCCACAACATTACTAGCCATAATTTAGCCATGAATTAAAAAAATAATTAATTTTACCAAAAACACAAAAACTGAAATATTTTTAAAAAACGCAATCGGATGAAAAATTCCTTTCGTACGTTTCCGGCTCAAATCAATGTACATTATCTATAATTTTTTCAAATTTTTGTTTAACCCATTTGGGTAAAAGGGGGCGGGACAAAAACTTTTTTAGCACATTTTTGGCTAAAACCATGTTAAAAAAAAACAATTTGTACATTCAAAACATTATTTCTCCTTCCTTAATCTATGTCCTAAGAGCTTCAAGAAAATTATTTGTTTCCATTAATGTTCATTATGGAGTTTTTTCAGATTTTTAGATCAACCCCTCTGGGAGATAGGGTGGAGGACAAAAGTTTTGACATAGGTATTTATGGCGAAAATCACTCATTAAGAGGTTTCATTTGATATGCCACTTAAAAAATTTATGTGAAGTGTGAATTTTCACACATTGCAGGGTTTCGCAGGTATATAATAAGTGAAGGCGGCATGCTGAGTGTGTAGGACAAATTTTGCTTTGTAGTAACCACAGCAAAATGAACGATCTTTTTAAAATAATTTATCGTCTGTTAATCTCAGAGCTTTAAAAACAAATTTTATGTTAAAATATATTTTAATTCGAATACCTAATATCATTATTTAGGTTTCTAAATAAGTGCAGTATTTTTTTTATATAACAAGGTTCATTAAGATTTTGAAAATTGGGCCTATGACTTTCATTGGTTGTCTTAAATCATACGCTCCACCCCTCTGGCTTCGTATAAATGACAGAATGAAAATATAATTCCAATTGGTTATTAAATTTACGCTCTTGAAAATTAAATTTAAAATGTGCTAAAATATAACTAGAATTTTAACAAATTAATTTAAACATAATAAATATGAAAAAAAAAACAAAAAATAAAATTGACTCCACAAGCCAGGAACGAACCTGTGTAGTGAATAACGATCCTGTGTGGTTGTCGAGCAACTGAGCCACTAGACCACCAAACGCTTATCAACTTAGTGTGTTATAAGAGTATAACATGTATGCATCGTCAACCAAAAAACACAAAAAATGCGTTATTTTCCGAAAACATAATCTGATCAAAAATTCCTGTTGTACTATTCCGGTTCACACCAATATACATTACTTAGAATTTTTTCACATTTTTAGTTTAAACCATCGGGGCTACAGGGTGTGGGACAAAAATTTTTTTGCACAATTTTGGCAAAAATCGCCTCAAAATAATTTATTTTGCAAAAATTAAATTTTGATCGTTAATCCACGTACGGGCTTTCATTTGATACCCTACTCAGAATTTCAAAAAAATATTTTTTTTTTCGATGAGCACATATTTGTTTATATTTTTAGGGGGATATGTTTTTTAGATGCTTTAGTATTTTTCCTATGTGCGGGTCAAAAAGTTGTACAAGCATGCTAATTTTCAACTCTCTAGGTTTAGCCGTTTGGCTACAATTTTTACCGAACAGACAGACAGACAGACAGACAGACAGACGACAAAATGACGGTATAAGGGTTTTTTGGTCATACCTACAAAACCCTAAAAACCACTTAAAAAATATTTATTTTTTATTAATTACATATTTGTTCATATTTATCTCAAGGTGTGTTTTTTTGGACTCTCAGTATTTTTCCTATATGTAGGTCAAAGAGTTGTATAATCATACCAAATTTCAACTTTCTATGTTAAGCCGTTTAGCTACAATTTCTATCGTACAGTCAGACAGACAGACAGACACAAGATTGACGTTATAAGGGATTTTTCATACCTGCAAAACCCTAAAAAGGTCCTCATTTCCAAAATACCAATGATAACCTTATAAAAAGTCCTTAATACCCTAATGGACTTTTTTTGAACTCTTGAAGAGTTTATCACTTATATTTTGACGAAAACCCGTAGACACCACGTGTTTTTTTGAGCTCATGCGGAGGCTCATTTTGAAGCTCAGGGGGGCTCAAGCCCGTGAACCCACATCTGAGAACGCGCCTGTATTGTTTCAAAAAAATCCTGAACCCTTTTCTTCAACGAATCCTCAAAATTTTTCTCAAGTTTATTAACCTTCTGTTTTTAAAATCTTAAATAATCTTTTACTAAAATTTCTCTCAAAAATTTCCATCTAAAACAATTTCTCTTATTCACCGATAATTTATTTCGCAATAATTTATCACTGTTAGAGATTTTAAGTATCTCGCGATTGTTCAAAATTCTATTTTCTCCAAGTGCTGGTGATTAATTTCATATTTGGCCGCGAGCAGGCGTTGCAGGCAGGCTACATCCTATTTCCAAGGAAGGAACAGCGTTCAGTAAATAGATTCCGAGTTATTGTGGGAGAAAATTGAATTTAGAAAAGCGCAGAATGTAAAAAAAAAAAAAATTGGATTTTAATATTATTTTCTTGTATTGGCAGCTGAAGATATTTATGATTATATTACGACAAGTGTAAAATGTTATCAACTTAATGTTATTTTTAAAATATTATCTAAATACCTTGATGTTTTATTTATTTATTTGTTCACCAGTTATGTTCATGATATGAGAGATATTTTAAGTTTTAAAGAACGCAGCACAAATTAGGTGTGAGTGAGCCTAAAATGTTACCAACACTACTTGTTTCCATGATGAAAACAATGCAGATAAAAAAAAAAACAATATATTGTTACCGCGGATTGCACGCGTGCCGGTGGTCGCACCACGCGCAATCTCACTTTATTAAGACCTCATGATTCGCGCCGACACCTAAAAACCGCTAATTACCTTAACCCGTGCCTTTGTACCTAGGTATTGCAAAATGACCCTATCAATGGGTGAAGTTAAAATCTTTATTGGCTGAAATTGTTCCACTTCCCAAATTTCACCCTTATTACAGGTATAAATACTGGCCTCAAACCTGCAGCCGCTACCAGTTCCAGCTGGTCAGTATAGCTTGCTTAAGGCGGCGCACAACCCTATAGTCCTCAATAGTTTCTTATACAAAACTAATAATCGGAAATAAAATTAATAACAATCTATATATTAAAATTTGCAGCGAATTTTTATCTATCTAATAGGATATTTTTAATTGTAGAAAAAACTGTTAGGTAGTTGTAAATAAGCAAATTGCATTATAGACGCCATCTTGTAAACCAATCGACGCATATTTGCATACGATGCGGCAAATTGTACCTAAAGCTTCATTCTACAAATATGATTGTAGCTATTTTGTTGTATTGTGAAAATTACTTATAGTTATTGTACTTGGTAATCTATTTTTGCCGCTCTCTTGAATCTGCGGCGGTTTTCAAAATGGGTGTTACGGGTAAAAATGATTTATTTTTCATGAAGAATACGTGTACCAAGTGGCATTCTATTATCTTTAAGTATAATATTTTTCGACGAAGGCTCTAAACTATAAGTAATCAAGTCGAAAAAAAATTGACGTATTATTTGAACATTTCTACACAAAACTATGTAAAAATAAAAGTTATTCGAAACCCACAAATAGATTTAAAAAATTACAGAACAATATCGCTTATGTCTATTTTTAAGTTATTGAGCGATAATATTTTTACAATAAATGTTTCTACAATTAAAACTATCATATTAGATAAATACAAATTCGGTGCAAAATTTGATGTATAGGTTGATACTAATTTTATTTCAGATTGTTAGTTTTGTATAAGAAACTAGTAACCTCCGGGGGTTATACGCAGTCTTAAATCTGAACTCACCACGAATCGCTACCCTCTCGTTCGTTCCTACTACGTGGTATCCACCGCCGCCCTCAACGACGACGGGGAAGAACGTCCCGAGAGAAGGAAGATCCTAGAGCCCGGTCTTTCGCGCCACTAACACCATCGGAAGCGGCGCCCCATACTTTGGCCGCGCCCGGAGCAAGTGACCACCCCGAAAGTGGCGCCCCATATTTTGCCGCCAAAATCGCAACAACCGGATCTAACGAATCGGGACATCGTCCATATTCCAGCGCCACCACCCGCAGCTCCCGCACGGTTCCCAGGGCCGAGATACGCTTTTCCCGGCGCGCAAAACCGTGTGGGTACTCGGAAGTACCGCATCGCCACCTAGAATCTAGCACCACATAAGCCTTCAGCTCTTCTTGAGTCCTCAGCATTCCACTAGCCTTCTCGCAGAAGCGACCCCGCTAACGCGTCCTAACCTAGGATGGTTAAGTAAAGGATGCGCTATTCGTATACTAACAACATTGACGATTGTGTGGAAACCCCTGTTGAGAAAGAAGGCAATATATGTCTGTACTGTGCACACTGCAACTACGTAATGCGCATGTGCTACATTTGAATTTGAAACAAGCGTATTTTTAAATGAAAATAATTATGGAATTTCTTAGAAATTATTCTAAAATCTCGTAATTTCACAGCAAATTTTATAACATATTTGAGAAATTTGTATAACACGGTGTTAATTTTCTGCGTATCGTGTCAAACGGACCTGAAACTGTATAAATGTGTATTTAAAATTTATCTAATCATTTTAAAATAATATTATTTGTCATTAAAACAATCTTTAATGATATTTTAAAAATTAAAGGCTGCCAATAAAGGAGGCAGTATTATGAATTTAATCAGTCAGTTAAAGGATAAAGTGGTAGTTACAATAAACTAAAATAAGCTTGAAAAATATTAGTGCCAAATAATACTACCCAAACATCTTGTTGCGAAAATTACATGACTATGGCCCGATTGCAAGAATCTCTATTAAATTTAATGATTCAAAATACCAGAGGTGGCTAGCTATGGGTCCTTTTCAAATATTCCGATAAGACGTTGAAGGGCCACATCCTTTGAGTATCCCCCCACAAACCAGAAATTTTAATTTTTATCATTCGATTATTGAAGGTTTGAAAGACGGATATACAAAATGAAATATATGGGGGAGGGGGTGTAGAGGGGTTAATTTTGATATATATTTTTTTACATTACATAGAAATATTCTAATCTTTACCTATAAAGGATGGTTTGATAATTTTTATTTGGTTGTGATAATTGATTAAATGAAAGTATGGAAATAAAATATATATCACAAATAGATACACATATTTTTATTAGTTTTGAAATATCACAAGTCTGTTGAACATTTTTCTTTTCGCCACCTTGTGAATATCTAACAATTTAGCACAGTAATAGCGTCTTACGTGTGTACGCAGTACCGCGATGTATATCTTTCTCACTCAGTAAGGGTTTCCACACATTTTACACACGAATAGCGCATCCTTTACTTAATCATCCTAGGTCCTAACCCACACAGTCACCATCGCTCTGGACGAGCATGGAACGCAGGACTGCACAGGATCAGCGCGTCGCACGTTCCGTCACCGAATCCACACAGAGATGTTCGGCGCAACGGACCACAACGCCAACTCTGGCGCTGCCACCAAAGGACACTTGTTCGTCCACAAACGTTCACCACTACGCTCGCCGTCCATCGTATATTATCGCCGCGACGCCCACCGCCATATTGGACGCTCGTCGCCCACAACGATGCTCGCCGTCCTTTCATAATCCTACTCACAATCCTAGTCTAGTGCCTACGGCGAAATATACTGCACTTGATGATAATGGAATGCCATTTGGCACACGTGTTCCTTATAAAAATTTGCGCGCCAATTACGATAACGATAACTAATTTTTATGATAGAGCGAAATAGCTAAATACATATTTGTACAATGTACCTTTAGCTACAATTTTCCGCGCCGATTAGCCGAATTTTCGTCACTTAGTTTGCAAGATACCGCCCATAATTCATTCTCAGACGCAAAAAAGTGATTTCCGAAATGGCTAACGAATTTCGTATGATATGGCTCGTTTTCTATTAATTTAATGTCGTAGATTACGAATCTGTTATCAAAATCGCAAAATTTTTAAATTTTGATAGATTTTTTCCCCAAATTTGACACATGATGATATACTTTATCACTGAAAATCTGCGTATATTAACATTTTGTTTCAATTCTTCCTAAATCTGTAGGGGATATCTTTGGCTACAAGAATCTGTGCGGAATTTTTCTCTGAGGGGCGCCGAAATTTGATAGCGGCCGAAATATGTAAAGTCTCAACTTCGTATTATTTTGACACGCTTTATATCGTTTTCGACCAAATCGGGCCTGTAAATTACAAAAATGAAATAAAAAATGGCATATGACTTGTTATTATTCGGGTTTTGCCCGAAATGAAATAAAAAAAATTACATATCCGACCGGAACGGCTGTAAATTATGAAAGGTCATCTAACACGTAAGGAAAGCGCTTTTTCTACTCTCGCTCAATTGCCTCAATTGACAAATATGAGCTCGAGTGGAAAAAATCAGCTGTGGCCACTACAGGACCGACCGTCATCACAAGGTACTTGTGTAAAATACATTCTAGCAGTAGAGTAGAAATAACTTGGCCTAATATTTTCTAACAGAGATATTATTTATTATAACCATAACCATAGAAACGTTACATGTAAGAATGAAAAAATAGATACTTTTTTGTAAAATTTCGAAAAATTTTACAAAAATGTTTCGTTTTATCAAAAAATGTCTCTAATAAAAGTTGTTAGGTATTGCTTTAATGGCAACTTTTATTAAGTACATTTTTTCGAAATATTTTTCTGTTGCTAAATATTCGCAAAAATCTTAAAATCGACACGAGTAAACTACCATTTCTAGTCAACCGATTTTTACCAAAAGTTGATCAACTGGTGCCACTGATGTCAAAAGCTTAAATATGAAGTTTCATAAAAATCCTTTTAGTCGAATTTGCTCTGCACGTGTACACAGACAGACTGGCAGACGGACAGACGGACAGACAGACAGACAGACAGACACACAGACACACAGACAAACAGACGGACGGACAGATGGACGGACAGACGAACAGACTGACAGACAGACCCACAGACATCATGCTAAAAATAGTCAAAACATTATATAAGGACCTCAATTCGTGGAGATCCATCGAAATCTCGAAATGTCATAATCGATTGGATCACAATACCTCCCTTATATATGTTGGCGGTCGGTAAAAAGATTCCTCACGCTTTCCTCACTTGTTGGACAAACTACTATTTCATTCAATAAGAATTATGTATTTTATTAATCAATGAAAATGGCGCTCAATTTGAAATACCGATTTCTTTGTTTCAAGTTTCCAAGATGTCCATCTCACTACGTTAAATTCGTGCCATTTATGTATATTGATTTCGATGAACCAAAATTTCGTCGTAGTATTTGTAATTTTATTAGAAACTATTATAGCCATTATTCCAGCTGTGGTATCCTATGACCTGCCAGTGGATTTTTCCACCAAAATCCGTATTTTGGTTTCCATTAATAGTATTAGGGTTGACAGTAAAACCAGAATAACATAGTCACTAACCAGTCGAGCTGTTAGGTAAACAATGGGACGAGGAATAACAGTGTACGGTTGCTGCTTTCAACTCGCGAGCTCTACCGATAACAAATATTAATATAATACATATAAACCTGTACGGACATGTATTGAACAATACAACCCCCTAACAGGGTACCGCCATTCAAATTTGACGTGAGCCGAATAACTCACTTTTGATCAATAATTGAACGGGTTGGGGTTGCGTTTAACACATTTATTTCTTTGTTTTAGACAATCTCGATCAAATCTATTTAACGAGTAAAATGATGACAACAGTGTACATACGTAGGTCGCTAGGAAACTTTTAGAGATACGGCTGCATAAATAAATATAACAAGTTTATTCTTGCATCATTAAATAGACCATTCAAAACATAATACACATAGATACACTGATAAATACATTTCTGTAGTCAGTCTACGAGGTGTGTAAATTAAGTATATATATTCTTTATTCCCTAGGCCTTGCGGCGTTCAGGGTATTAACCATTACAAAAAAATAAAACAATCAATCCAAAAATAAATAACATTACCATCCAATACAATTTACAATATTTTTTTCTCTTTTCTTTCTTCTTACTCCAATGTCCTTCTCCTTCTTTCTGTTCCCTTCTGGTTTCCCTCTACGATCTCCTTCCTTTTTGCTTCCAGTTCTCTCGCCCATATTTGATTTATTTATTTCATTCTCTTCCCTTCCAACCATTTCTTCACCCCTCCTCCTATCTCCCTTCCTTCCTCCCCATTTCTAGGTAACCTCATCCCCCTTCCTTCCTTCCATTTCTCCCCTTCTGCTTCCCACTGGGTCTCTTCCTTTATTCCTTTACCCCTTCCTGTTATCCTTCCCCAATCTCCATCCTTCTTGCCTCTAATTCCCTCACCCACCTCTCCCCCATTCCATCTTCGTGCAACAGGTCTAATGTGCTCCCCGACCATACTGTCATCTCTCTACACCTCTTCGAGGTGGTCTATATCTTCTTTCTCCTCCCCGCATATTCTGCACATCTTATCCTCCTGTTTCCTCCAATATCTATTTCCTCTCTCTTCATTCCCGCACTTTAGCCTCGCAATCCTCCTAACTCTCCCTCCTGACCATCCTCTTTCTCCCTTCAAGTAGCTTGGTACCCCTATAGTTCGGACCTCCTTATATCTCCCTGCGCTCCTTGATTTGTCTATTCTGACTGTCCTTTCTTGCTCCCCCACTTCCTTATCCCTCCTCCACAACTCCTCAATCACGCTTATCTCGTCTTTTCTTCTCCTTTCCACCTCTGTCGCACCCACTCCACATCTCCAGTAATACCCCTTTCTCATCTCCCCCCATGCGTACCATTTTCCTTTTTGTTCCTCTCTGGCTCTTTCTTCCCAGCATTCCCTCATTATTTTTTTGTCTTTCTATTAAGTAACTTAAGTAACCGGATTGATTTATTTTTATTTATTTATTTTTTTATTGGAATAGAATTACAATTCAATATTGTTTCTCTCAAAATAACTTTCTTAGGGAAGCCACACAGCGCTGGAGACGGTTCTTCCAATCCTCATAGCGGTACTAGAACTCAGACACTAGAATAGCTTTTAGCCTGTCGATTACGGACGTTTGAATGTTTTCGATTGTCCCAACATAACGTCTCTTGAGGTGATTTTTCAATCTTGGGAAGAGGAAAAAGTCACAAGGACTCAAGTCAGGCAATAAGGAATGTCTATACTGGCCAAAAACTCGTTTAATGAAATTGCTGTGAAAGGTTTTTTGGCACCATTTTTGCGCAGATTTATCTTATTCGCAATTCATTGGTCAAAATCTAATAAACGGTAGTGTGAGTCAAATTCAACTCTTCCCTGATCATTCTGACTGTCAACCGACGATCTGAAAGCACAAGATCCCGGATTCTGTCGACGTGATTCATCTTCAATCAACTCTCTTCCTTCTGAAAATGCTTTAAACCACCAAAAAACCTGGGTCCTTGACAAAACACTGTCTCCGTAGGCCTGCTGAAGTTTTACAAAAGTTTCCGTTGCACTGTGCCCAAGTCTGAAGCAAAACCTGATAGCACATTGTTGCTCGAAATGAATGTCACTCATTTTTAACGCACTAGAAAAAACTGTTTCACAAAAAAAATTGCTACGGACAACAAAATTACTCTAGCGAGCTCAAACTCGTACTGAAAGCGTATCACATGTTCACCTGCCGCCACTCCATGTCCCGAGACCCATATGTTGCCAGATCAAACGCTATGTTGCCAGTCCGGTTACTTAATTTACACACCTCGTAAATGTGGATGCTTTTCCTTTACTTTCTGATTTAGTCTCTCTAATTGTTGAAACTATTAACTATGACTTTTATCTCTTTCCAAACCTAAAAAAAAATATCTAGCTGAAAAGAAATTTCGATAGTGGCTCGAAAAAAACAACTTTTTGTGGTCCTGCAGATTCTCCAGGATCGCTGGACTAAGCGTATAGATTTAAGTGATTATGTTGAGAATTAAAAAAGGAACTAATTTTTTTTTTAAATCGCACTACTCTTCACCCCCCCCCCCCCCGCTCGTATAGGTTGCATTAAAGTCATTAGTGACGTCCATGAAAGTTACTTAATAAAAACTAAATTTTTCCTGAAAGCTCGTCTTTCATTATTTTTTTGAAACATGCTTTTTAAATATGCTACTAGTGTTTCTTGCATAACTATAAAATTTATGGCAACATTTTAAAAGTGCTGTAACAAGTTTAAGTGAACAAAGAAACTAGAGAGAGGTGCAAAAATAAAGAGATGAAAGTGCAAACTACACCGAAAGTAAAATAAGTAAAAAATATAAGTGGAGAATGATGTATGAGAAAATTCTGAAATAGCATTTTCTCTCGCAATACACTCATGGAAATACAATTGCAAAACGTTCAATTTCTTACATATTCACGTCAGGGGCGGCGAAATCACAAACTTGCGGAAAACGTTCAAGGCAAAACAAAACAGAAGAAACAGAACTTTAATGACTTACAATAAAAAAATTGGCGGACTAGCGTCAAAATATTGGGTTGCGTAATAAATTCCCGCGTTTTTTTTGTTTATAAAATTTATTGAAGAAAACAATAATTATAGTAACAAATTAATCAATAATATATTCTCCATCATTATTTACAACCTGTTCCCACCTATCGACCAACTTGTTGATGCCGTCTCGCCAAAAATCTTTTGATTTTGTGTTGTAGAAGTTTGTGAGCCAGGTTTTGAGATCTTCATCGTTAGGGTACGTCCTTCATTTGGTTCGACATGGAGCGGAAAAGGTAATAATCCGTTGGCGCAAGGTCCGGAGTGTATGGCGGATGCGATAGAACCTCCCATTTGAGATCATTGAGATCTTGTGGCCATCGCTCAAGTTATGTGGCACCCAATTCCTAAGTTTTTGAGTAAAGCCCATGGAGTAAAGATGGTTAGCGATGGTCGTAAAGGAACATTCCATCTTTTCGGCCAACTCTCGTGTTGTTTAACGAACCATCTTCCTTCAAAAATATCTTGAGACGATCATCGTCGAAGTCGGGAGGTCGGCCTGAGCGAGATGCATCACCAAGGTCAAAATTGCCATTTTTAAACTTGGAAGACCAATCTTGCGCGGTCCTCGGAGCTATAGCATCTACTCCATATACATCACAAATTTCGCGAGCTGCTTCCGTAGATTTTTGACCACGACGAAAGGCAAAATAGTGCAGATGTCGAAAATGACTTTTTTTACCTCCTGGAACTTCCATTTCAAAAGCCTCAAATTCAATTAAAATTAATTAATTCCGAAAATTAAAGCAGGTAAGTTTGTAGAGCACGAAACCACTCAATAATGCATACATAAACTTAACCTAACAAAACACAAAATTGCGGGAAAAAGATAAAATACAAAAAACGCGCGAATTTATTGCACAACCTAATATTATTAACAATAAATTATTTTATTTTTAAATTATTACCTTCGAAATACTGCCTTTCTGTGGCTACACATCGTTGCCAGTTTCTTTTCCATTTCTTCAAACACATTTTGTAGCATATGTAATTTCTTTGGAATCCGTTTTATATCAATTTCCATTTTTGTCGCGGGTTTTTAGGGTTTTGTAGGTATGACTAAAATACCCTTATACCGTCATTTTGTCGTCTGTCTGTCTGTTCGGTAAAAATTGTAATTGAAAAGAATTAATTCCAAATTAAATTCAAACGTAATAGTGTGATTGCCTCGTATTTGGCCGGATAATCGCAAATAGCTATATTTGCTACAAACAACATGTCCAAGATAATTTATTTTCTTTCGAAAAAATTTCTTTAGATGCAATTTAAGGTTGGCGCCCCAGATTCTTCGTGTGGTCACCAAATGATGTTCCGATCACAATTATGGAGCTCCAGCATTTATGAATAATTTACGAATGTGTAAATAAAATGTTTGTATATCGAACCATCAGGGGCGTACCTAGGGTCAATGGCACCCATGGCAAACATTAAAATTGTGCCTCTATCCAAACATGTCACATCCATGTTTGAAAATTAAAATTTAAAATAACTTGGCTGGAAATCTTTATATATAAAACTGAATATTTGTAGGTATGTCTGGAAATTCTAACCCACTTCCAGATATGCTGCAGAGTTGAAATTTTGCATACAGGTAGGAAATGCCTTCATCATAACTAGAAAAATCGAAAATCTCAAAAAAGTCCCACTAGAAACGAGAAATTAATAATTTTGTTTTTAATTATATTGGACCATTGGAATATCTATTAAATATGCAGTGCGGGGATAGGAATTTTCATTCAATAGTTGATTGGATGATTATATTCTGATAGTGGCTCTTCGGGCGGCATCGGAAATGTTCGGTTCAAATATTGTCGGTAAACAGCACTGATCTTTATTCAGTTAATTAGCAAAACTATGATTAGTCTATGTAGAACGAGACAACATCTATATTATATTTTTTTATTTTTGTCGATATTCATGAACTTTATTATTTTGATTTATTTATTTTTGCTTTTGAAGAATCTTTTTTAAAAACAGTTTGATATATTTTAACCAAATTTAGTATGATAATAGATTAAAACCAGGATTCGAACAGAGGCCATATAGCATCTCAAAATTCTCAGTGTTTCGGAATTAAAACTATTAACTTAAAAACTTAAAATATCTTTTTAACATATTTTTTTAATTGCACCCCGAAAGGAGTAAATTGCTATTTTTTATTCTATAAAACGTCCCTTGGACATAGTCATGAAATTCGGAAAGCATATTTTCTCCATGATGTAAGCACCGAAAAACAAGATTTTTTTGTAATTCCACCCCTAAGGGGGTGAAATATGGTGAAATATGATTTCAAGGATTCCTCAATGTATCTTGGAACCAATAAGATATATACTTAGTTTTTGCTTATAAAGGATACAAATATTTATGAACGAAATTCAGAATTTTGCCCTAAGCAACCCTTAAATCTACATTCGAGGTCAATTGTAGAACGCTTCGCATTTCCTTTGCATGTTTATTGAGACATTCTGTTTTGGCATATAAGTGTCTTTTTAAAATCTTTAGAAACTTATTGAGTTGCTTTTTAAATAATTTCACCCCTAAAGGGGCAAAATGCTTTTTCACTTTTTTTATTCTTTTTGTTTTGTTTTCCTTTTTTATTTATCATTTGCCATTTTGCGCCCCTCTTCAAGTGGCGCCCAGGGCACGTGCCATGTCTGCCATACCACCAGGTACGCCTCTGCGAACCATTAAGCGTTACAATGATACTGGTAGCATCGCAAAACGCCATGGAGGAAGTCATAGAAAAACTACATCACCAGAAATGGTTCGAAAGGTAAAGGCTCGAATTCAAACAAATCCACGTGAGAGCACAACAAAATTGGCTGGAAATCTGAATGTGATGGACTCGAGCATCTTGCGCATACTAAAAATGAACTTAAATTGACGCCTTACAAGTTACAAAAAGTACAGGAATTAACACTGGTACAAAAGGTAATTCGTCTTCAACGATCAGAAGCACTGAAAGCCTTGCACGCATGCGGCGACATCGAAAATTTGGTATTTTCTGCTAAAAAAAAATAAAATAATAATAATAAAAAAATACTGTTCAACAATACGTAGACAAACAAAATGATTGTTTTTAGTTGAAGGGCCAGT
Organism: Liopterus haemorrhoidalis; assembly: GCA_963971575.1. NCBI lineage: Eukaryota > Metazoa > Arthropoda > Insecta > Coleoptera > Dytiscidae > Liopterus > Liopterus haemorrhoidalis. The sequence goes on from OZ020625.1 coordinate 6,006,227, forward strand.
CCAGCGACAATTTCGACAACCAAGTTTGTTATCACTGATATCTCGCGTTCTATGGGTCGTACCGCAATCTATCACCCATCATTAGATTCACCGAGAGATTATCTATCGATCGCGACCCGTAAATCAGCCCTAAATTAATATTTAGAATCTTTTTAAATAATAAGGATCATTTTTGCATAACTGGACGTGGCCCTAGTTACCCATTCCACAAAATTCTATTCCCTCACTCCAGAACCAAAGGTATATAAGAAACGCTTTTCAAACGAAAAATCACTAGTCTTTAGTCACAACCACTGTTCAGCAGTCAACGGTTTATCAGTCATGAACACCTCTCGCTATACGGCAAAAGACCCCGAAAAAAAGAATTAAAACACTACCATCGCTCATCTACCTCGCTATACGGCAAGGCATTGGGCGAGAATCATCATTCAGCGCGCTAAACGGCAAGGAACCCCATCCACCTCGCTATTTGGCAAGGATCATCGCTCCGCTCTCGCTATATGGCAAGACGCCGTCGAATTTTTACCCTACCTCGCTATCTGGCAAGGCATCCTCATCTACCTCGCTATGTGGCAAGGAATCCTCACCCACCTCGCTATGCGGCAAGGTCCGGTATCATCATCGCTTCACCTCGCTATTTGGCAAGGAACCCCAGCCCATTTCGCTATACGGCAAGATGCGCTACCACCTCCGACATTACTTCAATTAAACGGCGCTACGGCCCCGTTACAACGATATGCCGTTCACGGCATTACCACCGCACATTACCGCTCTCCGGCACTACAAGAATTACCCCATCACTTCTATCAACCGTGCGTGAGCCCTATGATTAGCCCCACGTACAATGTCCATGACGGACCGTCAACTTCGCTTCAGCGTTACCGCAAAAACCCACGCATCGCCACTAACCTCGGCGCTGCCACTATTAACCATTCTGGCGCTGCCGCCAATAACTCAACTTCGATACAACGTCCACAACGAACACCACGACGACGCTCGCAGTCCTTTCTCGACTCCTAGTCATGCTCCTTACTTAACTATATATCTTTGTACTGTTATTTCGTATTTTACATTGTTATGTTTCATCGTATTTCTTGTTAAATAAATATATAACTTCACACTTTGATTTTCATTTGTAACAATCTTTGGGGTAACACAATCTTATTTTCAGACACTAGTGCGATGAGGCTCTTCAAGCCGAGACGGTATACACGGAACCCAGCACCTGAGCTAGCCTGGGTACATTGTTCAGGGTAGTCACCTGGGGAGACGTTACCTGCGGTACTACCTCCTGCAACAAGTTATACGTAAAGAAGCACCTGCTTCAGTGATAGTTTGGACTGCTGTAACTGCAAATGGTCGCTCTCTGATAGTTTTATCGACCAGGACGTTAAAGTGAACCAGCAAGTGTACCAACAAAAGGTGTTAAATGACGCGTTGATCCCTTGGGAACACAAACAATTCGGTGACAACCGCTGGACATTTCAACAGGACTCGGCACCGTCCCATAAAGTTCGTTTGACACAAAATATTTTACAAAATCATATTCCCAGTTCATTGCTTCGCAACAGTGTCCTCCATACTCGCCAGACTTGAATCCGATGGACTTCTCTATTTGATCCATTTTGGTGACTAAGGTTTCAACAACAAAAATAATAAAAGTGTGGAAACATTGAAGTCAGCACTTCGTCGGAAATGGCAATGAATACCACAGGCTCACAGCCGTGCAGCCTGGAATGCCTACATCAGAAGACTTGATGCCATCATCGGCGCCAGAGGTAACCATTTCATTTTATTCATGTGCAGAACCTGTCAAAACCGAGACTCGTACTTTCAGAGCCGCAGTAGGGGGGAGGGAGGGGCGACGGCCCCTAGCACACTAAGGAAAAGGGCGCCGACGAGCTTGACTAAGGGGCGCCATATTGCGAAGGTGAGGACCTTTTTTTTTGCTCATCACTTGGATTTTAGAAGGTGAGGACCTTTTTTTTGCTCATCACTTGGATTTTAGTAGGTGAGGACATTTTTTTTTGCTCATCACTTGGATTTTAGGAGAAACCTTGTTTTTGCTTATCACTTACATTTATTTACCAAGGGCGCCAAAACACAGTTTTGCCCCTAGCGCAAGTTTTCCTTACTGCGGCTCTGCGTACTTTATCTCGTATTTTTAATGCGCTCAAAATGAGTCTAATCCCTTGCATTCCAATTAAATTTAACTGTGAAGACCCTAATTACTGTGTTAGACACCGACCATAGTCCCCGTATTGAGGTTTTTCATATATAGTTTTCAACTGAAAATATTAATAAAAATAGATGATCAAAAAGAAAATATGAAAAAAAAAACACCTAATAAAAAAAGGTATTTGTATGAATTTATATGAATTTGTCAGAATTGCAAGTTATAATGCAGACTTTTTCTAAATTTTCGTTAGAAAAACTATTTCTGCTTGGCGTAAGAATATTTTTAAATCCTGAAAAAGTTCTTTCGACTTCACAAGTAACGACGGGGGCTCTGCAAAAATAATTTCGATATTGATTAAAATATGGTTTTAAAAAATCGGGGCAGTCATCGGAATAAATTTGTGTTAATATACGAAGGTCTGGTTTTTTCTGAAGAAACGCGTCAATTTTAATATTTAAATAAAGGCCGAAGTCACGAGATAATTATTATAATTTTTTTTATGACCTTTACTGCTTCGGAAATTAACCAGGACAAATCTTATTCTTTGAAACATTCCATGCCTGAACGGTATTCGAACCCGAGACCTTAGCAACGCAGAGAGCATGTGTTACCACTACGTTACGCCGGTCGGTATTAAAATTATCTTGTAATCCATCGACATTAGTTCTATGTATCTTTCCACTGACGTGTTGAATTAAATGATTTATTTTTGTGCATATTATATATGTTTTACAAAGTATACTTAACGGTTGTTTTTCGTTAATAACTTGAAAATGATCAGTAAATCCATATTCTGTTAAAATCGGTTGTAAAAAAATTAATTCAGCCTTTTTAATATCTCCAAAATAATAAAAATATAAAAAGCAATAATAAGAAAAATGTCTATAAATTTTTCTTTCAGAAAGAAATATACAGTCGATTCCGTTTAATTGGGACATATCGGGACTTAGGCATTTTGGCCCAATTAAGCGGCTGCCCCCATTAAGCGAATTTCACATAAAATTAAACAATGCATATTTTTCTTTCAATAATTTTATTTTATAAACTCTTGGACAAAACTATAAATTACATATAACCAAAAAATATAAACTTTTAAGAAAAAATAATAATAAAATCCAAAATAAAATAATAAATTGGTACATACAATTTAATTCAATGCAAAAATGCGTCAAGTGTAGTCTGTCTTTTGATTTGTAACATTTCACTTCTACAAAATCAGCACAAGTATTCACTGCGGATGTAGGGCTCTCTTCATTTTCTTCCTGCATAAAATAACGCCGTAACACGGCCATACATTTTTTTGCCTCCTGGTTGAGAATATGTGTAGCATAATATGTACTGTGATCTTAAATTTACAGTCCCAATTAAACATGTAAATTTACTGTTGGTTCCATGGTTTGGTTTCTGTTCTTTGAGATTTGGCCCAAATAAGCGGTAGTCCAATTAAGCGGTGGTCCAATTAAGCGGAATCATCTGTATTTAAAAAATGCTATAATTATTATTATTGTAAAAAAGTGAATATTAGTAGATAGATTCAAGAAATGTTTGAAAGTATATGCTCTAAATCTAAGTACCTAAAAGAACTATTGTTCAACTGTGTTCACAGTACAGAAGAAAAATAAATGGTTGACAGGACTTGCAAAGTTTATACAGATTAAATAACGGTTCAAAATATTACAGGTTTGAATGTATTTGACGTTTGCATTAAAAGAAATGTTTTTCTTTAATAACATTTCTTAACAATGATAACATCTCAAAATGATATTGCATTCAACAATGCACATTATGGAAAAACATATGTAGTAGCATTTGTATTAATAAGACAGGAATGTTTTTTGATAACGAGTACCCATTTATTGATATTATGATGTGAATTTTTCTACGTCTATGAACATCTCATTAATAATGTCGTTATTGCAGATTTGCCTAAAAACGTCCGTACTCTGATTATTACTAATTTTATATCAGATTGTTGGTTTCGTATAAGAAACTTGTAATCTGAGAGGATTTTACGTACCGTTAAGCAATTAAGATAGTTGCACATAATACAATTTTCGGCACCAGTAATAATTTTCCTAAAAAATCCTTCTTAAGTTGTTTGGCAAGCAAAGAATCTACAGATTTCTCATTGCTCATTGTGTTCAATACTGTTTTGCTAGGTTATGTTTATTATTAAATCATAACATATAACATTTCACAACCTTGATATATGTCTGATTTTCAATATTCCAAATTTAGTGAACACAAACAAGACATTCGTTAAGAACTAATCTAAAATTCAAATATATAATTCTTATAGTGAGTGATTTGGAACGCCTCTGATTCGTGAAGAAATATAAAAACCGTAGAGGAAAATCGAATTTCCTAAGAGATTCCATTGAAAACTTTTTACAATTTACAAATATTCCAATTCCATCATAGATTCACAACTTTGGGAATTCAAGATTGCGAACTCTGATATTTGCATACGAATCTCGAAATACGTACCATGCCCTACTCAAATCAGATCACGTTTTATTTTAATTCCGCCCTTTCAATATTTGCTAATAACGTTTGTTTATCACTGATCACAAAGACGAAGTCTTTACAGAAAGTTCTAATTTAGTTTTCGGAACTGGCTTTGAAATTTTGGTACCTATAGGCCTTCCTTGTCAAGTGGAATAAAACCAAAAATAAAGATTGACAGTATTAAAACTAAAGGGTCTTTCAATTTGAGTGCATTTTTTCATTGATTAATAAAATACAACATCCTTATTGTAATATATGTGATCAGAGTGATCTAAGAAAATAATGAATTTTGCAGAATTGAGGGATCACCCTGGTAACATAAATAAAATAGAGTGTATTATTATTTCTAAATAAATAACAGTCAATAATAAAAGGTTTTTCTTTGGAATGACTGGAAAACACACGCACAGTACAGCACAAATTGGCGACGAGCGATTTAAAAGCGATAAATTTAATTAAATAAATAAAAACTGTGAAATTAAATTAAAAAAATGACGCAAGAAAGTGAAAAAACGTATATTATGGGTCTGGGTAATATTAAAGAGTTCAACCACCAAAAAAATGACATCAAGATATTTATTTCAAGACTAAAACAGTTTTTCATAGTAAATGAAATTAAAAATGAATCAAAAAAGAGGGCTTATTTATTAAATGCATTAGTCGAGGACACTTATAAACTACTAATAAATTTATGTGTTCCTGTGGAGCCCGTTGAAAAGTCTTTTAGTGAGTTGGAGGAACTATTAAATAAGCATTTGAAGCCAGTGCGTTCGCACTTCGCTGCGCGTAATGAATTTTATACCGCAAGAAAAGAAACTGGTGAAACCGTCGCGGAGTGGTCCGCACGTGTCCGTAATTTGGCAGGCAAATGTGAATTCTCAGGTACCGAGTTAAATACTGTAGTACGAGACATTTTCATTACTGGTATGGGTCCAGGTAAAATTCGAGATCGTCTGTTCGAGGAAAATGCCACAGTTTCATTCCAGAGAGTCCAGGAAATCGCCCAAGCAAAGGAATCTGCCATGTTGGAGCGAACCGCAGAAATAGAGCCTAAGATCAAGAAGGAACCTGTGGAAACCTTTCATCAAAAGGCCCTGATCGAGAAAAGCAGAGGAAAATCTAAAAATTTCGAGAAGTGCACGGTGTGTGGTAAGACAAATCACAATACAAATAAGTGTTTTTTCAAAAATAGTGTGTGTCATATTTGTGATAAGAAAGGTCATCTTGCAACTGTATGCAAAAATAAAAGTGCAAAGCAAAAGAATTATGTAAAAAAACATAATTATGTAACTAATATGTCTAACGTTGAGCCTATGTATCATTTAATTAAAAACAATAATGCTTCACAAGCATTAAAAATTTGTTTAAATATAAATAAAAGAAAATGTATTTTTGAAATTGATACTGGTTCTCAATATTCAGCAGTATCAAAACAATTTTATGATTCAAATCTAAAAAATTTTAAATTATTAAATTCTGAAATTGTTTTACAAGATTATGCTGGGAAACAAATAAAGCCAGTAGGTAAAATAAATTTAGAAGTAATTTATAACGAACATAAATACATTTTGGATACACTAGTAATTAACAATGGTGGACCTCCATTGTTAGGTATTCCTCGATCTTCTTTAGGAAAAGAAATAGAAATTCGTGAAATCACAGAGGATAATGTAAATAATTTAATTAAAGAAAATGTTAATGTTGAAAAACCAACTCCGAAATATGAGTTGCGAAGCAGGACAATAATGTAATCAATGTAATCAATAATGTGACTATTACAGCTATGAATGTTAATTTAAGTTAGAGTAATAAATTTTTGTTTTGTAAGAAAGGAAGGAATGATGTAATATATGTGATCAGAGTGATCTAAGAAAATAATGAATTTTGCAGAATTGAGGGATCACCCTGGTAACATAAATAAAATAGAGTGTATTATTATTTCTAAATAAATAACAGTCAATAATAAAAGGTTTTTCTTTGGAATGACTGGAAAACACACGCACAGTACAGCACACTTATTGAATGGAAAAATGTTTTCCCACGACTACTATGGAACTGTCTCATTTCGATACTGTTAGTTGACAGGAAATTAGCTTAATTTCGCATGTTACAGTCATGCGCGCGCAGACAATGCGGGAATGATAAATTCGCTCAATGCGCATGTGCTGTGTGCGGGAATGAATAAATTCGCTGCAATTCGCATGTGCAGTTTCCGAGAAGTTTAATTACCGTACAGGCTGCGCGCGCTGTTAACCATATTTATATTGTATTTTCTTGATAATTTATTTATTGAGAAATGGTAATCAGAGGAAAAGCATAGTGAGCAACACGCGCAGAATGCGTATTCCGCGCTAGTTACACAATATACTATTTTATTGACAATAAAAGTAGAAAGCCTGACATTTATACTCGAAATATAATATCAGCCAAATGAGCACCACTTGAGTCTTGACAACGGGTCACTCTTTTATCAAAATTTCCAATAACAACTAGGCATAATTAAGGGATCTATCTCACCAATAACACGATAAATTTCAGCTTTCAAACCAGGAATTGTTTTGGGATTATTTTTACAGACCTGTCCTTTTACGAAGCTCACAGAAAGAAGTCCAACGCAGCCAGTTGACATCACCAATTCTCAAAATTATGCGACTTGGTAATTGCTCGTGCAATAAAGTCAAAGTTTCACGAGCTGTATGGGACGTAACGCCGTCTTGCTGAAACCACATGTCGTCCAGGTTCATATCTTCCAATTCCCGCCACAAAAAATTGGTTATCTGACGGCATCGAAGCTCATTCACTGTTACAGAATTAACATCGTCATTCTCGAAAAATTCGGATCAATAACACCACCAAACCAAAATGCGCACCATTCAGTGATTCTTTGTGGATGCATCACTCGTGGGTTTTTCTTTCCCCAAATGCGGAAGTTTTACTATTAACGCATCCACCAATTTATGTGCTTTGTCTGAAAAAATGATTTTTGATAAAATCCACTCGGTTGTTCTGCTATCCAACTGACGAAGTTACGTAGTTGCAAAGGATCTCGTGGTTTCAGTTGCTGTGTCAGTTGAATTTTATAATCCATCATCGATAAATGTTTGTTTAAAATACGCCATGTTGTGCTTTTTGAAAGACCTAGTTGCTGTGATCGTCGGGAAATCGACATATCTGGATCTTCATCAACACTTTCACGAAACATAGCAATATGCTCTTGCGAACGACCACTACGAGCATATTGTTCTTTTGCTTCATTTTTAACGAACCAGTTTTTGAAAATTTCGTACAATTCTATATTGGATAGTTTGAAGGAAGTATTGCGTTTCACACTATACTTTTTACGACAATAATACGCAAAAAATCCGAAGTGCTATGGGAAAACATATAATGTAGGACTGATTTAACATCTGTAATAATTGAAAAGGGTCCTGACGAGCTAGCACTGTGTAGATTATCTTCCAATTCCAGCAATACTTCTTTGTTTGTCACTCTATCTATCTATCGAATTTTCACCTCTCCAATCAAGAATAGGACTGAGACAGGGTTGTGTGCTGAATCCGCTGCTATTCTCGCTAGTACTTGACGACGCAATAAAGGAAAGCAAGAAATTAGCGAGGAGGTACACAATAGGTAACTGGATGCTGGAGAAAGCTATGCTGATGACATGATGATATATATATTGTGTCCTAGATCTCCTCGCTGGAGCATAGGGCCTTTACAAACTCGCGCCATCGGGGTCTGTGAAGAACAAGCCTTTTCACCTGGCGCCAGGTAGTTCCGTGAGCATCAAGTTCTTTGTATATTGTTCTCCTCTATGTGGATACAGGTCGGCCTCTACGACGGTTTCCTTGAGGGTTCCACTCTAATGCCATTCTGGAGATGTCGTTTACTGCCTTCCGGAGGGTATGCCCAATCCAGTTCCACTTTCTTGCCTGGATTTCCAAGTTGATAGGTTTTTGTGCTGTCGATTCCCAAAGATGAGTATTGGGAATATGATCTGACCAAGTAATGCGAAAAATTCTGCGCAGACATCTGTTAATAAAAACTTGGAGTTTATGGGTAATTTCTTTAGTGACTTTCCAAGTTTCGCAGCCATACATCAGAACTGATTTTACATTGGTTTTAAATATGCGTACCTTAGTGTTACGAGAGATCTTATTGGATTTCCAGACTTCTTTCAACAAGCCGAAATCTTGTTGAGCTTTAAGTATTCTGTTGTTCACGTCCCTTGTAGTTCCTCCATCACTCGTTATTGCACTACCGAGGTAGCAGAATTCTTCCACATCTTCTAAGACTTCGCCGTTAATGTAAAATCTGTTGACGTTATTGGTACCAATCTTTGGTTTTCCCTATATTTATGCATAAGCCAACTAAATTGATGACATGATGATACTAGGAAGAAATGAAAAGAAACTACAACAGAATGTCAATATATATCACAAATAACTGAAAAAGAAATATATGAAAACAAGGTGATTCCCGTCAACAATGACGGATTTATAATATAAAAATTTCAATTGTTTGTATGTGTATTTGGTTTTATTTTTTAACGTATCTTAATTTCATCGCCGGCCAGCGAATCACGGGACAGGATATCACCCGTTAGCTAATCGCGGGAGAGGGTGACACCTGTCAGCCAATCAAGAGACAGGATGTCCCCAGTTAGCCAATCAAGAGAACCTTAGGAAAAATTGACGTCATAATGTTAACGACACTTGCTAATTATATAGTTAGATTATTTATTAATGTACTTTTTAAGATTCATTTTTACTTATTTTTACTCTGTACATTTCATTTATATTGTTAAAACTAAAAATAATTTAAGACGTTAATTTATGCCTACGAAACCTTAGACATTTATGTATGTAATTATATTCGTAGATTCTTAAAGAATAAATCTGCAAAATATTGTTCATATCGGTCAAAGGATGTAAGAGATCTACTAAATACATTCGAAACTATGAAATACGTGAATATTTTCATTTCTTTCTCAAAAACTTTTTCTAATATATTGTTGGAATATAATGTGATCCTTTTGTTATATCCTCTGTCCAAAGTTTAAAAATATATTTAGATGTTGAGTTATTTATGAACTCCGTCCATGTTTCCCTTTATTTTGATGTGACGGTAAAAGGTTTTCATTTTGCAAGAGTACTTGAGCACGTCTTGTACGGTTCTTGTAAAAAAATCACGGTTCATTTTGAATAAACGCCATTCCGTATTCCGGAGACGTTGCCTTCTACCGAGGAACACTGTCTTACAGCGAGAAATTCAAACTTTAAAAACATGTCCCTTCACTATTTCTCCGGGTGAATTCTAGATGAATCTCAAGAAAACTTAGTTAACAGCTTTTTTATTTCACTCAAGAACTTATACAAAAATATATTACTTTATAGCAAAAGTTATTTACTTTTAAATTACCAAATCGAATTAGTTTTTCTTTGAAGATTTTTATTAGACCTGTGAACTATCAGATTGGTTTCTCCTTTGAGGAGTTGCGAGATTTTGTGGCGTAGTTAATTCAAACTTTACGGATCATGAAAAGTAACCAAAGAGTTAAAGCATGTACCGTAAATACCATGTGTTCAAAAAGAAATTACATAAGGGTTGTCTGTGGAAAAATAAAATAATGTGTACTGCAAGCTTTAACTGTCAATTAATTAACTGTCATCACTGTTGTTGTCATAAGCTTCTAATGAAAATTCAATTAAGCTACAATTATAATGGTTTTTACAATAGAACACAAAAAATTTATGATTGAATCATATTTTCGAAATGGTGTTCGAGTGAACGAATGGATTTACAGTGCGGTGTCATGTTTAGAGGAATTTCGGCTACAATTTCCAGATATTGCTTTACTTGAAGGAGATTTTTACAGTGCACTTAGAAGATGTGTTGATTTACTCCAAGATACAAGAAGCATTACTCTTAGAGAACTGGAAGGCCAAGAGTTCGTACTCAAAATACAGTTGATGTTTGTCAACGTATGAACGAGCAACCCACTACATCACTACGTACACTGTCGCAAGAGACTGGTTTATCATTAGGAACTTGCCATACTATTGTCAAAAAAGATTTAAAGCTATTCCCATGCAAAATTCTTGCTTTACATGAGTTGCTGCCAGCAGATCACAATAGGCGAATTGTGTATTGCCACTGGTTCCAACAAAATTTAATTAATAATGATGATTTGTTAAATTTAACGTTTTTTTCTGACGAGGCCTGGTTCACCCTTTTGGGGTATATTAATTCACAAAATATGAGGTTATGGAGTGCTCAAAATCCTCATACTTTTCGTGAAATAATCGACCAGCTGAAAGCTATTCCAGTATCCAGCACTGCTACGAGGATTGAAAGAACCGTCTCCAGCGCTGTGCGACTTCCCAAGGAAGTTATTTTGAGGGAGACAATATTGAATTGTTATTCTATTCGAATAAAAAAAATAAAATAAATTTGTTCGGTTACTAATTTACACACCTCGTATATAGGGACTTACGGGGGAAGAAGTACTAAAAAACATAAGAAAGGAGCGACTTTTAAATGCAACCTGCTAATACAGTGAATTTAATTTTTAATGCAACATGTACTATTTCATTACCATGGATACAGTTTTTGACAACAATATAAATCGTGCTCATTTTCATTTGCAACATAGACAATTAGTGTGTATACTTTTGCTCATTGTTGATTTAAAAATTAATCAACATGTATACAGATGAAAGAAAAATAATGATAATAACTTGGTATAACCCCCAAATGAGTTTAATAGACGTTTCTGCTGTACTTAGTGCAACTTATCCAGATCGGCCAATACCAAATCCCTCTGCAATTTCAAGACTAGTTAATAAATTTCATCGCGAAGGGTGTCTTAAGTCAAAACATAATAAAAAAAGAACAACATCCCACGTTCTTACAGAAGAGAAGCAGTTGGAAATATTATTACAAGTGGAAGAAAACAATCAAAATACTTTAAGATCAATTGCACAAACCGTTGGTGTCAGTATTGGATCTGTTTTTAACTTCTTAAAAAAAGAAAAGTTTCGATCATACAAATTTCAAAATCACCAAGAATTGTTAGAAAGGGACGCAGCAGTACGTATGGATTTTTGTTTTGAAATGTTTGAAAAAAATAAAAACCGACCCAACAATGCTTCAAAGAATTTTATTTACTGACGAAGCTACGTTTACTCTAAATGGTGAAGTGCACAGACAAAATTTTAGGTACTGGAGTCGAGAAAATTTACATTTGTTTCATTCCTCTCGAACTCAAAGGCCGCAAAAATTAAATGTTTGGGCAGGAATAATAGAAACCAATATTATAGGGCCTTTTTTTATTGACGGTAACCTTAATGCCGTAAAATATCTAGCCCTTTTGCAAAACCAAATATTACCTGCGTTGCGAAACCTGAATATTAATGGACAAGTATGATTTCAACATGATGGCGCACAAGTCCATTATTCTAGAATAGTTAAAGAATAGTTACATAGAACTTTCCCAAATAGCTGGATTGGAAGAGGAGGGTCGATGAATTGGCCAGCGAGATCTCCGGATTTGGCACTCAATGATTTTTTTTATTGGGGATATTTAAAGGCCAAAGTATATAATGGAGAACTTAGGGTTGTTGCTGAACTGCAAGACAAAATTGTTCAAGCATCCAACAATATACCTCAAGAGCAATTGCTGAATGTTTTGAATCATTTTTATGATCGCTTAACATGTTATTGAACATTTATTAAAGTTTTTATTAGTTATTTATTTATTATTATTATTTTTTTTTAAATTTGTATTTTCAATAAAATATTTTGATTTTGCTAGTAAATATGTTTTTTTCTATGTTGCAAATGAAAATGAACACGATTTATATTGCTGTCAAAAACTGTATCCATGGTAATGACATAGTAGATGTTGCATTAAAAAATAAATTCACTGTATATACTCTAGTCATTTAGATGGGCTGTGTTAGGAGCAAACAGCCATCGTTGCTGTGTGCCAAAAATTTTAGTTAACTAACGTTTTCATCGAAATATATCGGTTTTAATGTTGCTAATAATCAAATGACCTTTACTCTCTCGACGACCCTTTTAATTTGTAAACAATTTAACAAATTCTTAGAAAACAAGCTCAAACAAGTAAGTCGATACAGCGATTCTGAGAAACTGTTAATACATTCAGGATACGTGAATTTCTCAAAACTGATATCCTTCAGTGTTTGCTTCTTTTATAACATTTCAAGTGTAAATATTTTATTTTTTTCCTCACGTTTCAGAATAAACATAGTATAAATAAGAACAAAGAGGGCTATGGTTGTCGAGAGAAGATGGCTTTCAAGGCCTTAATGTACCCCGAGAATGTGCTCTTGTGTTCTTGTCTTTCTTACAGCTCTGTGTGTTAATGTATTTACATTGAATTCTGAATTCAACAAGCTAATAGCTTTAAGTGCTTCTTTTCTTTATATATGCACTTCGTAATATACTCTTTCATATTTAAATTTACAATTTTAATTATTAAACATTTTTAAGTAGTTAAGGGTGGTTTAAACAGACGTGACGAAACTTGTTTGATATCTTGACAAAAAATTATGTAGTAAAAGAAATGAAAGGGAAGTTATAAAGATTTTTGCCGAAGATGTCGTACGGTGAAAGAAATTCATTTTATCATCAACATTATTCGAATCAATATTGGAAGAACGCTTCCTTTAAATGTTGTCTACTCGTTGTTACGATGCATTTAAGGTTTTCAGTATTTATTTTTGAATTTTTGTTAGCGAGCCTGCTGAGTTTTTAACAAGAACTAGGGTGACCATATGTATTTTTATAAAACCAGGACAAGTATCTGAAATCCCAGGACATTTAGCATTTTTAAAACCAGGACATTTTTTGAATTAGAAAAAAAGACATTGATACAATTATTAATGTTTAATAACAAAAAACTCGAGACATATATACTTTGACCGATATGAATAATATTTTGCAGATTTATTTTCTAAGAATCTACGAATATAATTACATATAGAAATGTCTAGAGTTTCGTAGGCATAAACAAGAAACTTTAGATACTCCTATATCCTTTGACTGATATGAACAATATTTTGTAGATATATTCTCTAAGAGTCTGGGGATAAAATAACATAAAGAAATATCTAGGGCAGGGGTCGGCAACGCGGTGCCCGCCTAACCATGCGAAATTCTATTTCCGAGCCGCTTTTAGTAATAAAAGTACTGTCAAGAAGACTAGAAGTGTTATAGTTTTATAAATAAATGTAATTTAATATTCATTAAATTTTATTGTAAAACTAAATTTTAAAACTATTCCCAATATAGACCCAATATGAAAGAAAGCAATAATAAAAATGGTAATAGAAAATTATTGCGATGGAAATGCTACCACCCATCAATTTGACAAACATTTTTATACATTATTGGAAGATATTAATACCAGATTTGAAGACTTCTACGAATTGGAGGCATTTTTAACATTTTTTATTTATCCTTTTTCTGAAAAAGAGGATGATGTAGGGTGACCAGACGTATTCTTTTTATGAGTATTATACTCTTTTTTGAGTAATATTTTCTATACTCTTACTTTTTGTAAAAAAAAAACCCTGAATATACTCTTTTTTGATGGTCACTTGTTTTTATTACTTCTATTGTAGAAATAAGAAGAAGAAAACCTTTGTTTTTTTTTTGCGCTCGCCACTTTTATTTTGGGAGTGAGGACCTTTTTTTTTGCTCATCACTTCCATTTTGGGAGTGAAGACCTTTTTTTTTTAGTATACTCTTTTTCTGTAAAAAAAATCTGGTCAGCCTAGGATGATGTGACTTAATAAAATCGCAACATATTCCGGTATTTCCAATAAGGAGGACTTAGAATTGGAAGTTATAAATATAACAAATGACACTGAATTAAAATCACATCGTAACGAAGAAAAATTCTGGAACTTGGTGAATGGGAATAGCTACCCATTGTTGAGAAAATGTGCTCTAAAATTGAAGTCTCTCTGCGCGTCGACATATGCTTGTGAATGTATGTTTTCTAATATGAAATACTTAAATTCAAAATACCGAACAGGCCTCACTGACGCTCATTTAGACCAATGCCTGAGAACTGGAAATTCTACTTATGTCCCACATTACAACGAATTGGCCGCGAATTTTCGTTGTCAAATATCGCATAAATTATCACTTTGTATTATGAAAATTATTTTTTATGAAAATTAAAATTTTAAATTGCATTAATATTTTTATGTTTAAACTAGTGGACCCGTTGCCAACTGTGTTGGCAAACAAATCATTACCTTAATGTGGAACTTGCTCGATGCCTCATACTTCTTTCTCTAGCCATACGCCTAACTTCATCTAATTCAAATTGAATCAACTCTTCGCACATTATTAAAAACTGGACAAATTATAGAGTATTATTCCGAATTATTTATTCATTAACTTTTTAAGATGGGAAAACGAGTCATTTTCACTCGTGCATTACCTTTATAATAATAAAACTGAAAATGATTTGAGACGTTATATTTAAAATATATTTATTAAAATAAATTTTCCAAATATTTATATAATATAAAAATACACACACGGAAAAAAGCGTACTTACACTATATCTCAAATCAGTTTGAAATATATCGTGAGAAACTATTACAAAGTAAAATTTAATTGCTTGCCCGTTTACTTTTATAGTGTAGTACTGACTTTTAAATGTAAATTTGTCATTTCAAAATATTCCTTACGCTGTAAAACCTACTTCAGATATGTTGGTTATGATCATTATAACTAAGATATAACCAAGATATCATTTATCTTTATGACATATGTCAAATGGAATGAAATTTTAAGAAAGTGAAATTTTTTACCATGTTTTAATACCAACATGACATACAATTTCAAAGGTGCAAACTATTGAATGTATCAATTTGTAATTTTTACCAAAATATTTTAAATATTTCGAACCAATTTTAAATTTACACAAATAAGTTGTCACCTAGCGCGTTTAATGACGTTTGGATACTTCGGTAAATTTCGGTAAGTTACGTTACATGTCGGAATCTTGCTGCTACTATTTTTAGTGAAATATATTAATTTATTATAAAAAAGAAGCAAGAACGCCAAAAACTAATAGACAGATAAAATAATCACTATTTAAATAATTAGAAATCGTAGAAATAAAAAAATAATAAAGCATTGAAAAAATAACAATAAAGAAAAAAAAGTCACATTTTTCTTACTTACTTTCATCAAACCAAATATTTTTTAAAATAATTATTTTTCTGCTAATAATAATTTTAATCAAAAATGTCGAATATCACGGAAGGATAACGTTTTTCTGTGTTTTGTTTCGTAAAAAAACCGATCCGTGTATTTCACAACTAAATTAATAATTGTGAAGTGATTTTTTAATGAAAAACACAACTGTCATTTTTACTAATTTATTGTCAACACTGAAAACTAAAATTCACAGCACACTGTCCAATACATAAATTAATACTACTATATAATAAGAACCTCGCTTCAATTGTTTTAGAATTCCACGCACCCAGACAGCCAGGGACACAGGTTGGGGTACTATATTATAGATATTTTGGCAAGAGTGTCTAAACATGCACAGAGTAATGTTCCAAACATGACTACAATTCAATTAAAAGTACATTTCCGCTTGTATCCAGAGTCTTTTGCAGAATATACACGCTTGTGAAATAAAACATTATTATAAAGGACAAGAACCAGTTCCTTTAAAGAAGGAATTAATGCCTTAAATTTTATGGATATAGATTTACGATTAAAAATTTACAATGACTTACCAAAATTAACTTAGAACTGATGAATAATGAAACACAATGGCATACCTGAAAAAGAAATATAATAATTAATATAGAGAACTAAGTCAAATCATTAATCATTAATTTCTTAATTTCCCGACACTTCAAACTTCAAAAAAAAAAGGTCCCTTCAACACTTGGCCATTCTTTCCTTCCATTTCTTAAAAGCTCTCAACCAATCTTCTTTCGGAATACCTTCAAAATAATTATGAATTGCAGAATCAAACATTTCCTCAGATGAAAACCTTACCTCAAGTAATCAACTGTTTCATGATATGCAGTTTGGCTTCAGAGCCAATAGATCCACATCTGATGCAATTCTGGCTTTTATCGATGAAATATCTACTGGCATCGAGGCTGGAGAGTTTTGCTTAACAACACTACTCGATCTTTCGAAAGCCTTTGATTGTGTATCCCACCAGATTCTGCTGGATACATTTCATAGATATGGATTTGATAACGCCAGCATCACTCTTATGGAATCCTACCTCACAGAAAGGAAACAATTGGTTTGCACCAAAAACTGTAATTCAGATTTTCGGACTCTTGATACAGGAGTTCCTCAAGGCTCCATCATGGGACCTTTACTACTCCTCATTTTTATAAATGATTTTCCAACCTTTATTGATCAAACCAGTATGTTATACGCTGACGACACAACTTTTGTTGTTAAATCTGCATGTCTGAACAACACCATTTCAATAACCGAATCTTTGTTAAAAAGGCTAAATACTGGTTTGACACCAATAAACTATCCCTCAACCTTGAAAAGACCCAAAAAATGTTGATTAACTTGCGCAAACATAATTTTGATAACACGGATAATGTCAGATTTCTTGGTATACATGTGGACTCTAATCTTACATGGAACCACCATGTTAACATCCTTTCAGGCAGATTATGTTCCATAACCTTTCTCTTACGGAACCTCTATAATTCTGTTAGTGGGGATGTTCTTATGGTGGCATACAATGCATTGTTCCACAGCCAGATTTCATATGCCTTCTTAGCATTCTACAGCAGCTAAAAGAGTTTTCTCATTGCAGAGGCGCGCTATCCGAATGCTTGCATCCATTCCTTATAGAACTGACTGTAGAAACTCATTTAAAACCTTAAAAATTATGACGCTACCATCTATCTACATATATTATACCCTCTTATATATGCATAAAAATCAAACTGGACTTACTACCTTCTCAGAAGTTCACAATTACAACACAAGAAACAAGTCAAATATTTATCCCAATTTCTTGAGACTAACGAAATCAAGAAATGCTGTTAACTACTACTCCATTAAATTTATGAATAAAGTACCGGTTAACATCAAACAATTGGCCTTCAACAAATTTAGAAATGTCATGAAGGACTATTTTATTAAAAATCCATTTTACTCCATAGAGGAATTCTTACTTCACAGTTTTGTAAAGTTATAAAATGTACAAATCTTTCATTGTATCTTTAATGTTATCAATGTAATTTCCGATCTGTAAAGTTTATTATACTAAATTAATATATTGTAATATCAACTGACTTAAAACACTGATGGCCGGTTGCTAAAGTAAGAATTATCCCTAACTCGAGTTAAAATCATTTGTTTTTGTATGTTGTAACATACAAAAACAAATGATTTTAACTTGAGTTAGAGAAAACTCTTACGTTAGCAACCCGCCATGAGTCTGTAATTGGGCCAATAAACTTATTATTATTATTATTATTATTATTATTATTATTATGATTACTTCGTACCTAGGAAGCCGTGAAATGTGTCAAAATTCTCATTTCAGACCATTATTTTAACTAAGAACTTTACGGTTTAAAAATATCCTTTCAAATATTTAATTAAAGCAAAAAATGATAAATCTCTTAATAATTCAATAAAAAGTGTCAATCTAAAATACAACACCACTCGAAAAAAATCCCATCAATTTATATTTAAAAGTTTCCACACGCATTACATTTACGACCTACTCCCTAAAACAAAATCTGCGTATTTTTTTTTACATTGATTTACTCGACATAGGTCCCTTAATTCTTGCGTCATATGTGCGTGGGGTGAACAGCCCCTTAAGTGATATCACAGGGGGGGAATTAGGTCGATTTTTACGAGGGGCCACTGGCCAATTGAACCTTTTACATGGACTGTTTGGAAAACGTGTTACAACGGACCAACATTATAAGAGAAATGTATACGTCATGTCGAATGAAGGAAACCTTTAACGAATTTAGGTTATTTATCGGTCGGGGAGTGTTTCGGGACTTATAAAAAGGTACATAGCACTTTAATATATAATACGTCTGGACAAGTGTAAAGGCTGTTTTACAAGGTGTCTCAAAAGAAATTTTATATTTATTTAGCTTACTGCGTGAACGCAACGTATCCGAGGGGCGCGGGGGTTATGTTAATCGGTAGCCTGGCTCTTGGGAATTCAATCGCTATGGAGCGTTTCTCGGGAGAAGTCTGCGCGTTATGCGTGCGATAGTTTTACAAAAACGGTGATTCGGCGACTGTAGCGCGTAGAAAATTCTGCAGTATTCGAGGTTTTCGCCACTTAAATGATGCGCCAAGCATTCCTCTCATTCGACATTGGGTTAAAAAGTTTGAAGAGACTGCTACAACGCTGGATAAATCAAAATCCGGGCGACCTAGGTCATCAAGAACGGTAGAAAACGTAGAGAATGTTAATCAGTCTGTTCGTGACGACCCGAACCTTTCAATTCGGAAGCGCGCAAGTGCTTTAAATGTGCATAGATCATCATTATATCGCATTATGCACAAAGACCTAAAGCTGCACCCCTACAAAATTCAATTGGTGCAAAAATTAAAGCCCCAAAATGCTAGCCAGAGGCTTAATTTCGTAAATCAGGTGATTGAGCGATTTTCAACGTTTACCAACATTTTGTTTTCGGATGAAGCTCATTTTCATCTTAATGGCCACGTAAATAAGCAGAACTGCCGCTACTGGAGTGCAACGAATCCGAAACGCAAACATCAGAAACCCCTACATTCGCCTAAAGTGACCGTATGGGCTGCGATGTCGGCGCGAGGAATTATCGGCCCTTACTTTTTTGAAGACGAAAGGGGGCGTGCAGTTACAGTGAATTCAGAGCGTTATGTGGAGATGTTAGACAACTTCTTGGTACCTGAACTGCAAAACTTTCCTGGCTATAACCAAAGAACATGGTTCCAACAGGACGGAGCAACTTCACGCACGTCCAGTATGTCTCTGCCACGTGTTCGTGAAATTTTATCAGGCAAATTGATCTCCCGGAGAGGTGACATAAATTGGCCTCCACGCAGTCCAGATTTAACCCCTATGGACTTTTTCCTATGGGGTTATCTTAAATCTAAAGTTTACGCCAATAAACCGACTTCACTGGCGCATTTGAAAGAAAATATCCGTCACGAAATGGCAGCCATCCCTGAGTCCACCTGCCGAGACGTCATAAGTAATTTTACTGATCGATTAAATGAGTGCCGAGAACGCGAGGGTCTACATTTAGACGATATTATTTTTAAGAAATAAATCCCCAAAAAGTGTATTTTAATAATTAATAAACATTTTTTCTATATACTGCTTACTTTTTTTTTAATCGATCCACTAAATATAAAATATCTTTTGAGACACCTTGTACATTAGCCTTTTCACAACACTTTCAAAGTTCTGAGGTACTTCTAACTTTTAAATCTACCTTCTGAAGTAAAAAGCGACATAAATTGGTAGTCAACACCTTCTGTTTTCTACTAATATCCAATGCCAACAGATAAAAGTTTGGTTCTAAAAAATTAATTTATAAATATCAATCAGGATTATTAAAATGTCATACGGCCGCTCTTTATACGGCTTTTCACTATAACGTCCTTCTTTAATTATGGCACTTTTTCGAATAACGGCCCAAAATGTTTCGTTAAACGGCAAAAAAAAAGTGTAAAAAATATGGCCAGAATGCGGAAAAACTAATGATCCTGAAGTTGATTCTCTTTCTGAAAATCAGCAAACCATATTGAACCTAGCAAATGATCTTGGTTTTGAGGATTTGGAAGAAGGTGAGTGCTTGATTAACTAGATGCTGATAGAGAACCCCTTTCACACGAGGAACTGATCCAATTAGAAGCAGAACGAGCAATTGATGAGGAGCTAGAGCAAACAGCTAACATCAAAGAACTTGTCGAATGCGCTTTCTTATTTCGAACAAGGAATAAACATCCTACTACAAAATGATCCCGACGTAGAACGCAGCGCTAAAGTTTCTCTAGGAATTAACTCAACCATTTAACAACTAATGGTGCAAAAGAACTGTAAAAAGAAGTAAAAAGCAAGGCAAGACAAACAACGTTGTACAATTTTTGAAACCAGGTCAATCCGTAACAGCGGAAAGTGATGATGACAGTATAGTTTTTAAGTTTGAGTTTATTATTAACCAAATACATGGTAATCAGCAAAGGCGCCAATCCACCTGACACCGGGTTAACAATTAACAATGTTGCCCTACACAGAGTACATAATTTCATGTATCTTGGTACAGTCGTGAACGAAGATTGGGACCACTCCGCAGAAATAAAGTACAGGATAGTAAAAAGCTCGCGACACTTTTCAAAAAATGAGGCCTGTTCTCTGCAGCTACAATCTGAGTCTGAGCACTTAAGTCCGCATTCTGAAGGCGTACGTATTCCCTGTATTATTATACGAAATGTAGGCATTGATCCTCACTGAGGATACATCCAAAAGAATTCTTTTGAGTCGTGGTCGTATCGTAGGATACTGCGAATAAGCTGGGTCGACAGAGTTACAAATGCCGAGGTTCTCAGGAGGATACAGAGAGAAGTTGAAGTCTTGAAGAACGTCAAAATCAGGAAGCTGGAATACCTGGGACACATTATGAGGAACCCAGTTAAATATTAGCTCCTCCAACTTGTTATTCAGGGGAAAATCGAAGCCAGTAGAGGGCCAGGTAGAAGGACTTCGTGACTGAAATATTTACGACAGTGGTATGGAAAAACTTCAATGGAGCTATTCCGTGTTGCTGTCAATAAAACGATTATAGCCAGAATGATCACCAACATTCGATAGTGGATAAGACACCAGAAGAAGAAGAAGTTTATTATTATATGTACTTGTTATGTTTTTTTATTTTATATGTAAACATTTTTAAATTAAATACATATAAAGAAAAAAATGCATTTTAAACTAAAAATTACGTTATTTTATAAAAAAATTGGAACCGATCCTACTGAATTTATATGGGTTTATATCAAAATAAAGGGTGATCCAAATTGGACTCCGGGATTTGAATTGCGCGCCATTTTCGTTCAGTGAATGTTGGAAGTTTGCATTTTTACAGTTGGTATCTAAACACATTGCAAATCCATCATGGCGCCATATACTGTGCAGCAACGCATAAATATCGTGAAAGTTTTGAGTTTTAGAAAACACAGAAGTTGATGCTGATTTCTGCAAAAAAAAATATGGAGCGATGAAGCTCATTTTCTTTTGAATGGGTTTGTTAATCGCCAAAATTATCGCATCTGGGGTAGTGAAAATCCACATGCTATTAAAGAGAATCCATCGAGAATGCATCCACAAAAATACACTGTTTGGTGTGCATTATGGGCTGGAGGAATCATTGGCCCGTACTTTTTTGAGGAGGAAGCTGGTAACGCTGTTACTGTCAATGGTGTACGCTATCGGGAGATGCTAAGCAACTTCTTTTTTCAATGAAACCAACAATTTGAACTTAAATGACATGTGGTTTCAACAGGATGGAGCCACATGTCACACAGCAAGTAAAACACTCACTTTACTTCAAACCAAATTTCTTGGTCATGTTGTCTCTCAGAGGGGCGACATCAATTGGCCAGCGAGGTCTTGCGATCTAACCCCATTAGACTTTTTTCTCTGGGGCTATTTGAAGGAAAGGGTCTATGTCAACAAGCCTGCTACGATTCCAGAACTAAAAGAGAACACCATTGCTGAAATCGAACCGCATTTATTGGAAACGATTACTGAAAACTTCGCCAAAAGAATGGTATCATGTCAGCGGAGTCGTGGAGGGCATTTAGCCGACATCATATTTCATAAATAATTGCCAAGTCTGTACTTTACGCTAATAACAATAAAATTCGGATTTTTCCAATATGTTGTGTTTTATTCAAAAAACAAATCCTAGAGTCCAAATTGGATCACCCAATTGATTCGGTATACGGCTTTTCGCTATGCAGCCAACTTTCCCGAAACGTATCTAGGCCGTAAAGCGAGATATTAGTGTATCGCATAAAAATAAACGTAAAGTTGGTACGCCTAACAAAGTATTGAAACTTTGTAGCTTAAGAAGTCGGATAGTATTAAAAGTATGAAGGAAGTACTGTGTTTCACATTATACTTTTTACGTCAATACTACGTAAAAAATCCATAAGGCTAAAGAAAAAAGAATAATGTATAGTCCGTTCGAACTTTAGAATGCAGTACAGGGCAAATGGAATAGTCTGCTTCATATTCTCTAATGGGTTCTCCCAATAACACCACCCTTTTCTTCCTTGGCGAGGTTGCCAGCTGTAAAACGCGCTGATCGTTGAAAACGAGGTACAAATGGTTATTCATTTTTCCCTGATACTTTCTCCATTTAATTTGAATAAATTATCAACAAAAGTATATAAAATTACGTACAATCTGTATAATAAGACGTCCTTGTTGATTTTTGGCGAACTATAAGAGAGAAAAGAAAAAACTAAAAATAATTTAAAAATTTACTGTAAATATTATTACGCTACTACCTAATAATTGGTCAAATCTCCATTATTATCAATTATTGCTTGGCATCTTTTCGGTACACTTTCTACCAGCATTCGGCAGACTTTGGCAGTGATATCCATATCTGCCGTATTTGGCGAGTTAGCTGCTCCAAATTTTGAACGTTTTTTGTTCAAAGTTTATATTTCATGTACCTCTTATGTAAAAACTACATTTATCAGAGAAAACCACATCACTCCAATCGCGGTCTAAATTTTCCTTCGAGCAAGCGAGTCGTTTTTTGACATATTTCACCGATAACAATGGTTTTTGTTTGATGCTCCTGAATTTAATACCATTTTCAATTAAACGACTTCTCAGGATAATTAGACTTGACTTAATGTTTAACAAAATTGCCTGATATTTACGTAAAGATAACATAGTGTTATTTAAACGTTAAAAATCACTTTATCTTGTTTTTTAGTGGTCACTTTTTTTAATCCATAATTAGGTAAACCGTCAAGATTTTTATTAATTTTATAACCCAATACTTCACAAAGTTTACTGACTTGTGCATATATTTTACTGCATTTGAAAAGGCCATTTTTTGCCCTTTTGGGTGGGTACATAAAAATACCGCTTCAAAACGTTTTGTGACTTTTTCCTCATCCCATTGAAAAATCATTTCAAGGGACGTCATTTTGTCACTCGAAAACATTCAAACGTCGGGAACCGACCAGCTGAAAGCTATTCCAGTATCCAAGTTCCAGCACTGCTATGAGGATTGGAAGAACCGTCTCCAGCGCTGTGTGGCTTCCCAAGGAAGCTATTTTGAGGGAGACAATATTGAATTGTAATTTTATTCGAATATATATATTTTTTTTAATCATTCCGGCTTCTTAATTTACACACCTCGTATATGGATGGATCTTTGGACTTAAAAATTTATCGAGAAAAAACAAGGGGGGGGGGACCTTCTCCTCTACCATATTCTTGGACGAAGGGAGTATTTTTTCTAAAAATAGTCTCTTAAATTAGGGGTACATTTTAAAATCCTAATTACAGGAAAAAGCCATGGTAAAAGTGAAAAAAATGAAACTTTACACCCTTTATAAACATTTTTCAACACTACGTCGTAATAAAAACTTGAAAAAAAAAAAAATTCACACAATATCAAAGTAATATAAAATATCAATAACACATAGTAACAAAATTTTGTTGAAGCATCCTCTTCAAATACTGAATTATTGAACATATCTGTTATATAATATCATTGGGATTTCAGATTTAAAAAAGCCATTTGTATCAAAATGTTCCTTCTTATTTATGTATATATTTATAGGATAAATTGAAATACATTTCAGATAACAGACAAAGATAAAAGCACTAAACAAAGACGATACTATATTAAGAAGTACCATGACAGAAGAGGATATCAAATAAAGACGAAGACACAAACAAGGACGAAGAATATTAAAATAAATACTCAGATGACAAAGACAAACAACAAACAAGGATAAAAGATATTTAAATAAATCTTCCTCTGATGTCAGACAAAGATGTTAAAGAAAGACAGAAGAGTATTACGTTGCATCTTGTTATGGGGAAATGTATTGAAACAGAATTAAAATAATGATGAAGGGAAAAGGATATTTTTCTTTTTGTGAATTTATAGCATTGGTTATAATGAAGTTTCGGATTTTTCGAATATTTTAACATAAAATAATAGTTTATTTACTTAATAATATTAGTTTTGTCAGCTGTTACAAAGTTATAAAGTTATGATGAATTTATTTGGTCTTTATCATCAATATTTGTTCGTAATTTTGAGTTTAATAAGTTTGTCTCAAAACGTAGAGTAGTATCTAAAATGTAAGTCAACGAATGGTGAGTTAAGATTTTTAGAATTTCGTTAAACTAATAAATGGCACGCCGGTCCATGGGTATTTATTAGAGATGGGTCGTTCATGAACGAACCGGCTTATTGAACCGGCTCAGTACACTGACCGAAGTGACACGGTTCACCAAATTGAAATAAGCCGACTCACGGCTCACTGTATAATTTCAAGTTTCAAGGATACGATTGGTCGGGCGATTGTGAGCAGTGACCGGAGTGATCCGGATCTGGATCGATGTCTTGTTGAACTTCGCGAGAACTCGGCTTGTAATGTATTATCATAAAGTGTATTTTGTCATCAATTTATACGGCAGTTTATTTGAAACTAATAGGCTTAGTCTGTATTTTCTTACAACCATACTATATAAAAATATTAAAAATATTGCCCAAATCCCAGATGTCCGATTTATAAGGGCAATAAACATTGCCATAAACTTAACACATCTGGTTTAAAATACAGTAGCTACATAAAGTGAATTGTTTGTTTCAAAAATGTTAGATAAGAGCCAGGGCTAAGCGACGTTCTACCTACGAGCGAATGACCAACAACTGACTGACTTGTGTCTCGGGATCATGTTTACAGTTCATATATTGCAAAAACCGGCTCTAAGCAAGAGCCGGCTCTAAGCGACGTTCTACCTACGAACTAACGACCGGCCTGTGTCGCGGAAACATGTTTACTTAACCGGATCACTGAGCCGGATCAATGAACCGGTTCAACAAACTGAACGACCTCCACTGATCCGGTTCCGCAAACTGAGCCGAAATTCCCATCTCTAGTATTTATCTTCTGGAGAACCTAACGATGTTATTCGGCAGCAGATTGACGTGATATGGAACAAATGCGTAAAAATCACCTTCAGTGGTTTGACATGGCAAACGAGCAGCACTTATTGTCTATTTCAAATTAGAAAAAAGTAGATAGCGCTGCAAACCAAGTACAATTTACACTGGATAAATACAGTATAGCGGAAAATTTAAAATAAGTTACAACTAGGGCATGGGCGTAACTGAATTAGCAAGTGATTTTTTTTTTTAATTTAAAAAAGGTTAATAAGATATTGAAATAAACAAGGCAGATAATACACGTACGTTATTTATACGACATAAATTCAGTTTAATGAGAAATTTGAAAAAGTTAAAAAAATATTCATCTTTAAAAATTATGTACTATATATAAAAAGCAATAAAACAAACAATATACCTTCAGAGCTAAAGTTTCTTATTTAAATATTTATTGTAAATAAAAATTAAAAATATATGTATATATGAAGGTCTAAAAATTATATCAATAACTTCTTCTTTGGGCACTATCAGCTGGGCTGTCTTTTTGCCTCAGTCCTCTATCTTGATCTGTTAATTGTCAAGTGTCAAAAAATATTTATAAGTCAGATAACCTAAAAAATATACAACTGCGTTAAAACAAATTACATGGAGAATTTTCTCCATAAAATCTACGCCAAGAATATAAATAAAAGTCTAAATATGTAAATAATAACAAAATATACGAAAAAAATAAAATAATACATATTTCCAATGTACGACACTGAACATATGTCAACTTGGACTAAAAACAATATTTTAACAGTGTAATAGGGATGACGTTCTAAACCAATCCGAAGCAAGGACAAACAGCTCCTATCTTCTTACACACATTTTTCCAAGGTGACATAGAGCATAGCACCGATACTCACTTTGCTCATAATTTTACAACAGATGGCTAGCGCCCTCACGGTACGAGGGTTACCTTTTATGTTTTTACAAACAACCACTAGATGGCAATATTGAAATGTGTCATTACTAAATTCGTAAAATTTGACACTTGTTATCGTGAAATCAGTGGTAGCTTATAAATTCCCGAGTAGTACAGTGGGCGATTAAAAAAACAAGTTTGTGAAATAATGGATATTATTTGTGATAAGGTTTTCGTTGGATGATTTTTTTACGATTTTAGTAAAGGCCTAACTAAACAAGAATGCATAGATTCGCTTCGTTCAACATTTTGTTTAACGATTGTGATTCAAAAAAATTGATGTGAAGTGTAAATTTTCACACATTTCAGGGTTTTGCAGGTATTGAATAACTGAATGATGATTATTTGAGATGCCAAAACAAATTTTATGTTCAAATATTTTTTTATGAATTTTAATTCGAATGCCTAATACCATTATTTAAGTTTCTAAATATGTGCAGTATTTTTTTTACATAGCAAGGTTCATTAAGATTTTGAAAATTGCGCCTATGGCTTCTATTGGTTGCTTAAATCATTAGCCCCGCCCTCTGATTTCGTATACATCAAACAGAATTAAATTATAATTTTAACACTTCCCACTGGTTATTAAATTTACGCTTTTAAAAATTAAATGCAACATTTACCAAAATATAACTAGAATTTTGACAAAATAATTTAAACAAATGAAAACTGCAAAAAAAAAACAAAAAAATTAAAATTGACAGGATTCGAACCCTTGTTTGCAAGTTACCTGCTTGACAAATTAGAAAACCAATGACTAAACGCACATAGCTATGAGCGGTGACGTATCAACTTGGTTACATAACGAATTAAATATTTAACATATTTTGGTTAAAAACACAAAAAAATGCATTATTTTCCGAAAACATTATCTGATCAAAAATTCCTGTTGTACTATTCCGGTTCACACCAATATACATTACTTAGAATTTTTTCAGATTTTTAGTTTAAACCATCTGGGCTTCAGGGTGTGGGACAAAATTTTTTTTGCACAATTTTGACAAAAATCGCGTCAAAATAATTTATTTTCCAAAAATAAAGATTGATCGTTAATCCACGTACTAAGGGCTTTCATTTGATACCCTACTCAGAATTTTAAAAAAATATTTTATTTTTCGTTGAGCACATATTTGTTTATATTTTTAGGGGGATATTTTTTTTAGATGTTTTAGTATTTTTCCTATGTGCGGGTCAAAAAGTTGTACAATCATGCCAAATTTCAACTCTCTAGGTTTAGCCGTTTGGCTACAATTTTTACCGAACAGACAGACAGACAGACAGACAGACAGACAGACAGACAGACAGATAGACAGACAGGCAGACAGACAGACAGACAGACAGACAGATAGACAGACAGACAGACAGACGACAAAATGACGGTATAAGGGTTTTTTGGTCATACCTACAAAACCCTAAAAAAATAGATGCTGTGCGCAAAATGATTGAAGAAGATCGGCATGTGACTTACCGTGAGATAGAGGAATCCTTTGACATATCGCAGACTGCAATACATTCGATTTTGCATGAACATTTAGCAATGAAAAAGATCTGTTACCGATGTATTCCGCATAATTTGATCGAAGCTCAAAAAATGGTATGTGTTGATTGGTGTAAGGGAATGCTAAAAAAATTCAACCTAAGCACTGCAAAATCCGTATACAACATCGTTACAGATGACGAAACTTGGATTTATTCATATGAAGCGGAAACTAAGCAACAATCCACTGCTTGGGTCTTCCATGATGAATCGAAATCCACAAAAGTTATTCGTTCACGAAGCACTTCCAAGAAAATTTATAAGTTATCAACCAACTTTGCCTTTTTTTCTACAAATTTCATCCTTGACGACCTAATAATTAGTGTTAGGTACAAATAGCCATCCTTGCTGTGCGCCAAAATTTTTAACAAACTTACTCTATTCCTCCAGCTTTGCTATGCTTTAATCTGACGTTGCGTTATATATATTTTTATCTTATTGTGTATTTCGCCTGCATTAAAATGCAAACCTATTCAGTCTATTCTTATTTTTGTTGTGATTGGTGATACGACATAAACCTGTCGTACGTTTATGGTTTGGAATAAAAGCAACCCTCATCCTGTGAGCATTAAGTAAGGCGTTAAAATGCAAGCGCCAATAGTTGTGATGTAAACTCCAACGGTAATAACATTCGCAGTACAGTAAATAATGCATAAGTGAAGAGACGTGCTCGGCATGGAACAACAATACGATGCATACACACAGGCACAGGCACTGGGAGATATGGACTAAAGCCAGGTGTCTCTGCATACAATATTCTTCACGCCATCCAGACATTTGTGGAGCGTCGAACTGTGTTAACAGAAAATAACAGAAATATGAATGTATTTGCATTTATATAGTGAACAGGAAGATAATATAAATACTGCAATGTGATACTGTACAGAGTACAATCATATAAACAATTCTAGATAATATAAAACTATTGCTTAAAGATTTGAAATAAAAATTTGAAGTTTTATTTAACCCATTAGTGCATGATTATAAATTTTTATTTATTTTTTCTTGATTTATTTTAAAAATATGCCCTTTTGTGTATCATAAAGCAACCCAGCAGTTAATTTTTATTTTGTGCTCCTAGCACATGCGTTTTGGGGCGTCCGTTTAAACGGACTCTATGCATAACAGTAACAAAATTGGCAGTAAGTTATGCAAAATAATAATAAAATACCGTAGGAGAGGTGGCAGTTTATAAAAGAGAAGTAAACAATTCCAGCAACATCAAACGGCACCACATCGACCAATTTTCACATAGCATATTCCAAACGTAAACCAGTGGCGAAAGGAAACCTCCGCTAGACTTGCCCTCCTATAAAAAAAATATTTAAAAAAAAAATCTTCAAAAATACATCAAATTATGTTCTATACAAATTTTTGTCCAAGGCTTGCTTTACTAGTTACGAATTAATTATCATGACCATGGAAACGTTACATATAAGTATGAAAAAATTGAGACTTGGAAAAATTTTAAATAATTTTACAAAAATTTTTCGAAATTTTTCGTTTTATCAAAAAACATCGAAAATTTTCGCGATTACAATACTTGACCCTTATATATTAAGGTCGGGCAAGTAAAAAGAAGTCGTCCTAATTTTACTTCTATTAAAGTCCAT
The DNA here is from genome assembly GCA_963971575.1 of Liopterus haemorrhoidalis. Taxonomy (NCBI): domain Eukaryota; kingdom Metazoa; phylum Arthropoda; class Insecta; order Coleoptera; family Dytiscidae; genus Liopterus; species Liopterus haemorrhoidalis. Next base: position 6,036,261 of record OZ020625.1, read on the forward strand.
GATCCTTACTGCGATCATTCAAATTGTATTTGTAATTCAATTATTTCGGCCGAAAAAGTAAAATATCTTGGAGTTATTTTCGACCAACATCTAAAATGGGATGGAAATTTAAGCAACTTATGGTCTTCTACTATGGGCTTGTTGAGTCACTTATAAATTATGGCATAATTGCTTGGGGTGGTACGTTTTAAAAATATCTAGAGTCTGTAGAAGTAACTCAAAAATTAATTATCAAAGTAATACTCAAGAAACCATTGTTATATCCTAAAGAAATTTTAGTTTCAGAAACTAAATTATTAACTGTCCGTAAACTTTATGTTCTCCATATAGTAAAATACCAGGTGTCTCAAAAGAAATTTTATATTTAGTGGATCGATTAAAAAAAAAGTATGCCGTATATAGAAAAAATGTTTATTGATTATTAAAATACACTTTTTGGGGATTTATTTCTTAAAAATAATATCGTCTAAATGTAGACCCTCGCGTTCTCGGCACTCATTTAATCGAACAGTAAAATTACTTATGACGTCTCGGCAGGTGGACTCAGGGATGGCTGCCATTTCGTGACGGATATTTTCTTTCAAATGCGCCAGTGAAGTCGGTTTATTGGCGTAAACTTTAGATTTAAGATAACCCCATAGGAAAAAGTCCATAGGGGTTAAATCTGGACTGCGTGGAGGCCAATTTATGTCACCTCTCCGGGAGATCAATTTGCTTGAGAAAATTTCACGAACACGTGGCAAAGACATATTGGCCGTGTGTGAAGTTGCTCCGTCCTGTTGGAACCATGTTCTTTGGTTATAGCCAGGAAAGTTTTGCAGTTCAGGTACCAAGAAGTTGTCTAACATCTCCACATAACGCTCTGAATTCACTGTAACTGCACGCCCCCTTTCGTCTTCAAAAAAGTAAGGGCCGATAATTCCTCGCGCCGACATCGCAGCCCATACGGTCACTTTAGGCGAATGTAGGGGTTTCTGATGTTTGCGTTTCGGATTCGTTGCAGTCCAGTAGGGGCAGTTCTGCTTATTTACGTGGCCATTAAGATGAAAATGAGCTTCATCCGAAAACAAAATGTTGGTAAACGTTGAAAATCGCTCAATCGCCTGATTTACGAAATTAAGCCTCTGACTAGCATCTTGGGGCTTTAATTCTTGTACCAATTGAATTTTGTAGGGGTGCAGCTTTAGGTATTTGTGCATAATGCGATGTAATGATGATCTATGCACATTTAAAGCACTTGCGCGCTTCCGAATTGAAAGGTTCGGGTCGTCACGAACAGACTGATTAACATTCTCCAGGTTTTCTACCGTTCTTGATGACCTAGGTCGCCCGGATTTTGATTTATCCAGCGTTGTACCAGCCTCTTCAAACTTTTTAACCCAATGTCGAATGAGAGGAATGCTTGGCGCATCATTTAAGTGGCGAAAACCTCGAATACTGCAGAATTTTCTACGCGCTACAGTCGCCGAATCACCGTTTTTGTAAAACACTCGCACGCATAATGCGCGGTCTGCTCCCGAGAAACGCTCCATAGCGACTGCATTCCCAAGAGCCAGGCTACCGATTGACATAACCCCCGCGCCCCTCGAATACGTTGCGTTCACGCAGTAAGCTAAATAAATATAAAATTTCTTTTGAGACACCTTGTATTTAAAAAACACTTCACTGCCAAATACTGAAAATCACACCCACAGCACTCGCAATAGAGACAGACTCATACCTGCAAGAACCCATAAAAGAATTGGACAACTATGTTTTTCTAATCATTCTCCTAAAATATTTAATAAATTCCTTGAATTTACAGAAGGTCTCGAAAGAACCGTGCCTAGCTCTAATTATAACACCATTGCCAAATTATTTGTACGTTCTCTTACAAATCAAGAATTGTCTGCCATTTTCTACCCGGTTATCTGATGCATTATATAAGCATTACTATTATCATTATTATTATTATTACTATGATCACACAGGCTTATTTGTATTTGTATAGTGTGATATATGTATATATGATTGTACCTACATTATTTATGGTGTTTATTAATTATTTGATAATTTATTAACTTACATTATTGTGGTAAATAATTTACTTTTACAGTTAATATTTTATTAAATATATATATATACTCGAAAGAAAGTTCTTGACGAAATTAATATGGTTATTAAATAAAATTCTTATGTTATACTCGTCATATATTTATTAAAAAATGTTCATCGAGACGTTTCGATTGGTAATCCAGCCATCCTCAGTCTATAAATAAGGATACACATTGAAATATAACAAAATCGAAATTATTAGTCTTGTATGAAAGAATATTTGTGATGAAGAAATGTAAAAGTAAAAGAAATAACTAGAAAACTAACAATGAAACCAAAATATGAAAAACAAAACCAAGATGGCGCGAACTCCATTTTGTATTACGTACGGTTAATAATATATGTGCTAAACACGTAAACTGAAAAACATTTAAATTAAAACAAAATGGACAAACAATATTCTTTAATACAGTCATAATTAGCAACAAAAGGAAGTGTTCTTAACAAAGATAGCTTACCCAATATTATTGTCAAAAGTGTAAAATAATGTATTTCCACATTAAAATGTTTGGAACGGACAGGAACTTTAGTTTCTTAGTATAAATCCTAAAGTTTTTAGGGCACTTTTCATTATATTGTCTATGTGGTCTTAGTGCAGGAAATGAAGCATTTTGGCTCGCAATTTTTTCGTCCAGCATGGAATTACGTGAAATTTTCACAGAAGGTAGGGAATAGCCCAAGGATCATTTTCTACATCATGCCGGTGTACGCTAAAACCTTGGGGGTGGTTGCCACCGCATCTCGGGGGTGGAAATTTTTTACTACATTTTAACTATAGGAATCGATGGGAAAAGTAATTCTAAGAAAAAAAAATGTTCTTTACGTTTTCTTCGTAAAACTAATATTTTTTGAGTTATTCGCGGTTGAAAGTAACAGTTTTTCGACAAAAAAATCGATGTTTTTAAAAAGTTTTTTGCGAATAACTCGAAAAATATGCATTTTATCAAAAAAACTGTTGAAAGCAAAATTGTAGCTTTTAAAAAAACAAACAAAATTCTTTTTTTATTATTTTTCTACGACCAATACGAACCGAGATACGGCATGTTAATGGTTAACTGTTTTTCGCCAAATGTATAATTTGAAAGATTCAAAGTCAAATAACAGGAAAAATTTGCATTTTTCGAGGAAAACTCATTGAATCTTTTTTAAAGTATTTGATTAGACCTTTCAAACAAAAAAAAAAGTCTCTAGCATAAAAATTAAGCGACTTATGATCAAAATAAGGTCGGTACCTACTTTTTTCTACGAAAAAATCAGTGAAAACAACCCCCTATTTACCCCCCTAATTAAAATTGATCCTCACCCTTCTGTGGTTCTCTTCATATATGTATTTTCGGTACACCCAAGAAGTTTGACCAATTTAAAATGCCTAATTTTAGAAAAATTGGAGTTTAAAGAAAAAACGATTTTTTGCGATTTCGAATTTTTCACCCTTTTCTTCAAAATATCTCCGAAATTACTGGACATACGAAAAAAATGATAGAGCACTAAATTGTAGCTTTTTTAATGACTTAAATTTCCCTGTGCATATATTTTCTGTACAGTGAATATTTGGCGAGATATAGCCGTTTAAAACCTCTATTTACAAGCGAACACCACCTTATTCGAGCCCTTCAAACTCACCCCATTTAAAAACTAAGGAATCTTAAGGAATTTAATTGACATAGTCTTATAGCTCTTGAATAGCCCTACAAAATCGTTTTTGAAAAAACTTTCTATCACTAAAAATGAAGGAGCTATGTTTAATAAACCAATAAAAAAAAATTCGAAACATTCGAATAGCACGGTTCGGAGCGATTTTTATTATATCAAGCTCTAACAAGGGTGGGTTTTTAAGGGTTGAAACATTAGATATTGTATTCCAAAGCATGAAACAATCATTATTCAACTAATCCAAACCAAATTTTACCCATCTTAAGGTTTACAACGTTATTTTATAATTTTTGACAATTAGGGGTAGTTTTCACCCTTAAAAAATAAACAGTGTCCATGAGCATGATATAAAATTTGAATTAGAGGGTGAGACGAACCTAATTTCAAATTTTGGTGCAAATCGATGCAAGATGAAATGATTTTTTAATCCAACAAGGGTTGATTTTTACGGGTTGAAACATTATGAAATTGTATTTTAAAGCATAAAACGATCCATATTTAGCTAATCCAAACCAAATTTTACCCATATTAAGGTTTAAAATGTTATTTTATAATTTTTTACAATTAGGGGTAGTTTTCACCCTTAAAAAACAAAAAGCGTACAACGGCACAATGTAGAAAATGAACTAGAGGGTGAAATGAGCCTAATTCCAAATTTTTATCCAAATCAATGCTGGACGAAAAAATTGCGAGGTTTTGTCATTTTTTGAGCATTATTTCCTGTACTAGTCTGTCTATATTGTCTATCTTGTCTGGTTTAGTCTGTCTGTCTGTAGTGGTACGTCGAGTGGAGGCGATGAGCCGAATATAAGAGTGCCTAGGGCCTACAAAAACCTTAATGCGGCCCTGAGTTCACCTGTACATGAATCTGAACAATATCTTCAAAATTCCCCTCCCTCGTAAAAGATTGAGCAGCTCTGTTTTAACTGCATGTAGCACATTCTCGTTCGTTTTGAAGTTCGCCGCAGTGAACTCATAAATTAGCGACGGTAGAAGAGAGCAGAGAGTAGGACAGAAAGGTGTAATGAAAATAATAAAGGAAGGTACAGAGTAAAGGGTACACGAGAATAAACGGCAGTGGCTGATATTTAATGTTGATTAAACTGAGTTATGAGATAATTTTTAGTGCGCTCAAAAGATGGCGTTGATAATACTCATACATGGATGGTAGATTCATTAAATTTACACCCATCGCTTAACATGTGACATCAGTGTAATAACATTGGTGTGAATTTACCTGTGAATGAGTACGAGTTTCCGTGTTCATAGATCCAGACAGGTGTCAGGACATCTGGTTGAAACTTGTTTGCTCTATATAACTACAAGATGTACCTTGCAGTGTTTTGAGGACTTTTTGGTTATTCCAAAATATTTAGTTACTTACTCTGTAGCTTTACAGTTCCGTGAGGGTCCTAACTGATTTCATATTTCTATCTCTTCCTTTTCCACTCCATCCGGTTTGCCATCCTCTCGTTCATCTTGTCCTTCCAAAATGCCTTAATTTATTTTATTGATATATTCTTTATTCCCTAGGCCTTGCGGCGTTCAGGGTATTAACCATTACAAATAGAAATAAAACAATCAAAAATAGATAACGTACAATACAATTAAATTTACAATATTTTTTTCTCATTTCTTTCTTCTTGCTCCAGTGCCCCTCTCTCTTCCTATTCTCATTCTGGTTTCCCTCTCCGATCTCCTTCCTTCTTGCTTCCAGTTCTCTCGCCCATCTTTAATTTATTTTATTGCATTATCTTCCCTTCCAACCATTTCTTCACCCCTCCTCCTATCTCCCTTCCTTCTTCTCCATTTCCAGGTAACCTCAGACCCCTTCCTTCCTTCCATTTCTCCCCTTCTGCTTTCCACCGAGCCTCTTCCTTCCTTCCTTTACCCCTTCCTGTTATCCTTCCCCTATCTCTATCCTTCTTGTCTCTAATTCCCTCGCCCACCTCTCTCCCCTTCCATCTTCATACAACAGGTCTAATGTGCTCCCCGACCATACTGTCATCTCTCTACACCTCTTCGCGAGGTGCTCTATATCTTCTTCCACCTCCCTGCACATCCTGCACATCTTATCCTCCTGTTTCCTCTAATATCTATATCCTCTCTCTTCATTCCCGCCTCGCAATCCTCCTTACCGTCCCTACTGACCTTCCTTTTCCTCCCTTCAAGTAGCTTGGTACCCCTATAGTTCTGACCTCCTTATATCTCCCTGCGTTCCTTGATTTGTCTATTCTGACTGTCCTTTCTTGCTCCCCCACTTCCTTGTCCCTCCTCCACAACTCCTCATCACGCTTATCCCGTTTTTTTTTTCTCCTTTCCACCTCTGTCGCATCCATTCCGCAACTCCAGTAATACTCCTTTCTCATCTCCCCCCATGCGTACCATCTTCCTTTCTGTTCCTCTCTGGCTCTTTACTCCCAGCATTCCCTCATTATTCTTTTGTCTGTTTCTATTCTAACTTTCTCCTCGTACTTAACCGCCCTCCTTCCTGTACCCACTTTCATCTTATCCCTTTTCAGTTCCTCTCTTACAATATACCCTGGTGTTGTTCTATCTACTCCTAAGATCCATCTCAAATACCTCTCCTGTACTCGTTCTACCTTCTCCCATTCCTTCCATCCTAAATTTTTTTAAATTTTACTTCTTTTGTTTTATTTAGGTCGAATTTTTGACTTATGTCTACTCCACAAGATAGCGATCGATACCATCGACGTTCCTGACATCCTCGCTAAATTTCCTGACATCCACCTGCCCAAAAAGAAAGAAAATGAGAACAGTTTCATTAATGCATTGGAGTGTTAAAATAAAAATACAAAATAATTTAAGGATTAAATGGTCGTTTGTAAGATCTTCTGGAGTGCACCATTCCCGATAAGTCTCTTTTAATAATCCAACAGTAGTCAGCCATCATGTGAGTATCCCACCTTTCTTGATAACGTCTCTCCATCTCTTTTAAATCCTGATGGAAACGTTCACCCTGTTCATCACTAACATCTCCAAGATTGACAGGAAATTTGTCAAGATGACTGTTTAAAAAATGAAGTTTCACGCTCATGTTGCACCCCAGATGATGATAATTTTCAATCAAATTTTCAACGACCGCCACATAGTTTTCGGCTTTTTTATTCCCAAGAAAATTTTTGATGAGCGCCACGAAAGACTGCGATGCATTCTTCTCCATATCATCCATATGTACAGTGAAATGTGGATCATTCACTAATTTTCTAATTTGTGGTCCGTCAAAAATGTCAGCTTTTAGCTTCTCATTATTGAGGCTTTGAAATGTTTCAGATATTAATTTGAAACAGTCACCATCTTTGTTCAACGCTTTTACAAACTGCTTCAACCCAGTTTAATATGAAGATGGGGGAAAATGATTTTTGTTCGCTCCACCAAAGGTTCGTGTATTATGTTTGGGTCTCCAACATTTAAATCTATTCTCACCGGCCAATTTTTCTGTCTAATGCTTATCTCTCGCTCTGTCACACAAACACAAAAAACATGGATATTTTGTGAATCCATCTTGTTGGCCAAGTAAAAAGTTTATCATTTTAAAATCTACACATATGATCCAACAAGTACCTGCATGTAAGGCGTTCCTACGAAATATATTGGACAACAAGAACGAAGTTGAAATTAAAGTAGACGTGTATCAGAACGTGAAAAGGTGAAAAAAGTCAAAATACGATAGAACAAAAATTTGACGTGATAGGCAGAAACTGTTAACATTTTTGAAATTAGCACCCTAAAATTAGTTAAAAACAAGTATCAGATCTAAGTCAGCAAAAACAAAAGTTTAAATTTGTGGACCACTGTATTTCAGGTTGCTGTAAAGAGTAACTCGTGGCTACCCCGACCAGTTCGTTAGTGTTCCAAGTACTGCGTCACTGGAAAGTGAAATTTCCAGTGACGCAACTGCACTCACTGGCTGACTATCCAATAGTATCGAATCTACCGTTTCGTCCCTAGGTATATTTAATCTTATAGCCATAGTTGCTGAACGTCAAAAATGTAAACCAAGATACAGTTTGAGATCCACTGTTATATCATCCACTAAAGGCGTAAGAAGCGGTATGCTACCCTGCGTTAGTGAATTTAGCAGCGCCAGAGGGAGCTGTGACTCCGGGCACAAGGTGATATACGCTCTGCTTGTTTTAAGAACACCAGCAGGTAATATAGTGATTACCAGATAAACTCTGATAACACGGGCACGGCCATTACCTGCAATGTTAGCTTTAAGGTATGATACTAGATAACCTAATATGCATTTGATTTATCAGGAAACACGTACTACATAATTGTTAAATATGCCGATGAATTATGTGAATCACTATGGTATTTGATGGCTGTTTTATCAAGAAATTTTACATTTACTTAGCTATTTTTTTCTGGGTATTAAGGTAAATGGAATATATTAGTCATAACAAGTTGTAACATGTTGCGTACCGCAAACATTTATAGTTTTATTTTATAAGAAGCCCATGACGTCAACAAGCAATCAACAACATACGCATATATACATATATTATTTTTGTTTTTATTTTTATTTATTTATTTTTTTTTTCTCCAGAAATTTTTATTATGTGAAATGTATAATAGACCATATTAGTGTGTCGACACATACCAGGTCTACAAGTATGAAATGCGGATTTTTTTTTAAATAAAACTAATTAAACTCAAAAGAAGAGTAAAAGTTTATTTACTCAAAGTATGCTCCATTAGAAGTTACAAATTTTTTCCATCTTTCAGACAATTTGTGAATGCCTCGCCAGTAGAACTCTTCCCCTTTCCCCGCAAACCAATCATCTAACCATTCTTTCACATTTTCATATGGACAAACGTGCTGCTCGGCAAGTGCGTGACCCATCGATGCGAACAAGAGGTAATCTGAAGGGGCCAAATCTAGTGAGTAAGCGGCATGGGGTAGCACTTCCCACTTGAGTGCCTCCAATGTGTTGCAAACTGCTTTTGCCTTATGTGATGGAGCGTTCTCGTGAAGAAAGATTACCTTGTGCTGTCTTCTTTCGTATTCTGGTCGTTTTATGAGCAGCGAATGGTTCAATTCGATCAGTTGTTGTTAGTAGCGTTGGGTATTAACTGTTTCACCAAGTTTTAACAATTCATAATAGACCACACCCTTTTGGTCCCACCAAATACAGAGCGTCGTCTTTTTGCCAAAGCGATTCGGTCTTGCAGTTGATGTGGATGGTGAGCCTGGGTTCACCCATGATTTTTTGCTTTGGGGATTTTCAAAATAAATCCATTTTTCATCGCCAGTAATGATACGATGCAAAAAAGACTTTCTTTTGTATCGTGCAAGCAAAATTTCACAATTGTTTTTGCGTTTTTCCATCTGCCTCTCATTCAATGCATGTGGAACCCATCTGCCGACTTTCTGGATCTTACCCAGCTATCGTAGGCGATTGGAAACAGCTTGTTGACTAACGCCTAACTGCTCTGCTAGTTGTTTTTGTGATTGACTATCGTCTTCCTGTAGCAATGTTTCCAATTTTGTATCTTCATATTTTTTTGGAGGTTTTCCATGTTCTTTGTCTGTAAGATCAAAGTCACCACTTTTGAAACGCCGAAACCATCGTTCACACGTATCTTGCGAAGGAGCATATTCACCATAAGCTTCTCGAAGCAGTCTGTATGATTCAGCAGCAGTTTGTTTCAAATGAAAACAAAACAGTAGTACTGTACGCGAATGCTCTTTATTTGGCACAAAATTTGACATTTTTAACACAGTAAAACAAAACTATATGATCACTTTTCAAATTATAACCTATACGCATTTGACACTTAATGATAACTTAACAAAACGCCATATGTGTTGAAACTTTGAACTATACACTCTGTTTGCGTGACAAGTTTGAAAAAAATCCGCATTTCATACTTGTAGACCTGGTATATTTAGTGAGTAACGGTGTACAAGAAAAATATTTAGAGAGAAATTATGAAATGTCCGAACATATAGTTGTTAGGGCTCGTATTAAGTTTCAATCCCATTTTGAGCCCGAAATGGCTTTTATGAAGGATATATATGTTCAGTAAATAAAATTCATTAAGTAAAACAAAAAATGTGTTTTTTTTTTCATTTTTAAATTTTTTAATGATTACTGAAGCGGTTAAATCAAAAATTTTATTAACAAAGGATAACAGAATATGTATCCGCAGATATTATACAAAAAATTGATGTGAAGTGTGAATTTTCACACATTTCAGGGTTTTGCAGGTATTTAGTAAGTGAATGATGATTATTTTGGATGCGAAAACAAATTTTATATTAAAATATTTTTTTTGTTAATTTTAATTCGAACGCTTAATACCATTATTTAGGTTTCTAAATATGTGCAGTATTTTTTTTTATATACCAAGGTTCATTAAGAATTTTAAAAATTGCGCCTATGGCTTCCATTGCTTGTTATAAGTTCCGCCCCTCTGATTTCGTGTACATTGAAACGGAATTAAATTATAATTTAAACAATTTCCACTGGCTATTAAATTTACGCTTTTAAAAATTAAATGCAACATTTGCCAAAATATAACTAGAATTTTTAAAAAATAATTTAAACAATATAAAAATTAAAAAAAAAAAAACAAAAAATAATTTAGTCTCTTTTCACAGAGTTCGATCCCTTTCGGATCGGGTTACTTGGATGAAAAATCAGCGTGAAATACCACTAGACCAGCATACACGTTCCAGTGTGGCGTGTTACAAAGCTATAACTTGTGTACATTATTAGCAAAAAATCACAAAAAATGCGTTTTTTTCCAAAAACCTAATCTGATTAAAAATTCCTGTTGAACTATTCCGGTTCAAACCAATGTACATTACTTAGAATTTTTTCAGATTTTTAGTTTAAACCATCTGGGCTACAGTGTGTGGGCTACAATTTGGGCTACAATTGTGCAAAAAAAATTTTGCACAATTTTGGCAAAAATCGCTTCAAAATAATTTATTTTGCAAAAATAAAAATTTTATCGTTAATCCACGTACCAAGGGCTTTCATTTGATACCCTACTCATAATTATAAAAAAATATTTTTTTTTTCGATGAGTACATATTTGTTTATATTTTTAGGGGGATATGTTTTTGAGATCTTTTAGTATTTTTCCTATGTGCGGGTCAAAGAATTGTATAAGCATGCCAAATTTCAACTCTCTAGGTTTAGCCGTTTGGCTACAATTTTTACCGAACAGACAGACAGACAGACAGACAGACAGACAGACAGACAGACGACAAAATGACGGTATAAGGGTTTTTTGGTCATACCTGCAAAACCCTAAAAAATCCGTACCCGTATCCGTAATATGAAATTTTTAGGACCCGGTACATCCCTACTTCGAAGTGGAGTCCGAGAATTAAACCAGTGTCTTTGTGCTCCATAGGCAACTGTTTCTCAGCTGTAGATACAAGACCATAATTCTGACAATAAATTTTGTATTATTTCCATCACACATCACAATTTTGTAGAGAAATTATCTGAATTTGAACTCTACCTTTCCCATTCCGTCCGCCCATGCAATTAATGATTCTCGTTTCTACCAGTACGAACGTGTGAAATGAAATTGGCGACTAACGGGTTCCAGGAGAGGAGGATGAAGTGTGAGACGGGGTTGAATCGGTCCTATGAACACGGTATTCTACTCAGTTTTATATTGTATACTGTTAAAATCAACGAATTGATTTTATATATTTGAAGTAGGTAAGTGCTCCAAGTGCAGAACGAAATTTCAAATTAAATTTGTATGATAGTATTTTGTAGTTCTCGCTGTTACTTGTTGATTTAGAATGGCAGGTTAACTTGATACTAATGGTCTATGCTACGAGAAAATAGATAAAATAATGTTTGATAAAGTTAAAAATTTATAAAGGATAAAATGTTTCGCTGTTTCTCTTTTATAGAATAGTATCAGTAAGTTGACTTTTTGTCTCACTAACACAAATTCTTCATTTTCTTTTGTTAAGTGTCAGCTCTTTCCCGATATGTTTTCACAAATATTCAATGTTCTCAACCTTTGCATTTTTCAGGTTTCGTAAGCATAACCGCCGATGACAGCCTTCTTATTGGTAGAAGTGAGGAAGAACTTGTAAATCTCTTGGATAAGCAAACTACTAGTGCAGATTACGGGTTGAAAATAAACCGTAAGAGACTAAAATTCTGATCACTGATCGTGCAAACGAGTCTATAAGAAAACTTCAAAAAATATTGATTGGGAAGTTGTTGACAGTATGGTATATCTAGGCTCACTTATCCATAAATCAGGTAAATGTGAATTTGAAATACACCGCCATATTTAGCCAGCACTTGTTACAATGGGTTACAACTAAGATCTGGAAATACAAATGTACCAGCCGTGTAAATTAAGTATTGTATTCGAATAGAATTACAATTCAATAATGTACCCCTTAAAATAACTTCCTTGTGAAGCCACACAACGCTGGAGACGGTTCTTTCAATCCTCATAGCAGTGCTGGAACTCGAATATTGGAATAGTTTTCAGCTGGCCGGTTACGGATGTTTGAATGTATTCGAGTGTCCCAAAATGACGTCCCTTGAGGTGATTTTTCAATCTTGGGAAGAGGAAAAATTCTCCTGACTCAAGTCAGGCGAATAAGAAGCCTGAGGAGCAACAGGAATGTTTTTATTGGCTAAATACTCGTTTATTGAAATTGCTGGGTGACAAGGTAGATTTTTTTCATCCCCAATTCAATGGTCAAAATTTGATGAACGGTAGTGTGAGTCAAATTCAAGTCTTCTCCGAACATTCTGACTGTCAACTGACGATCTGAATACACAAGATCCCGGATTCTGTCGACATTTTCATCTTTTCTTGAAGATGAAGGCCTTCTGCTGCGTGATTCATCTTCAATCAACTCTCTTCCTTCTGAAAATACCTTAAACAACAAAAAAACTCGGGTCCTTGACAAAACAGTCTCCGTAGACCTACTGAAGTTTTTCAAAAGTTTCCGTTGCACTGTGCCCAAGTCTGAAGCAAAACCTGATAGCACACCGTTGCTCGAAATGAATGTCACTCACTTTTAGAACGCACTAAAAAAAACTGTTTCACGAAAAAAATAGCTACGGACAACAAAATTACTCTAGCGAGTTCAAACTCGCACTGAACATGTATCATATGTTCACCTGCCACCCCTCCAAGTCCCGCGTCCCAAATGTTGCCAGATCCAACGCTATGTTGCCAGTCCGGTTACTTAATTTACACGCCTAGTATATGGTTATAATATTGCCATTCCGTGATACTTTTTACCGGCATACCTCGATTAACGAATTCCCACTTTAACTGCTCGTTGTGTGACAACACATTGGCTGGTCAGGTCAGTAATCTCTCGGTAAATATTTGGACCAAATCGTTCCCGAGTATAACGAAGAAACCCTTATGCTAAGGTCACACAGGGCGCTATATATGCTATGTATCTGATACCATACATTTGCTACATACTCAGAAATTTGATAAAACATTTTCCCCAAACGTTTCATCAAATTCCTGCCCTTTCAACCCCGCTACTGACCATTTACAGAATCACCAAGTTTTTCTGTCGTCCGTAATGGCTCGCAATGTTGCCAACTATGAAAATAGATTAGGCTAATGGTCTCACTAGGGGATTTAATTGAATCACAAGTGCAACATTTGAGTGTTGGTAATCCTGTTTCATACAGAACTGGGGGGGTTGAAGGAGGAAATGGTGTTGCTGCAGGGTGTATACGTTTTAATATGAACTAATTGGGGGATACATTGGTTAATAGAGGTGAATGCAAATTTTCTCTAACTTATTTATTGTTAATAATCGTTGTTTGCAAATTTTATTATATACGATTTAATGCTTACTTTTAACACTAAAATACATTTTTTTAAAATAAATTAATAGCAAGCGAACTGATGACAAAAAAAAACAGCATAATACTGTCTAACAAAATAGATACACTACATATTGACATCTGACACTACCGATAGAGGCGCTACTGCATTTTACATCATGGTTGACTTTGATAGGATATTTTTGACAGGTTCAATGGTATCTTCATGTGAAATTTATTGAAACACACGGGAACACAAATGGTCTTTAACTGTCTTTCCACTTCTAAGAACATATTCTCATGCTTGTCTTCTATCCATAACTACACGTGCACCACCACGTAAATTCAGAAACACGTTTTTTTTGCCACGTTTCGGAACACGATGAAAACTTAGGTCTCTATTACGACCTACTTTTGCATTGCAAAGATAAACACAACAATTCACGTTGCATTTAATTTTTTCTTGCAATTTTAAAGACATTTTTTTAAAAACTTACTATGAAAACAACAGTAAACAAACTCGACTATCCTACAACCGTCAGTTTCTCAAAATCTCACTAGAGGCGCTTCAGTTATTGTCAGTTGACAATAACACATAGAGGACTAATTAAATTTAGCCCTGCTACCAAAAGCTGGAAATATTTGAAATAGTACTTCAATTACTTTCTGGTATTTGAAATAATGTATTGCAAATACTTGCTCTTGGTAGTTGGATTTGCAAATACTTTCTCCGTGGTATTTGTACATGATATTTATTGTCTGAAAATGTCAGTATTTCAAATACTTTGGAAGTATTTCAAATATTTCCCCAGTATTTAAAATATTTTCCTAATATTTCAAATATTTTCTTAGTAAATATTTCAAATATTTCTGAGTAGTTCAAATACATTTAAATTATTTCTTCTAATTATTTTGTTATCGACCTTGATATTAATTAAGTATTCGAATTATCAGGATTTAATAGGTCAAATTAATAAACATACAATTTTTTTTTATTGAACAAGACCGGTTTCAATAAATTTATTTATCTTCATCAGTTGTTCTCTTCAGATTTATTTTTAGTTTTTAGTTGGTGTAGTATTTGGTGAAGCAGGATATTAAATGCATTTTTCGCTAAGAGAAATCGATTAATAAATTCTTTCTCATCCTAATGGTTCATATGATTTGGTCTAACACGAACTATGTATGGACGTTCTAAATATTCGTTACAATTTCTTCATTATCGTTTGCTTGCAAATCTTCTAAATCAGCATCCATGATTTCATTTTTAGGGTTTTGTAGGTATGACCAAAAAACCCTTATACCGTCATTTTGTCGTCTGTCTGTCTGTCTGTCTGTCTGTCTGTCCGGTAAAAATTGTAGCCAAACGGCTAAACCTAGAGAGTTGAAATTTGGCATGCTTATACAACTCTTTGACCCGCACATAGGAAAAATATTAAAACATCTAAAAAACATATCGCTCTAAAAATATAAACAAATATGTGCTCATCGCAAAAAGAAATATTTTTTTTTAAATTCTGAGTAGGGTATCAAATGAAAGCCCTTAGTACGTGAATTAACGATCAAAATTTTATTTTTGCAAAATAAATTATTTTGAAATTTTTTGTCCCAAACCCTGTAGCCCAGATGGTTTAAACTAAAAATCTGAAAAAATTCTAAGTAATGTACATTGGTGTGAACCGGAATAGTACAACAGGAATTTTTGATCAGATTATGTTTTCGGAAAATACGCATTTTTTGTGTTTTTAACTAAAATATGTTAACTATTTAATACGTTGTGTAACATACCAGATCAGTAGCTCTCGTGGCGTGGTTGGATTTGTCGTACGCTTAATATTATAACTTAACTTGCAAACTAGGGTTCGAATCCTGTTGATTTTATTTTTTGTTTTTTTTTTGCATTTTTATTTTGTTTAAATTATTTTGTTAAAATTCTAGTTATATTTGGTAAATGTTTCATTTAATTTTTAAAAGCGTAAATTTAATAACCAGTGGAGAGTGTTGAAATTATAATATAATTCTATGTTTGACGAAATCAAAGGGCGGTACTTATGATGTAAGCAACCAATGGAAGCCATAGGTGCAATTTTCAAAATCTTAATGAACTTTGCTAAATAAAAAAAATACTGCATATATTTAGAAACTTAAATAATGGTATTAGGCATTCGAATTAAAATTCATAAAAAAATATTTTGACATAAAATTTGTTTGGCATCCCAAATAATCATCGTTCAGTTACTAAATACCTGCAAAACCCAGAAATGTGTGAAAATTCACGCTTCACATCAATTTTTTAAAAATAAATGTAAATTATCTAAAAATAATCGATAGTACTTTTTTTATTTCAGCATAAATTAAAGTAGATTACTAAATTATTTTGAATATATTTTGATATAGGTAATTTCACAATAAAATAGTACACATAATGGAAACAGGTGTATGTAATATGTATATAAAGTGTAGGTATATCTAATATGTACATAATACCTGTTATATTATATATTTTACGTATATATGCTTATATTATGTACATATATTTATCAATAATATGTTTTTTATACCTATCTGTCAAAATCTGTCATTTTTATCCAATGGATAATATTTATCAGTACCTACACGTTGTGAATAACTTATCCTATAGGTATAGTTTGTTTCACAATAAGATGAAGTGACTATGTACTTATGGTCCTAAACACAGTGGGTGGTAATTACAAATAACACTAATCCCTTGTTTGTACCCATAAAGTAGCCAGTGATGTACCAGGTATAAATTACATTACACCATGTAATGACACAATTGTAACAAGAAATGAACATAAGATATCATCAAAATAAACTTTATTTTTATTATAAATACAATTAATTTATAGAACTTATGATTAAATTTAAAACATTACAATTAGTATTGAAAACATTACAATAAAAAAAAATTTTGAATTAAACAATGTTTAAAATAAAAAAAAAATCTTACAAGTCCAAATCATTCTCTGAATCAGTCTCTAAATTAATGATTATAGTACGTTCTATTTGAATATAACTGTCCTCAGTTTTAATAACATGATTTACACAATTTTTCCAACTATCTACAGGGATATTTTCCACTTCTTTTTTTATAAGTTCTATCACAGTGCCGTTTAAAGTGGGAGAAACATTATTCCGTTTTATTCTCGCCTTTAATTGACTCCACATTTGTTCAATAGGATTGAATATACAATAACACGGAGGTAGTCGTAAAACTGTGTGTCCTTTGCATTGAGCAATATTATCGCAAACATATTCTTTAGAAAAACTATAACTTTTTAATAATTTAATTAACCAATTTTTTTTATAACTTTCTTCAAAGTAAATATCATTTTTATATAAAAAGTCTTGGATTTCCTTCTTACTGTTTGCACTATTCGGTACTTTATTTAGTTGCCGACTATGGTAACTTGCATTGTTCGTAACAATAACACTGTTAGCCGGTATATTCGGGAGTAATTTATTTTCGAACCAGTTTTCGAACATTTCCGCCGTGGTATCGTCATGGTAGTTGAGTCTAGAATCTTTGATATTTTTCGCAGAAAGCAAGAGTGCATTCGGTATCCATCCAGTTTCAGAACCTGCAGGAAGTATCGTAATACGTTTACCTGTATTAGACGGTGCTCTTGTTTGACATTTATTTGACGTATCCACCCAACCTTTTGAGTTTGTTTCGTGTGTGTCGTACCAAGTTTCATCTAAATAAATTATAACTTTTATCTTCTCTGTATTTTTTAATGTTTTTTAAATAATTTTGTCTCAAAAGTTTTAATCGCTCTGACTCCATAAGGAACTGCTTTTTATTTAAAGTTTTAAATTGAAACCCTATACTTTTAAGGGTACGCCATGAGGTCACCTTTGAACAATTAATTTCACACTGGTCTTGGATTAATCTTTTGAGCAATATGTCCAATGTTGGCACATTTTGTTTGGTGTATTTTTTTCCGTATTACATCTTTTTGGAAACCATCCAAACATTTTGATATGCCTGAATCCTTTCGTTTTCTTCTCCTATCAATGGATTTATTTACAATATTCCACACTGTTGTCATCGCTACTTTCGTTGCCTTGCTTGTCTCTTCTAATGCCGCTTGTTTGTTTTTGCGGTTCCTTAAATATAGATACACATTGGCCACAATTTCTTTAGCTTCTACAGCTAAATATATACAAGTTTTTTCCCGATTTTTTTTTTTATTGTATCTTGCACTATATCATCATCTTCTATCATGGTCACATAGTCATCTGCTTCATTTGCTTGCACAGAAGTTAATTGTTCGTTCCAAGGACGCCACATTTTTCTAACACGTACTGAACTATTTAACACAAATCACAAGTTATCTGATAGAAAATTCGAAGCGAAGTGAAAAGATATTTAAAACATCTGCAATTTATACCTGATACATCATTGACTAGTTTATGGGTACAAACAAGGGATTAATCTTATTTGTAATTACCACCCACTGTGTTTAGGACCATAAGTAGATAGTCACTTCAGCTTATCGTGAAACAAACTATAACTTAGTTACTTTATAGATAAATAATTGGAAATACGCAAAAAATCGTTTATTCCTTTGATAACAACTTATCCCATAGATAGTCAAATTTATCTATGGTTCGAAATACCGGGCCTAAATCGGAAAAATTGCCGATGTGGCCGATTACAGATTATCTGCCAATGGGTGCAACCCAAATTTATATTAACGAGTGAAAATTTACGATAACTTACCAAAATGAACTCAGAACTGATGAATAATGCAACACAATAGCGTACCTGAAAAAGAAATAAATAAATTAATACACAGAACTAAGTAAAATCATTAATCTTTATTCGTCTTAATTTCCCGAATCTTCTAAAAATTTCAAACTTCTAAAATGTAAAAGAGTTAAATCACGTCAATTATATAAATTTTTAATGAAGCCTTTACTTTTTTAATTTCCCGACGGGCATCAGTAAGAAACCTTAGGAGTAACTCTTAGTTTTTGCTAAAATATGTTCGACATTACGCAGCTAGATGTCTCTAGGGGTAAAACGCTAGGGATTTCGGATTTAAACTAAAGTTAGGTTGGTTGCAATATGTACTGGGGATTCCCCTAAAGCACTGCTTTTTCGATGTTAAGTAAAAAGTTACAAACTTAGTTTATAGTTACGTACTTAAGAAAATGTTTAGTGGAAGACTTTAATATTTTAACTTGGATGAGATTGAACAAGATACACTTATATAGGTAAATCAGGGATTTGTGGAAAATATCTCAGCACTCAGCAATTGATTCAAAACATGACTACTTTCTATAAACACTAAAAGCAGGCTAAACTAAGGTTACCAGAAAGTCAACATATGTAAAGAGAAAACTGTCCAATAAATTTAATAACAATATATTTGCCCCCCCCCCCAGATTCCACCCCGAAATAGTTACTGTAAGTTTCTAATAAATAAGCTTATTTGTCTAATAACTTGTAGTCAACGAGTGGGATATGAGTGGGTTACCAAATACAACCTCTTAAAGCGTGGATAAAGAAGCAAAATTTTATTTTTGAATAATCATTTCTTTTATGGGATTATTTACAAAGATATGCGCTATGGATGTTATTGTAGCGAAAGGTTGGGTGGAGTCAAGTTTAAGTAACAGAGTAACAACTACTCAAGTCTAACACTCATACATTACGTGGATTCACGGTAAGTTCATCGAAAATCAATTCATCGAAAATCAATTCATCGAAAATCAATTCATCGAATATCAATTCATCGAAAATCAATACATCGAAAATCAATTCATCGAAAATCAATTCATCGAAAATCAATTCATCGAATGATCAATTCATCGAATGATCAATTCATCGAAAAAAAATATTTTGTAAATATTTGAGAGGAATGCCGAGGGGATCGGAAAGCCAAAAAATCAGTGGTCAATAAAAGTTGACAGACTACACTTATTAAATAACTATCATACTTGGTCTATTAATAATTTTTAAATTTTCCATTCAGAAAATACGCCAGGTAAAAGATACCTGTTGGATTATTTTGAAATCGAACAGGGCTCCTTAGATCAGAAAAACCCGGTTAATGGGATCATAAATGTACTTAATACACCCATTCTTAAAGGATTATAAAAATGGTATTTCCCATCTGTTAAGTCTTAAGGGTTTTGTGTTATAGTTGTGGCATAGTTTTACTATTCATATTTACTATACCACACATGATTTGTTCAATGTACGGTGATTCTAAACAGGTGGCATTGTTATGTTTGTGTGTGAGTTTGTTTTGTCATTAAACTAGATGATGGGTAGCTCGCTTCGCTCGGCTTCTTCTAACCAAACCCTTACTAACCTAACCTAACCTAACCTTAGATAGTGTTTTGACATTAAACTAGAAGATTGGTAGCTCGCTTCGCTCGGCTTCTTCTAACAAAACCCTTACTAACCTAACCTAACCTAAAATAGTGCTTTGTCCTTAAACTAGAAGATGGGTAACTCGCTCCGCTCGGTTTTAGACTTTTACTAACTAAACCTAACCTAATTACCTTGTTTTTAGGCGCATAGTACTTTATTTTCCCCCATATTAGCCCAATTAAAATGCGTTTCATTGTGTAGGAATTTATAAAAATTATTTGCGTGCAATTGCCCATAACCTGTCTTATTAAACCTTAAAAACAAAACATTTATTTCTTTTATTATATAAGTTTTCTTATTATATTTCTTTATTTATATTCAAATACTATGTCACTTTATTTACCTTTTTTTAAACCATATAAAAAAAATTACGCAATTATTTCTTAGTCTGTCTACTTTTATTGACCACTGCTCTTTTGACTTTCCGATCCCCTCGGCATTCCTCTCAAATATTTACAAAATATTTTTTTTCGATGAATTGATCATTCGATGAATTGATCATTCGATGAATTGATTTTCGATGAATTGATTTTCGATGAATTGATTTTCGATGAATTGATTTTCGATGAATTGATTTTCGATGAATTGATATTCGATGAATTGATTTTCGATGAACTCGTCGGTTACCATTACGTGCATTTAACTAATTTAAAAATTTTAAATTTTAATTGGAAAACATCGATTTATTTAGAGTGTGGACCTCGATGTTAAAAAAACATCGGAAACAAAACCTCGATGTAAAAACATCGATATTTCTTTGCCATCCCCTAGGTGTTTAGTGAAATAATGATTGAATCTTAAGCGGCATATTGTTGTTATATATTTCCTGTTACTACTGATTGAAAACCAGGTGCTGGAGGGAAGGGTGGACTGAATGTTCCTGTACCATGTTCCTTTTACAGTTGTTGTTCTAAGGTAGTCGTCTTTCGCCTCTTTGCTGATGATTCTGTTAATTAGGGTTTTTAAAATCAAACATTAGAATATTGGATGTCTTAATCAGAGAGAGTTGTTTATCTAGATAACTTTTAACATATTTTTATTTATAGTGTTGTGTACGGTTTATTACTGTCATTGTTTTTCCCTAAAACTCCGTCCGGACTTGTCAAAACTTTTGATAAAACTCTCGAATTTTGTGTGTGAAAGCAGCAGCAAATCATAATCCTAGATTCAGACCTATTTCAAAGTTGAAAATCATGTCCGTACGGAAATGTCTGAAATAACATGGGGCGAGACAGGTCCGAGGTTCGAGACTTGACAGCGAACCCGCCTACCTCTCTGCTCTCTCTGCCCTCCCTGCCCTCTATACACAAGTAAATCCTTTGTGGCCGACGTACTATGTAACGCATAACGAGAAAATTGAACTAGGATTTAACCGGTTAAGACCCTCATACATAAATAGCCATTCTTGAACGATTTCGAATTTATAAACATGGATATTAATATGCAGTTAACATGAATGTACTCTGATTGGATTGGGGAATATTAATTTTTTAAGATATTAACGAGTTTTGGTGATGTTAAGATTGGGATTTTATTTATAACTCGTTGAAAGAAAAACATTTTAAGTTTTTACAAAAACTAAGAAAGATTTTTTTTATGTATTTTAAGATATACCACGCACACTTTTAATATAAAACACGTGATTTTACATCCGCCAATAGGACGCTCATATTGTAGCTGTTAGGAGTGAGGGTTTTGGTCGGACGGTAGAATTGTGATTGTAGACAATACCCTTTTTCTTGTGTCTTTTTATTCAATCTGCATAGAATCTATATAGATGATACACCACATATAGACGATACAATCTATGCCATATATATAGATGATCGTTGACGCATTGACATTTTTGAGAAAGTCATTAATGAACAATATAAACAGCAACGGTCTAATTATTGTGCCTTGACCCATCCCTATTTCAAGGTCGCAAATTTTATAAAGTTTATTGTTGTGATAAACTACTTGTTTTCTTTTTACCGACCGCCAACATATATCAGCACCTCAGAGGTAAATTGTATTAAGTCGCAAATGATAAATAGCTCAGAAAAGACGATTTAAGATTGTTTATCTCCTTGCGTTGATTGACTTGATACAGTTTTAAAGCAACGTATATTGAAACTGGCTAGAGCTATAGTTCCAAATTATTTTTCACTCGACAGACTATAAAGTATTGAGTCACTTGGCACTAAAATGTCATTTTTGATAAAAATGTGACTTGATGGTATTGTGATCATAACGATTTTGACATTTCGAGATTTCGATGGATCTCCACGAATTGAGGTCCCTACATAACGTTTTGACTATTTTTAGCATGATGTCTGTCGGTCTGTCTGTTCGTCTGTCTGTCCATCCGTTTGTCCGTACGTCCGTCTGTCCGTACGTCCGTCTGTCCGTACGTCCGTCTGTCCGTACGTCCGTCTGTCCGTACGTCCGTCTGTCCGTACGTCCGTCTGTCCGTACGTCCGTCTGTCCGTACGTCCGTACGTCCGTCTGTCTCTCTGTCTGTCTGTGTACACGTGCAGAACAAATTCAGCTAAAAGGATTTTTTTGATACCTCTTATTTAAGCTCTTGACTTTTGGTAAAAATCGGTTGACAAAAATTGGGAGTTTACTAGTGTCGATTTTAAAATTTTTGCAAATATTTAACAACAGAAAAATATTATAAAAAATTTATTTAACAAAAGTTGCTATAAAAGCAATAACAAACAACTTTTATTTGCGATACTTTTTGATAAAACGAAAAAAAATTGAATTTTTTTCGAAATGCAGAGCAAATTCGGCTAAAAGGATTTTTATGAAACTTCATATTTAAGCTTTTGACATCAATGGCACGAGTTGATCAACTTTTGGTAACAATCGGTTAACTAGAAATGGAAGTTTACTCGATTTTTAATATTTTTGTCGGTTTTAAGATTTTTGCGAATATATCACAACAGAGAAATATTTCGAAAAAATTTATTTAACAAAAGTTGCTTTAATAGCAATAACTAACAACTTTTATTTGATACATTATTTGATAAAGCAGCATAAATTAAACAAGAACTTTGTGATGGCGGTCGGTCCTGTGGTGGCCACGGCTGATTTTTTCTAAAAAACTGTGAATCAAAACACATAGTTTGATTACCGCGAAATTCCATAAAATGGAATCCCATGTAAAAGACATATGCTCCAGTAAAGAGATTTACGAATAAATATATAACAGTAACCTATATTTATCGTGAAACAGTAACTAACAAATAGCAAATCCAAAAACGTAATTCCCTTTACTAATTCCCAAGTGTATATACGTCGGAGTATTCTTTAATTTAGTAAACTGGAAACAAATATTTGCCTTTGTGCTAATATTCAGAATACCACAACATTTATTTAGTCCGTTATCTCTTCTCCCTGTTCTGGTCTCTCCTCTTCTTTTTCTGTTTATTCCCCGTTTGTTTATCGCTACAGATGTGTATATGAACAAACAGTCGAGCGAAAAAGGTTTTTCCGAACTGTCTCCCACTTGATATTAACAGTGTTCTGAATTACGGAATGTTAGAATTGCCCGCTGGGATAGGATTATGTTATACAGCCGTAAAGGTAACTCTGCGAAATTTTATTGTTGAAATATTATTAAGTTTGGGAACATTTTGGCGTCAGAATTAATTTATAAATTGTGGTATTCGAGGCTTGATTAAAAAAAAACAAAAAACATGTAGCGTTTCTTTTTCATATTGGGCACTGGATAGGTCAAGGCAGGGATAAAAGAGGCATAAACTCAAAGAGGGGACTCTGCAAGAGGTAAAAGCTTATGGCTCGTTTACATTTGGCTAGTAAACGATATATAAGGGCTACCTTTTAAGTTTTTACAAAAACTAATGTGGGTTTTACACATTGACGTCATATAAATAGACTCAGCACGCTCTATGCATTAGCATTGTTTGTTATGAAGCCAAAACCCTATGGAGACGAAAGGGGGATTTGCCCCGAGAAGCATAACAAGTTGCCTAATATACATTTATTTTATTCAGCTATTGCTAAGAAAAACGTTGGCGCCGTATTGTGTTTATGGTTATTTTGTTGTGTTATTTTTTCTATTTTACTAGTTTACCTTTTCATCTTTCAACTTTTAATAATATTGCCGTAAATTGCATTTTAAGAATTGCGAACTGTATTTCAACTACGTAGTATTTTAAATACTAAAAAGTAATGTTTCATTAAAATGTTACATATAGTTTTTAATCACTTACACCAATCAACACGAGCCTTTTTTTAGGCTTCGGTCAAATTATGCGGAATCCATCGGGAATAGATCTTTTTGACAGCTAAATGTTCATGCAAAATCGAATGTATTGCAGTCTGCGATATGCCAAAGGATGCCTCTACCTCACGGTAAGTCACATGCCGATCTTCTTCAATTATTTTACGCACAGCATCAATGTTTTTTTGAATTACAATCGATTTTGGTCGACCTTCACGAGATTCATCACTGACGGACGCACGACCACGACTAAATTCTGCAAACCAATTGTAAACAGTCTTTTCTGATGGCGCTTCATTACCAAAAGTTGAATGAAGCAAATCTATGTATTGTTGTTGAGTTAGGCCTTTACTAAAATCGTAAAAAATCATCCTACGAAAACTTTTACGAGTAATATCCATTATTTCACAAACTTGTTTTTTTTTTAACGCTCGCTGTCAACAAACTACTGGGTCAATTTATAACCCTCGTACTCCTGAAGGAGAGTTCATTCTTTAGGAATGTATGAAAGCAAAACGCAAAATTAAAAGGTTTTTTTTTATTTATATTTTTAATTTTTGGTCTTAGCTACGATGGCCATTAACCAATATATCTTTATTTTTATTATGGATACATTAATTTTTATAACAAATACAAACATCCATGTCATCACCGGAATTTGAACCCGAGCCCCCATGGTTAGCAGTCAAATGAGCTGACCACTACGCCATAGCGACCGAAATTTAAAAGGTACGTGTTACTGTTAATATTTTAATTTGTGATCGATATTAGCAGTGAGCTGCCGAATTTCACTTTCATTTCAGTAGATTTAAAATGAGATTTGTAAATGTGATAAAAATATTGTTAAAGCACTTTAGCAACGAGCGAGTGAGCAGCTTGGGATATGATAAAATCACACGAAATATGCAAAACAAATTTTAACGCTCTACATACTTTAAATTTACAACTTAAATTCATATTAATGAATACCAAAATAGAAGATTTTATTTCAAATTTGTACGCATAAAAGAATGGACATTATGCTTCCTTTGATAGATTCGTTTTTGTTTTCAATTGCTGAACGAGAAGTAGTGTTATGTTCACATCATTATTGTTTATTTAAGTTAAAAAATTTAAGTATCACTAATGGGTCTATTCTGTATGAGTTTTCTACCGCTGTAAGCGCTATAACTTTGTAAAATACAGCGCTATAAGGAAAGTGCTATTCTGTATTGACACACGTTGCTCTGTAAACTCTACACCGATGTAAAATATCGCTGTAACGTTACGGCGATATTTTTCTGGCCGTAAGTCAGTTACAGTACTGTATAGAAGTCAAGTTGTATATGTTTTTATTGTTCGTGTCACCTAAAAAATAAATTAATGGTCGAAATTTCGCCCTATTTCTAATGCAATTACTACAAGATGATCATAACAGGTAATTATGTTTAAAATATCACGTTACAACCACACATATTTTTTTTTTATGCATACATGTTTTTATTTATATATTTTTATATACAGGTTTTAGAAACACTGTATTTTTTAAGTTATGGATCCTATCAGGCTACTACAGGGGATCACAATTTCACTTCTTTGAGCCAGTCTATGGTTAGTAGATCGATAATAGAAAATTGTTATCTGATAACAACACATCTAATGCCAATTCATATAAAGTTCCCTACTACGAGGGAAGAAAATCGTGGAGTGAAAGAAGGGTAAGTTTTGCATAATATAGCAACAAAAGGAAGAATACCTAACTATGCTGAGATTGATGATGAGCTTGAACCTGTAAATAATGAAGATCCTGAACCTAAAAATAATGAAGATCCTAAACCTGAAAATAATGAAGATCCTGTACCAAATGGTAAAATTTTTTAAAAAGTATTTAAAATTTTCAAAAACTGATTTAATACTTTTTTTAACAGCTAATCAAGATATGAATTTGGGAAAGCAGATTAGTATTTTATATGTTCAGCAGTCCATTGTATAATTTGATGTAAAAAATATGTTTATATGGAATAAAGATACATAAGATGCAAAGAGAAACTTTTATTTTTATAAACAAATTATAACAATAATTAATAAAAATTACAAACGTAAAAAACATGAGTATATGTGTATATACAAATATGATATACAATTACCGATCGATGACACTGATTAATACCTCAAATTTTGAGGTTAGAAATAAACATAGTGAAGTTAGCTACAACGTAATATGCTCAGTATTTACAGAGCCGCCGTAACTTGGCACTTTACAGTGCCAAGCTCACTACAGCGCTATAGTGATAAAGTACTGTAAATTTTTTTTTACAGAATAGACCCATTATATTAGGTCGTCAAGGATGAAATTTGTACAAAAAAAGGCAAATTTGGTTAATAACTTACAAATATAAGGTATTATTTTATACATAAAAATATGCACCCATATTGTCTATACACTTTTGCTATTTAAGCGGCAGGTTGTTCAGGCCAGTGGTATAAAACCCTGGCGGACGAGAGTCAATGAATTCCTGGAAGGCCAGTTTTACAGCATTGTCGGAATTAAACTGTTTTCCTATTCAAAAATTGTCCAAAATGCGGAAGAAGTGGTAGTCAGTGGGGGCTAGGTCTAGTGAGTATGGAGGATGATGAAGAAGTTCCAACTCCAATTCTTGTAGTTTTGCCACAATTATTTGTGCAGTGTGTGGTCTAGAGTTATCATGCAATAAGATAGGAGTCGATCTGTTGACCAATCTAGGCTGTTTTTCTTTAAGTTTTTGCATCATTTTGTCCAGTTGTTTGCAGTATATTTCTGCTGTGATCGATGAGCCAGTTTTTTTTTTTTTTTTTTGTTTGTTTGGTTTTTTAATTACCTGTACGAAATTTGGCGAACCAATTTGATATTGTCTGCTGCATAGTAACACTAGAGCCAAATACACTATTAATGTTTCGCGCTGTCTGTGATGCCGTGGTTCCACGTAAGACGTTTGACCTTTGTAAAAATGTACAACATTTAATACAATAAATATATTATTATTAAGAACGCATACTTCATAATAGTGCGAATTTCCGACCGTTCCGTTTTCAACAAAATTAATTTTTTAAAAAAGTTGATATTTTTTAGAGCCTACAATGATTTCTTTAAACATGCGAGACTTTCAAACAAAAAAAAAAAAAAAAAAACAGAACGGTAAAATATTATGCCAATGTCAAATAATAAGCTGTTAAAGTGGACAATATTATTAACTACAAATTTCATCCTTGACGACCTGATATATCTGTCTGTACGGTAGAAATTGTAACCAAACGATTTTACGAGGGCAAAATGAAAAGTAGTGCGAATGAAAATGAAAGATTTCTTTTTACCGACCGCCAACATACAGTATTGGCCATAAAGATTGCAACTTTTAGCATCTTTCAATTTTTCAAATTTTAATAATAATATTGGAAAATAAATACTCTTAATTCTATAATTTAATCATATTTGGTTTGTTACATCAATCAATAATCAAATAATCTGACTTACAGATTAATAAAAAATTAATTCTTCATTTTTGCTTGGACAAAAATATTGCAACTACTTGAATTTTCTTGTTATATGCAGATTTTATCCATAAATAATATGTTGTGCACAAGTAATATTTCAGTTTATATTTGTCAATCATGGGTCGTAGTAAAACTGTTTCAAGTGAAATTAGAAACTTCATAATTTCTGGTTTTAAAGACGGACTGCTGCAAAATGTGATTTCACAAAATTTAAATGTTCATAAATCTACTGTGTCGCGAATTATAAAACGATTTTGAGAAGAAGGTACGTTTGAAGTTTCAAAAATTCCAGGACGGCCACGAAAAACTACAAAACGAACTGATAAAAAAATTATTTTTTCCTACTCTTTACTCCTTTTTTTACTCCTTTCTGTCATCGGAGAAAATTTTGGGCCTTTTGCCACAAATGGATCAAGAAAACATCTCAACAAGAACTATTCGCAGAAGATTAGTTAGTGAGGATCTTTTTAGTCGCCTTCCTGCTAAAAAACCACTTCTATCCAAAAAGAATGTGAAGGCCCGATTAAAATTTGCTAAAAATCATATTGACTGAACTGTGGATCAATGGAAAAAAGTTATTTTTAGTGATGAATCTAAGTTCAATTTGTTTAAAAGTGATGGTGTAAGTTACGTTAGGAGGCCTGCTAATAAAAGATTTGTTCAAAAATACACCTTGCCAACAGTTAAACATAGCGGAGGCGGTGTGATGGTATGGGGCTGTTTCTCGGGATATGGTATGGGTCCTCTATACCACATTGAAGGAATAATGGATCGTTTTAAATATATAGACATCCTTCAAAATGTTATGAAACCTTATTCTAATGAGTTCATGCCTTTAAAACATATTTTTCAACATGATAATGACACAAAACATTCTTCGAAGTTGGTAAAAAAATGGTTCGAGGATTCAAAAATTAACGTAATGGCTTGGCCGTCACAGTCACCCGATTTAAATCCAATAAAAAACCTTTGGGAGATTGTCAACAGAAAGATTAGAAACAAAACACATTCAAATATTGAAGAATTGTTTAAAGCTTTGCAGGGTGCCTGGTCTAATATTGATAATGAAATGATCACGAAATTATTAGAATCAATGGCGAAAAGATGTCGGGAAGTTATAAATACTGGTGGTTACTATACAAAATATTAAAAATGATCTGTTAATAATAATTCATTTTCTTAATTAATAAAAAAAAAAGATTTTTTTAAGAGTAGTTGCTATCTTTATGTCCAGGTAAAAATGATAAATACTATAAAAAAAAAATAGAATTTACTATTAAAATTTAATTTTTTACTATAATATATGTAGAGGATTGTTAAAGGTAAGAATTACATTTTTTTAATTTTAAAAATATTGAATAGAATAAAAATAAAATAGGATTATCAAAAGTTGCTATCTTTATGGCCAATACTGTATATATGGTATAAGGGAGGTAACCTAACGGCCGATTTTGACATTTCGATGGATCTCCACGAATTGAGGTCCCTACATAACGTTTTGACTATTTTTAGCATGATGTCTGTCTCTCTGTCTATCTGTATGTCTGTCCATCTGTCTGTCTGTCTGTTTGTCTGTCCGTCCGTCTGTCTGTGTACCTGTGCAGAGCAAATTCGGCTAAAAGGATTTTTATGAAACTTCATATTTAAGCTTTTGACATCAATGGCACGAGTTTTGGTAAAAATCGGTTGACTAAAAATGGGAGTTTAATCGTGTCGAACAGCAAAATATTTCGAAAAAATTTATTTAACAAAAGTTGCTATAAAAGCAATATCTAACAACTTTTATTTGAGAAAAAATTTTTAAAACGAAAAAAATTTTAAAAATTTTTCGAAATTTTTAAGTTTATTGTTTCATACTTATATGAACGTTTCCATGGTCATGATAAATAATATCTTTGTTAGACAATATTAGGCCAAGTTATTTCCACTCTGCTGCTAGAATGTATTTTATACAAGTACTTTGTGATGGCGGTCGGTCCTGTGGTGGCATTTTACTATTCGTATTAACAACCGGTATGTAAGTGTTTCAATATTTTAACAACCGATACACACGTGCTTAGTTCATAAAGCTCTAGTTATACCCAGGAAACTATAAAAGTGCATACATCCATACTCTTACCGGGACTCGAACTCAAGACAATTGCACACAAAGCAGGCTATCTACCTCTGAACTTCCAAAGCCGTAATACTCTATATATTGCACATAGATGCAAATCTTATCTTGTCTCATCTGTCAGTAGAAATTTTATATTCTGTGCGAGAGGTTTCATTATTTTCAAAAATATCTCTTTCAACAGTTTTACAGTAAGCACATTTTATTGTAACCTAAAATTGCTGAATAACACTTTTCAGAAACAGAATTTTTGCTTTATTATATTTTTCAGTTGCTTAATTTTCTATGAAAAATGCTGATTCAAGTTTAATATTGTGATCATTATTTTTAACATTGTTGAACCTTTGAAATTAACCGTTAAATATAATGTAGGTACCATGATAAATGAAGTAAATCTGACTCAACATACATGCCTCAACTCCAGGGCTGATATTATAAATATTTAACAACCGATACTCTAAAAAAATTGATGTGAAGTGGGAATTATTACATATTTCAGGGTATTGTAGTTATTTAATAAGTGTAAAAGCCATCAGAATACTGAACGTTTAGTAAAATATATTTTTCTCACGATCGGGTGTAAAACCGACTTAATGTACCTAGTTTTTGACATAAAATGTCACTTTATTCCCTACGGAAATTTTTTGAACTTAATGCATCATTTTCATGGTGGTGTCAAAGGCGCGACAGGGGTGAGAGGCGTGGTGTTATATTTACAAGTTCGAATTTCATGGTGGGGTTGGAGGTGTGATAAGTGCGCGTTTTCGGTTTTGACAACATTTGTATCTAACCCAATTCTAACCTAAAAGTTTATACAAGTGTTTGGAGTAAACGGTTATTCAATTTCATTAAATATGTCGTCAAATCGAAGGAGACGTCTAGCTCTTTTTTATACATATTTAGACTTATTGCGATATGAAGAAAAGCAATGGTGGGTACGTCCCATATATACATAGAAACAGAAGGCAACAGGGAGATTATTTTAACTTGTTGCAAGAAATGAGACACAAAAAACACAGACAATTACTTCAATTACAAGAAAAGAATTTAATACACAATCTTTTTTACTTGACATCACAGTTTAGAATGAAGATTCTGTTGGCCTCTGCTTGGGGGTGTATTATTAGTATTCCCACTGCATGACATTTCTGAAGACCAGATATTTGAAACCGAATCCATAATAATAAACTTTATGACTGCCGACAACATTGTAAAAGTCGCTATTTCGCTACATCAATTTACGTTTTTTTAATTTTTTTTAGGAAATTAGTATAAGTGTCTCACTAAAGATCTCACCATTCCGAAAAAATATATCTGTTTCTATGGTTTCGACGGTGCGGCCAGCGCTAGAATTGAAATTTCTGAACTTGCGACACCACGCTTGTAACACGGCGCCTACGACACCATGGTACGGGTTTTTTCAAAATAGAGCGATCCTATTGGTTGAATTTCTTGTTCCACGCTTCCAACACCAGAATGAAAATGATACATGATTGCCTCAATAAAGTGACAGATTTAAAAAACACAAATTCTATAATTATCTATTATTTATTGTAATACTAATATTGGTCTGGGAAAAAGTTGCGTTTTTGCCGATGGACGGCGCCAATTGCAAATAACTCAGGAAACACAGATCGCAGCGACACCACTAAGCGCTCGTTGGAAAGGTGACAGTTCGAGCGTTACTTTGAGTGTCTAAACATCAAAATTTGTGCAGTGGTTGGAAAGTTGTTTGCGTTTGAAAATGGAGAACAGTAATGAAAAATTGCGCTAGATTTTACAATATTATTCCGACAAAGAGTAGAACGCTGCGCAGGCTTGTGAAAAAAATTGTGCTGTGTTCGGTGAAGGTACTTTATCAAAATCTGCTGCGCGGAAATGGTTTACTCGCTTTCATTCTGGTAATTTTAATGTGAAAGATGACTCACGCTCTGGTCGTCCAATCAGTAAAAAATCTGATAAAATTCTTGAAAAAGTCCAGCAAGATAGGCATATTAGTAGTGTCGATATTGGTACGGAGCTAGGCATTGACCACAAAACTGTTTTGAACCATTTACGGAAAGCTGGCTACAAAAAGAAACTCGATATATGGGTTCCTCGTGAATTGAGCGCGAAAAACATGATAGACCGAATTAACATCTGCGATGCGCTGCTGAAACGCAATGAAATCGAGCCATTTCTGAAACGTGTCATAACCGGTGATAAAAAATGGAAGCGTAAAAGATCGTGGACAAGGGATGGTGAGCCATCACAAGCGTTCGCGAAGCGAGGATTGACGCCGAACAAGGTGATGCTGTGTGTGTGGTGGAACTGGAAGGGAATCGTCCACCATGAGCTGTATCCAGATACAGCATCGGAACTAGGGTGCATCCTTGGCGTCACCTTATCTTAATACTTAAATTAAAGGATGTAAAATTATTTAAAATATAATATTTTGTAGGGAAAATTATGCTCAAAATATATTGTCACTTACTAGATACCTACACAATATTGTAAATAAATCCCAAGAAAACGCTACAATACAATCTTCAGCTTCACTGTCCCTTAAGAGCCAGTGAATTTATCTGAACGTTCGTTCTGCATATTATATTGGAAAACGTCTTCACATCTCTAGAAATCTTATTACAAGAAATCAACCAGTGAAAATGTATGTACACAAAACCAGACGTACAAGGCTAATAAAACAACAAGTTTTAGGACCTCTGGCATATTCCCCAGCGTTCCAAACTTTGCCAATAACTCTGTTCACTCTAAAAGAGTAAATAAACTCGTACACATATATATCTGTCTCTCTTTCACTCACTAGAAAAGCGAGTTTCAGTTTACGGAGTGCAGAAAAAAATTGTGAATATTTTGTTTAACAATTTTGAAAACTATTGGTTGCTGTCATTTTTTGCAAAATTTTGAAGTTGTAATTTGTGACCATACGTCCGTTATTTTAGAACGCTGTTATTTACATTTATTTATTTCTCTAGTGTAGTTTTTCCTTACACTAAAGTACTCTTTAAAAGAATTAACCCACCCCAATATAAATTACATAATAAAATATTAAACACTAATGTATAATGTAAAAGGTATATAATAATGTAAAAAATTGATGTTAAGTGTGAATTTTCACACATTTCAGGGTTTCGCAGGTATTTAGTAACTGAATGATGATTATTTGGGATGTCAAAACAACTTTAATATCAAAATCTTTTTTTATGAATTTTAATTCGAATGCCTAATACCATTATTTAAGTATCTAAATATGTGCAGTATTTTTTTTTATATAGAAAGGTTCATTAAGATTTTGAAAATTGCACCTATGGCTTCCATTGGTTGCTTAAGTCATAAGCCTCGCCCTCTGATTTCGTATACATTCAAACATAGAATTAAATTATAATTTCAACATTTCCCACTGGTTATTAAATTTATGCTTTTAAAAATGAAATACAACATTTACCAAAATATAACTAGAATTTTGACAAAATAATTTAAACAAAATAAAAATGCAAAAAAAAAAACAGAAAAATTTAAATTGTCAGGAATCTCTAGTTTGCAAATTACGAAGCGACGACACAACGCACTTCGCTACGAGCACTTACTTATCTACTGTGTTACATAGCGAATTAAATATTTAACATATTTTAGTTAAAACATAAATAATGCGTTATTTTCCGAAAACATAATCGGATCAAAAATTCCTGTTGTACTATTCCGGTTCACACCAATGTACATTACTTAGAATTTTTTCAGATTTTTTGTTTAACCCATCTGGGCTATCGCGTCAAAATAAATTATTTTGCAAAAATAAAATTTTGATTTACCCTGTTCAGAATTTTAAAATAATTTTTTTTTTCGATGAGCAGATATTTGTTTATATTTTTAGGGGGAAATGTTTTAGTATTTTTCCTATGTGCGGGTCAAAGAGTTGTATAAGCATGCCAAATTTCAACTCTCTTTTTTTTAGTTTAGCCGTTTGGCAATAATTTTCACCGAACAGGCAGGCAGACAGACAGACAGACAGACAATCGACAAAATGACGGTATAAGGGTTTTTTGGTCATACCTACAAAACCCTAAAAATGTATAGGTAAATCAAATGTACCCGGGAGCCAATAGCCTTTGAAGCTGAGGCACCCGTAAAATATTCTTAAATAAAAAAATAAGTGGGCCCACAACCGTATAGTTTCTTATACGAGGGTTAATAATGGGCGAAGAGTTGATTCAATTTGAATTGGATGAAGTTAGGCGTATGGCTAGAGAAAGAAGTCTCAGGTGTCGAGCAAGTTCCACATTAAGGTAATGATTTGTTTGCCAACACAGTTGGCAACGGGTGCACTAGTAAATAAATAAAGAGGATGCAATGGAACAGAATTATGAATACTATTCACAACGCTCGACGAGTCAATTTACCAATCAAATGTTCGAATTACTAAACCGAGTTCGTATTACTAAACATTTACACAATGACATACTTTTCTCTGTAATCACATCTAGAGTACTAATTTCATAAGTTTTATAACATGTTCAAACCCGCATATAGTAATAAAATGATTTTTCATATATAAACTTGAACATTTATGAGGGAGGTTTATCTGACGTAATCGACGAGGGATCACAGAATATTATGACGTCATCCGTTTCGAAATGTCAAATAACGAAGATAGAACGGATGAGAAAGAAAAAGAGAGAAACAGGGTATTTGAAAATATTTTCCAACAGAATTACATTGGACGAAAATCTGACTGGTTAAATCAGGAAAATTAAGTTTTAGATTGACAGGAATTTAAATTTAATTTGAGATGGGGTTGTGTTTAATATAACCAGATGGCAGCACAACTCTGGGCTTCAATTTTTTTGATTACTGCTTTAAAGACCACCAACTGTGCTTGAAAATACGATATTAACATTTTGACGGAAATTATGGAAAACTAAAAATAGGAAATGCAAAACTGACGGCATTATATGAAAGCCACGTGGTCAGTTTGACATTGCCATTGCTCCTATAATTCCTATACAGGGTGTCCAAAATATCACCCGAAGAATGGGGATCGAGGGAATTATAAAATATACTCATATCTCGCTATACGGCTGCTCTTTATACGACTTTTCGCTATAACGGCCGTCTTTAATTATGGCACTTTTTCGATTTCGTTAAACGGCAAGAAAAAAATGTGTTGAACCTGGTGAGAAAATTGTCCAAATATGTAACTCAGTTGGACTGGCGAAGTCTACCGTTCAAACTATTCGCGATAAAAAATAAAAAATTAAAGCACATTCGCAATCTGCTAATAAAATCACCAAAGAAGAAGCATTATGAAAAAAATCAGCTGTGATTCTAGCAGCAGAGTAGAAATAACTTGGCCTAATATTTTCTAACAGAGATATTATTAATCATAAGTAGGGTTGTACATCGAAGGCAAAACATCGATGTTTAACATCGATGTTAACATCGGCACCTTACTATCGATGTTGAAAAAACATCGAAGGAAAAACATCGATGTATCGGAAACATCGATGTTTTATTAATATTAAAAAAAGCTATTTATTTATATTATATAGGTTTTATTTACTAATGTAAAGATAAAATACGAAAAAAGTAACACATAATACACAAAAAGCATTTATTAGATTTTGAAATAGAAATATTCCTTTTTAATAGTAATTAATTTTACATTAATATTATTATACCCAATATAATAATCCTAATTTGTACCTATAGTCTATTACAAACGATTAGGCGGAACTAGATTTTCAATTCTAGTTACTTTTACCGATTAATTGAAGCTTTTGATCATTTTGTTCAGGAAAAGCCAACTTCAATATATAAAAAAATAGCTAATGACAATTTACAAAAATCCGGGGATTGGAGGAATAACAACTGGGAAAGTGTCAACAAGACTCAAAAAGAAAAAGTGTGTTGACGTCGCTGGTCGTTCGCATTGTTTGCAAAAATTAGAAGTTTCTCCTTATTTTTTCGTATTCTGCTAACTGCTAAGAAGAATAAGAACTAACACTATTAGTATTGTTATCACAATAGATGGCGCTTATATTTTGTGTACTAATTTTAATAAAAATTAAATTTTTAAGGTTACAGCGCCTCCAGCGGTAGTTTCTGAATTTCAAAGTTTAAACATCGCCATCGGTAGTAGACATCGTTGTTTTATCGATACTATCGCCAGCTGACCATCGATGGTAAAAACATCGATGTTTTTAAAACAAACATCGATGTTTTCGATACATCGATGTTTTTTTCCCATCCCTAATCATAAGCATGGAACCGTAACATATAAGTATAAAAAAATCAGCTGTGGCCACCAAAGTACCGACCGCCATCACAAAGTACTTGTATAAAATACCTACATTCTAGCAGCAGAGTAGAAATAACTTGGCCTAATATTTTCTAACAGAGATATTATTTATCATAACCATAGAAACGTTACATATAATTATGAAAAAATACTTTTTTTTTCGTTTTATCAAAAAACGTCTCAAATAAAAGTTATTAGTTATTGCATTTATAGAAACTTTTGTTAAATATTTTTTTTCGGAATATTTTTCTATTGCTAAATATTCGCAAAAATCTTAAAATCGACACGAGTAAACTCCCATTTCTAGTCAACCGATTTTTATCAAAAGTTGATCAACTTGTGCCATATATGTCAAAAGCTTAAATATGCAGTTTTATAAAAATCCTTTTAGCCGAATTTGCTCTGCACGTGTACACAGACAGACAGACAGACAGACAGACAGACAGACAGACAGACAGACAGACAGACAGACAGACGGACGGACGGACGGACGGACGGACAGACGAACGGACGACGGACAGACAGACTGACAGACATCATGCTAAAAATAGTCAAAACGTTATGTAGGGACCTCAATTCATGGAGATCCATCGCAATCTCGAAACGTCAAAATTGGTATAATCACAATACCTCCCTTATATATGTTGGCGGTCGGTAAAAATCTACAAACTTAATCCAAAATATTTTTAAATAATTCCCCCGGCACTTTTATCCAGGATTGGAATGTTTAATGGTCACCTTAGATAATTATGTTGGATAATAAGATGTCGAATAAATCCAAACGTATATATAAATGTCTTAAGAATGTGAACAACTAAATCCAATTTATTTTAAACAAAATAAAAAAAAAATTGCTAAAGTTGATACTAAATAACCTCGAAATATGTTTGAAAGATGAACAGTTGTTCGCTACGGTCACATGAATATGCGCATCCAATACTGCGCCATTATTGGTTCATTCTGTCGAATATTTTAGGTCGAGACAATAAAAATTGGTTGGTTTTCAGTATCGTACAAGATCTCGTACGAAAATCCTGCAGTACACGATACAATAATTTGTGTACTATAAATCGTACGAGATTCAAAACGAGAAATCGCATCGTGTACTACAGGCATAAGACTCCTTTCTTTAGTCTTTTTATTTAAAGTACACCATATACATCCCTCGTGTTAAAAATTTAATAAACACTGACCCAACCCAGTAAAATTTTAAAAAACAAAAAACTAAACTATTACTATTTAATCATCGAGTAATTTCGTTGTCTGTACACATAACAAGCGTATTCATAAACATGGCTATTGGATGTAAAGCGAAATAGTGATATGTTCGCAAATATGTCCTGGAATGTAGGACAAGAGGACATGCGAGGACAAGGGAGAGGACAGCCGTGTATTGGTTTCAATACACAGCGACGTAGCAGGACTATACGGGAGCAAACAATCGAGATATTCAAACTATTCTAAAATGCAGAACTCAACTCCGTATACCTTTTTCGTTAATAAAAAATAAAACTAACCACGAAAAAGTTTGAGACACAAAAAATAGGGCATTTTTAATTATAGTAGGTTTTTATTTAGTTAGTAGCGTTTGGTAAAATTGTTTGATTTAATATAGGTAGGGAAATATTTCAGGATTTTTATTTTTTTTTTTTATTTAAAAGATATCGTTAAGGGGTAATAAACAATGAGGTAGTATAATATAGAGACTGAACGAGGACAAATTGTTATGAAGCCAACACCCCTTTAGGCGGGGAAACGGGGGTTGCCCCGAGGAGTTGTACAGTTTGCATTCATCAATGTTTTGCTGATAAGAATTTATTTATTTATTTAATTTATTTTAGTACAAATTAGACTTATAAATTTTACAAAATTAATATTATAATATAAATATAAAGAACACCACTTATGGCGGGTTGCTAACGTAAGAGTTTTCTCTAACTCGAGTTAAAATCATTTGTTTTTGTATCTTACAACATACAAAAACAAATGATTTTAACTCGAGTTAGGGATAATTCT
Source organism: Liopterus haemorrhoidalis (assembly GCA_963971575.1). Classification (NCBI taxonomy): domain Eukaryota; kingdom Metazoa; phylum Arthropoda; class Insecta; order Coleoptera; family Dytiscidae; genus Liopterus; species Liopterus haemorrhoidalis. Next base: position 6,074,409 of record OZ020625.1, read on the forward strand.
TACTTTAGCAACCTGCCATTAGACAGTGAACTGTCTGTATGTAGCTACATAAAAAATATTACAAATATTTGGTAAGTCGACAGTACTATTATAAAAAAGTTACATTGCTAAGATTTAAACTGATTAAAATTTAAAGTAGTTTCCCTATTTTTTGTTCTCTATTTTAATGTTCTACAAAAAAAATTTGCATGTGATTTATAATTGTTTTTATTAATTATTATATTATATTCTTGCGTATATTTCATAAAGGCGTTATAAATAAAAGGTACATGATAAGTGAAGCATTTTTGACCTATCGACTTATTAGTTTTGGTTACTACTGCATTGGATTTATTTCTTGTATTATATTCATGCGTGAACATTATTAAATTATTTGAATATTTATTAATGTATTGAAGAATTGAGTACGTGTATAACTGGGATAAATTGAGTACCGTCGCCTCTTCATACAATTTTGAAGTGGAGTATAAAATTGGTTTTCCTAAAATAATCTTAATTATTCTTTTTAATATGACTTCCAGTTTATTTATCTATACATCAGATGCGCTTCCTCATCCTATGATACCATATGATACTACAGACTGTACAAAACTGTAATAAAATGTATGAAGTGATTTTATACTAAATATCGCAGTTTCCGGAAGAAAAAAATGTTTGTTCGAAGTCGGTTACAGAGGATTTGTATGTGACGATCCTATCTAAGATGTTTATCAATTACTACGCCAAGATATTTTGTAGAATCTACTGCGTTTATGTAGATATCACATAGACAGCGGTTACTATTGTTACATGAGTGTATTAAAATTTTATTTATAATTTGAAAATTTTCATAAATGCTGAAATTTATAAAAACGTTTTTTTTATAATTTATGGATAATTTATTTATGTCCAGCCAGTTTTTAATAACATTTAAATCCTGGACAGCTTTATCTTCCACATTTTCCTACTTTCGCCCTTGAATGAAGAGAACAGTATCATCCGCGAAAGACAGTATTCATCCTTGTAAATTAGATATTAATAATAAATCATTAATATAGATAAAAAATAAGATGGGACCGAGAACCGTCCCATGGGGTACCCCACATGTTACAGTTTTTTTCGAACTTTGAATTGAAAGTAAAAATATATTTTTTTAATACTGTAAACTGCAAATTTTAATAAAATAAATTTCATAAATAATATTAAATTAACCTGAATTTATTAGCATATATTTAAGATAATTAGTAGGTTTCTAAATTACATACATTTAAATTACAATATGATCGAAAAAAATGTTTAGTAGGCCCTGAATTGAAAATGTTAAGGCCCGGTCTTTCCACCTTCAGATAAAGTTCCAGGTAACTATCTGACAGATAAGGTTATTTTTAACTTCATCTGCTGAGTAAATGTCATCCCTTCTTTCTATACAAACGTTTGGAATATCCTGTATGTATTTTAATGAAAAAATAAATATTGTTTTTAAAATTTTAAGTGGGATATCACATGAAAGCTCTTAATGCGTGGATAAACAAATTTTTATTTTTGAAAAATCATTTTTTTAAATTATATTTTCACCAAAAATATGTCAAAATTCATCCCCCGCCTTATTTCTCAGAGAAGTTGATCTAAAAATCTGAAAAAAAAATCTTCAAAATGTACACTGATGGGAACCGGAATAGATTAGAAATATGTTTCGGAAATTAAAAACAAAACTGAACCTATTTCTCAATATATTTCTTATTAATTTAAAGAAGACTTGAATGCGAAGCAAATGCAGAAAAAATTGCTGGGATTTCATAATTTAACCCTTTGCACTCCGTTGTCGCCGATAATGCGACATTCAAAATATGAACTTTAAATCCACTGTTTTGCTTATTTGAGCGCTTTTGTATAAACTGAAGCGTGTGTTTATCTTAACACTTAAACGTCCGGCGATAATTTGCGAATTTTAAGAATTTGTCTCTTTAAGGAAAAATCAGTGCAATTTCAGCAAAAACTTAAATTACAAAAATTGTTTAGAATAAGAAGACAAATCTTTTATCTAAATGCATTTTTTTGATTGGATAAATATTTGAACGTTATGGTGGGAAAATACCAATAATATATTTTTTTAAAAACCTCCCTTACTAATGCACGAAAGTAACTAATTTAGTGCTGGAGTCGTTGGTACACTATATGAGTCATTAGGTTGGAGTGCAAAGGGTTAAATTTGATTGTAACAATTTTTTCAAATTTTGTTTAAAATATTAAGGCCCGGTCTTTCCATCTTCAGATAAAGTTCCAGGTAACTATCTGACAGATAAGGTTATTTATAACTTCATCTGCTGAATAAATGTCATCCCTTCTTTCTCTACAAATGTATCTATCGGATAGTTATCTAACGTATAATGAGACTGACGTATTGAATTCACTGACTGGTATTGACATTTATTCAGCAGATGAAGTTACAAATAACCTTATCTGTCAGATAGTTACCTGGAACTTTATCTGAAGGTGGAAAGACCGGGCCTAAGTGCATTATATTTATAATTAAAAATTATAGTTAAAACTAAAAATGATTTGAGATCTATGCTGGGTAAAATACTTTTCTGATGTATTCGAACTTCAAAAAAATACACGCATTATCTTACCTATAAATACAAAAAAATCCATATCATTATTAGTAGAGCCCTGCAAATCCGCGGGTATCCGCGGATTATCCGCGGATACCCGCAACTTTTCTGCGGATGCGGATAAATTATCATTTAAACCATGCGGATGCGGATCGGATGCGGATTAAATATCATATCCGCTTATCCGCAATATCCGCGTGAATATTAAATCTTCGGTTACTTTCGGAGAAACAAGCAATTGTGTTCTGACTACGCAGTCCTCGGTTATTTTCGGTTGTCTGTATATACATGATATTTTGTAGCATTCAATCTCACTTTATGTTATTTTTATTAACACAATTGTCCATGATCAAGACTGAGTTGAGACAATCAACTTAACTTTCTTTTTATTATTGAATATATTATAGAAAATAATATTTTGTACAAAAGTTTCCTGGTACACTTTCGACTTAATTCTTCCTATCTCTGCTCTAGTTCTGGCTTTTAAATCTGATAAAGGTTTTTTTTTACATAAAACTGATTAGTAAGTTTTATTTAAATACCAAAATTTACCTACATAATTTTTTCTCGAAAATTTTATTATGTAACCTGCCAATTTTTTATACTAGCCGAAGTAAAAAGTCTTGCAGATCTCAAAAATTTGAAAAATGACACATGTTGCTATTTGAAAAAGTTGCAACGCCTAACTAATACGCGAAATGGCGTCAGAGAATTACTTGATCCTAAAAATATGAAGCACCTTCTATCAAGTAACTTTTATGATTTTTTTTTTAAATTCAAAATTAAAAAAAGTAGCATGCCACTTACTCCCTACGAAAAAGAACGCTTAGGCCCCCCAAAATTGTTATCTCTCTCTAGATTTAAATAAGTTATTAGCGCATCTAGGCCTTAAAACTTTTGGGGTCCCTTAGGTTAGGTTAGTAATAAATAAGCTGGTAAATCCAAAAATTTTCAGTAGCGTTTTAGAGCAGAGATTACCTAAACAGGCGAAATATGTTAGTTCTTTCCAAACTGACAGCAAAACCTGTAGTGCGGATAGTGCGGATATTTTTGCGGATGCGGATCGGATGCGGATTTGTTATTTACAAAAGCTGCGGATGCGGATCGGATGCGGATCATGGATGTGCGGATGCGGATCGGATGCGGATACAGAAAAGCTTATCCGCGCAAGGCTCTAATTATTAGCCATAATTTAGCCATGAATTAAAAAAATAATTACTTTTGTCAAAAACACAAAAACTGCCATATTTTTCAAAAACACAATCTAAAATTCCTCTCGTACGTTTTTGAATCAGATCAATGTACATTACCTAAATTTTGTTCAGATTTTTCGTTTAACCCTTTTTGGTAAAAGGGTGCGGGACAAGAACTTTTGCACATTTTTGGCTAAATTCCTGTTAAAAGAAACGAATTTCAAAAAACTAGCTATCGTTCCTTAATCCACGCCTTAAGAGCTTTCTTTTGATACCACACATTAAATTTTAATATATATATATTTTTTTATCAACGACACAAAAAATTAACATTTTTCGAAAAACTAATTTGATCAAAAATTCCTGTTGAACTATTTCGGTTCCCATTAATGTTCATTACGGAGATTTTTTTCAGATTTTCAGATCAATCACTCTAGGAAATAGGGTGGGGGACAAAGGTTTTTTGAAACAATTTTGGCAAAAATCCAATTAAAAAAAAATATTTTTCAAAAATAAAAATTTGTTTGTTGATCCACGTATTAAGAGGTTTAATTTGGTATGCCACTCAAAATTTAAAAAATATGTTAATTTTTATTAAATACATAATTGTATTTAATTGATTTAATTATTATTTTTTTATTTTTTATTAAATACATAATTGTTTATATTTATCTCGGGATATACTTTTTTGAACTCTCAGTATTTTTCTTATATGTGGATCAAGGAGTTGTACCATGTGTTCTAAAAGAAATTACATAAGGGGTGGCTGTGGAAAAATAAAATAATGTGTACTGCAAGCTTTAACTGTCAATTAATTAACTGTCATCACTGTTGTTGTCATAAGTTTCTATAGAAAATTAGTAAGTCAACTATTATATAAAGCTTGCAATAGACATTATTTTATTTTTCCACAGCCAACCCTTATGTAATTTCTTTTTGAACACATGGTATAACCATGCCAAATGTCAACATTCTATGTTAAGCCGTTTGGCAACAATTTCCACCGTACAGACAGACAGACACATGAGTGACGTTATAAGGTTTTTTTGGTGGTCATACCTACAAAACCCTAAAAATGGACCTTACACATTTTTAAACATTTTTACTAATTAAAAAAAAAACTTTCAGCCACTGCCACAATTTAGTTTCTAAATATCTCTCAAAGCACATTGTTACAAAATTTCTCATTACAGAAAATGTACTGCGAACAATAATTCTAAAACTGTTTGCTCACACAAAATTCATCCAAAATAGACATCCGTATACGTTGGAATATGTGAATGTGTACACGTGCCTTTATATGTCACCGTTTGTCTATCTGTGCATATATGTGCATATAATCATTTACATGTATGCATCCCTTTATACGCGTGCCCTGTATATGTATATGTGTATTACCATAGAGATTGGATATACAAAACATCGTACAAGAGAGAAGATAGGCTAGCAGCGGTACCACAACACCAGTACCAAACAAGTGTGTTAATTACCTTTGATAATTACACAAATGTTTGTTTTTGTCTTAATGCGCTCTCGGAGCTAGCTATTTATACAGGGCAGCTAACTGGAAAATTGTATCACTGTGATTCTTAAAAGGTTATAGTACCCCGGGATTGCTCATTACCGTCCTACGTTTATTACAGGAGGTACTCATTAAAAGGGTATTTATTAGCCGGGGGTAAATAGTGGTATAACAAGACACGTTTCGACCAAATTGGTATTTTTTCGGGAGTTTTAATGACCTATAAAATGTAATAGCCAACAGGTGTGGCGTTGATGATTAGGGATTTAGGAAATGATCAGTAAAGCCCGGACAAAAAAGATTTTCTAGGAATTTAGTTAAAATTATATATATATATATATATATATATATTGTCGGGACAAGAACGGGACCTAGGGTAATGGAAAAAATTTAACCACAAAAAATTGTTTTATTATTAAGTCTCACAAAAGAAATATGCAGATGGTCTGCTGCAGCAGAAAGTTAATTATTTTATTTATTGTACCAGTTCAACAAATATTTTTAAGAGCAGGTTCTAACTTATAAATTGTTGTTGCTATACCAATATAATTCAATATTCATTTAGTCAATAATCGGGATTTTTGAAAATGATTTAAAAAATAGTTTTGTTTCTCTAGTTATAGCCGATAGTGTATGCATGTATGTGTTTCTATAATGTCCATAGAAGCACATTCTACATAACAATGACTTACATTATAAAATTAACAAAAATTTCTACAAATACCTTTCCAGTCGCTCCAATTTTGGTCTGCATGGAATCCAAACATTAAAGTCTACACTATAACACACTATTACAAGTATTTTCTGCACTTTTATCACTTAAAAATAACTAAAAACGTCAGAAAAAAATGAAGACGCCACTTGCAAAAATCACGTATCACTACATATCAAGATGGTTAATCATGATAAAGCTCATTAAGGAATATAGTCATTAACAATTAATAAATAAGGAACAGAATTGCTTAAAATAATTCTTTATGAGAATAAACACATATATTAATATTTTATCAATAGTATACAGGTGGTTGAAATTGAACTGCCGGGCCCAATACACTATTTTTTATGATTGAAGATGAAGTATAACGTTAAATTTGGAAGTTACTTGGTACTACATGATCTAAAATAGTTTATATTTTGTTACTTTGTATCTTTATATAAAAAGTTATACATTTTGATTGAGGATTTATTAAAATTTCAGAGCTATAGCGTTGGAGACACGGCCTATATGGTAAAATGGGAGGACAGTGGTGTTAATAGGATGGTTTTTGGGTTATCAATGATAATTCTGAGATCTCAGAAAGGGATAAAAATTACTATTGGAAGTATAATGGAGTTATCTCTCGAGAATTTTATACAGGTTAATTTTTTTATTTACGGGTTCATTTGGAGGGCTAAGGTTCCCCCCCTCGGACATTATGACCTTAAGGCCCGGTCTTTCCACCATCATTTAAACCACTAGGTAACTATCCGACAGATAATGTTATCTGGAACTTTATCTTCTGAATAAATGTCATTACCAAGCAGTGAATTCAATACATCAGTCTCATTATCCGTTAGATAACTATCCGATAGATACATTTGTATTGAAAGACGGGATGACATTTATTCAGCACAGAAAGTATCATATAACCTTATCTGTCAGATAGTTACCTGGAGCAGTGTTTCCCAACCGCCGGTCCTGTATATATATATATATATATATATTTATCTGACCGACGTTGTCAAGCCATGTACATGCAACAGACAACCACAGACCCACCGCATCTAATGGGATTTCAGGAGTATATGTATCAAAAATAGAAAGAGCGCACTTTGCACTCTTGGAGCAACCTTCAAGGGGTAACGAATTACGAAAAAAAATTTTTTGCTATATTTGATAACCGGTATTAAGCCCCATACATGTTTACGTCGTAATCAGGTCATTTGTGTATAATTTGTATATGCTGACGACGTACTCAATCCCGTACAGTGTTGTCGGTACTTACATCGTTTCTGTAAACAAATATCCTCATGTTGACCTGCATTTGACGATTGTCTAGCGATAGTAATAAAATTTACGTATATTTCAATATGACATAATTTTTATTTTAGGATTAATAGTTCATTTATAAGGTTTCTCGGTTAATCTAATGTTTACTATTGACATTCAATGAATGTCAATAACAATCAATAGTATTTAAAAATTTATATGAGGCTAAAAAATTTCATTTTTGATCGGTTGCAGTGGTAATAATAAAATAATTTTTTTACTTGCATTCCGCTACATCCTCAGAACTGTCTTTGTACTTCCTATGATTCTTTTCACTTACGAATTTTTAAAATTATTTAACTTGAACTTCGAAACTATTTTTCTAGAATTAAAGTGAATCTAATTTTTTTATTTCTTGATACGTTTTCCTATGTACGCCATAAAAATTATAGTATAATAAAACAATGATTCAAAACATTTTACTGTACGACCAACACAGAGCGTGTCATGGTCGTTTTTTTTTTTTATATATGTATAATAATAATTTTATTTATGGGTGCTCCAACATCTATACTCTATCTCAGAAAGACTGATAGTAATAAATCATTTTGTCAGGCAGTTACCAGTGGCGTGCACATTTTAAACACGTTTTGTGTATTTCTATATTACTATTTATCATTTTTTACGCACGCCTGTGACCATATTTATCATATCATTAAACACACCCCTGTGACCATATTTTTTCTTAAAATTTTAGGGTAAATTTTTTATGATCTATTGTGTTTAACCCTAGTTCGTATTCCCATATAATATGTGCGGCACACTCGGTGGTTTTTAACAATATTTCGTTTCGAACTATTCATATTTTGTCGCTTTTGTTATGCCGCTTCTGTGTGATAGATAATACAATAACTTTTTACAAATAATAAATTTTATTACTATCAGTCTTTCTGAGATAAAGTATAGGTTATTAGCACCCTGTTACATTAAGGAATTTTACATTGTACATTTCATATTTAAATTTACCATTGACCAACCGTCTTTTTTATTTAAACACGATGTCTTAGTAATTTGGGAAAAAAATTATGGTAACCCGAGCCTGCCCAAAGAATCGAATTATAGTATTGAAATTTTCCGGAACAAACCGGAAATACTGGATATCGAGGACGAGTTGGGTGTCTTTGGAGCTTTTGAAAATAAATAACTATTACTTAAAGATTTTTTACTATATTTTACGCTTTAACCTCTTAATCCGTGAATAAACAAACACATTTTTATTTTTGTAAAATCATTTAAAAGATTTTCGCCAAAAAGCGTTAGTTTCACACCTTATCTCCTAGAGAGGTTGATCTAAAAATCTGAAAAAATCTCCATTATGTACGTTGTTGGTCCCGGAAAACCGGGATTGTGCCGGTTTTGAGGTCTATGTCCCGGTGTCTCAAGACAGTCTCTCGGGACGCCTATTTGTCCCGGTTTTGTGTATTTTAATAATTTATTAAGTCAGTCAGGCGTCGCCGCGGGAACGCACATCATTGGAACGAATTTAAATTTGTCCGACGGTAAAGAAAGTAAAGCGCCAAAAACTCTATTAAAGTTTTTAATGACCCATTAAGTGAGGCATACTTCTGGTTCGTTCATAGCCAGGCCGAATCGGTCAATTTGAAAATATTACAAATTGAGGGAAAAAACAAATCTATAATGGAAGTTTTCGGTGTATTAAAAGATACAGCAGCTATGTTTGAAGAAAGATACAGACAGTGTTTTTATCAAAACATGTAGAAACAATTTTGAAAGAACGTGAAGAATCTGGGGAAGAATACTAAAAATGAAATTAATAATTTTAAAATGGAAGTTACTAATTTCTATGAAACATTTATTGTATATTTAAATAAGTGGATAAAACCTCTTGAACATTTTTCAATATTTTCATGGATAGTTTTAAAAGAAAAACCAGAATGGAAAAATGTACAACAAACATTAAATTACTTCAAAAATAAGAATATTGAAATAAATGACAGTTATTAATTCAACCAAATATCAACAGTGTGAAAAATTGTTGAACTAAAAATTGCAGAAAATAAAGACTGGAAGTCTAAAACCGCTTAAAAAAGTGCATAATAATTTTATCCAAGATGGATAAGGAATTTACAGAACAGTATTTAGGTATTCTAAAAATTTGTGAATACGTTTTTTCTATTCCAGGCCACAATGCAAACGTCGAACGTATTTTCTCCCTGATGGAAATTCAGCGGACCGACGAGCGTAATTCGCTATCATGTGATACTGAAGAGTCCAGTGGCGCACCCAGGAATTTTTGTTGGAGGGGGGGGGGGCGGAAGACAAAATTACTTAAATTATGAATAAGGTTCTAAATTTCAAGTGATGATCTAAACCAAAAAAGTTCGGAAATACAAAGTGATGACCTAAAACAAAAAAGATCTTCACTTCTAAAATACAAGTGATGACCTAAAAAAAAAGGTCCTCGCTTCGGAAATATAAAGTGATGACCTAAAAAAAGGGTTCTCACTTGTAAAATACAAGTGACGACCGGAAAAAAAGATCCTCATCTCTGTTTAAAAATTTTCTAGTGCGTTTGTGTGTTTTTATTTTTATTTCCTTCCATCTTAGGGGGGGGGGCTCCCCTGGGTGCGCCACTGGTAGAGGCTATTCTACAGTGCGTGGTAAATTTTGATTTTAGTTGTAATGACTACGTTTTAAAAGAAGGCGAATTGTTAAAAAGTGCTAAATTCAACGAAAAGTATTTATAAAATGCTTTTGTATGGATTTTATTTGCAAATAATTTATTGCAGTGCTTTTTTGTCATAGAACTCGGCGGAACGACATACAGACACCTATTTTCGACGGGTATTTAAAAGTATTAAAATTAATTTGAAAATTATTATATCAACTATTGAACAAGAATTTGCTGTGAACTTGTAATCTAAATACTTGAAATTTCATATAAGTTAAGATCTGGATATCATTTTTTTTAAATAAAAAGCGCTGATTTATTGTAATAATTTATTAATTATTTATTGTAATTTTATAGGAATTTATTTTTATTTCTGTTAATTATTCGTAATTTTAATGTTTGTGTTATAAATAAAACAATAATAATTGTAATATAAAATCTAATTAATTCCTCCCGATTAGTTAAAAAATTTCGCATACAGCATCAAGCCCCCCTCACCTTGTCACTCCGTCCCGGTTTGCTCTGTCAACAATCTGAGAGCCCTAGGATTAGTTCAACAGGAATTTTTTATCTGACAAGTTTTTCGAAAATATCGATTGTTTGTGTCGTTGAAAAGTGTAATTATTTAAAGAAAAAATTATTGTGATATCAAAAGAAAGTTCTTAAATAATTACACGGATCAGGGGCCCTGATAAAATAGGGTTCCTAAAATGGTCTGCCATAAAATTAAAATTAACATAATATTTTCGAAAAAATGATTACATTTGTTATTGAATAATTACGGAATAACATTCCTGAATGAAAATATATATTCACAGGAAAAATATTTTGTTTGTAGTGATATAAAATATTTTTTTCACTGTCCGTTACAAAACAGATCACAGAAATAATATTGTTCAAAAACGGTAATGTAATAAAATAAATATATAACACCTAGCAATGATGAAAAGTTGAATACGTAAGATCAACAGATGCAAAAGTTTAATCTTAACAATTTACATATAAATGAAAGAATTGTATTAATGGTTTATCAGTCAGCGAGTTGAACTGTTAATGAGAGCGGCCCAAGTTCCTAAAGATGCGCGCGGGTGGCCAAAATATGTTAGGGGGCTCAAAATAAGTTAGGGGGCCCAAAATATATTAGGGGTCCCAAAATATGTTAAGGGGCCCAACTATAAAATCTTACCCAGGGCCAGAAAAAAGGTAGTTACGGCACTGTTTATCACTATTAAGAAAGTGCTATTTTATTTGTAAATATTTCACTACTATAAATGTTTTTTGTTTATTTCAAAAAAGATATACACTACCTTAGTCATAAATACAAAAAAACCATAACAGTATTAGCGATAATTTCGCCATGCATTAAAAAAATAATTAATTTAGTCAAAAACATCAAAACTGCAATATTTTTCAGAAACGAATTCTGATTCAAAAATTTCTCTTGACCGTTTCCGGCTAAGAGCTATATACATTACTTAGAATTTGTTTCTGTTTTTTTAGTTTAACCCCTTTCGATTAAAGGGGAAAACTTTCTACGAGGAAATATGGCTATAGCTATAGTCCCGATAAAATCCTTAGAACCTTCATTAGATTAATAAGAAATATATTATATAAGGCTTCATTTATTTATATTTATCAGTATTTATAAATGGCATCATTTTTCTCAATTTCAGAAACGTATTTCTCTTTATTTGTTTTATAAGTATTTCATTACTAAAAATGATTTATTCCTCTTTGATACCTTAAAAATAAAAGGTTGAATCACAACCTATAATAGTATATAGTGTAATTAACGTATATAGTTTTTTTTATATTTTTAATTTCAAAAAAGGCACACTATCTTAGCCATAAATACAAACAATTCATACATTATTATCCATAATTTAGCCACGAATTAAAAAATAATAATTAATTTTGTCAAAAACACAAATACTGCAATAATTTTCAAAAACGCAATCTGGTCAAAAAATCCTCTCGTACGTTCCCGGTTCACATCAATGTAAATTACCTATAATATTTACAGATTTTTAGTTTAACCCCTTTGAGTAAAAGGGGGCGGGAATAAATCTTTTTTTGCAGATTTTTTACAGAATTTTAGATCAACCGCTCTGAGGGATAAAGTGGGGGACAAAATTTTCTTGATATATGTTTGGCAAATATCCCATAAAAAAAAAGATTTTTCAAAAATAAAACTTTGCTTATTGATCCAAAAATTAAAAGGTTTCATTTGATATGCCATTCATAATTTAAAAAATTTATATATATATTTTTTTTATTAAATACATAATTGTTTATATTTATCTCGGGATGTATTGAACTCTTAGTATTTTTCCTATATGTGGGACAAAGAGTTGAATAAGCATGTCAAATTTGAACTTTATATTTTAAGCCGTTTGGCTACAATTTCTATCGTACAAACACATGATTGACGTTATAAGGGTTTTTTTGGAGGTCATATCCACCCTAAAAAAGGAAAACGGATCGAAAAAAAAAAAATTACTTTAGTCTAAAATAACAAAGATTGTGTAGGTGTCGTGAGTATATATAATATGTGATAGCCATATTACTTATACAGACCCGATATGTATCTTGACAGACCCAAACAGTGTTGCCAAGTTTCGGGTCTGTGAAGGTATATAGTGTATAGCGGGTCTGTGTAAGCCGTATGGATTACAAATATTTTATACAAGCCCGACACGCGCACCATCTTCACAGAAATTTCGTGAACTAAATTTGTATAAAAAAACACGTTCTACCGCTTTCCCAGACCCACCTGAAACTCATTGCTAAAGATTGTTTGAGGCCTAATTCGTACTTCTAGCATAGAAAACGTTGTCAGACCCGATGCCGGGTCTGAGCTTGTCACTTTTGGTCTGGTAACGCCTGCAGAGTATAGCGAGTTGGGTCTGTATAAGCGGTGAAACAAATATATATATATATATATATATATATATATATATATATATATATATATATATATATATATATATATATATATAAATATACATACAGGGGGAGCGAGGGAGGGATCTCAAGGTGTATCAAGATAGAGGAAACAGGATATCAAGGACAACTTCGATTTTTTATATAGGAACGTATGGCGTGTTGGGTACAATTGGATAAAACTTTTGAAAAAAAACAACTTTTACATAAACATGTTTTTAATATCTGTTACGATTACCTATAATGGCTTGCAAGTATTTTTATTTACAAGTGTTCCATTGTTCCAAGTTGCTTTCCATTTTGAACACTTTCGCATCCTTACTCTTTAGCTAACAGTAGCTCGGAGCATAACAAAAAATATTGCAAGTTCAAGTCGTACCTACTTGAAAGTACTTGAAGTACCTCCAACGCGAACCGTTTTAATTAGTTTAAATTAGTTGTCAAAATAAGTATAATTTATTTTATTTAAGTTTAAAAGGTATATTTTAATGAATATAAATGTCATATATTTATGAATATATCTTGCAAAATCGATCGTTTTTAGGGTTTTGTAGGTATGACCAAAAAACCCTTATACCGTCATTCTGTCGTCTGTCTGTCTGTCTGTCTGTCTGTCTGTCTGTCTGTCTGTCTGTCTGTCTGTCTGTCTGTCTGTCTGTCTGTTCGGTAAAAATTGTACCCAAACAGCTAAACCTAGAGAGTTGAAATTTGGCATGCTTATACAACTCTTTGACCCGCACATAGGAAAAATACTAAAACATCTAAAAAACATACCCCCCTAAAAATATAAACAAATACGTGCTCATCGAAAACAAAAATATTTTTTTTTAAATTCTGAGTAGGATATCAAATGAAAGCCCTTAGTACGTGGATTAACGATCAAATTTTTATTTTTGCAAAATAAATTATTTTGATGCGATTTTTGCCAAAATTGTGCAAAAAAAAATTTGTCCCACACCTGTAGCCCAGATGGTTTAAACTAAAAATCTAAAAAAATTCTAAGTAATGTATATTGGTGTGAACCGAAATAGTACAACAGGAATTTTTGATCAGATTATGTTTTCGGAAAATAACGCATTTTTTGTGATTTTTGGTTCACAAAGTACAAAAGTTATAGCAATGTAAGACAGTCACATGCAAGGTGTACGATAGCGAAATGGGTTAGAGCGAGTTCGAGTACGGAGTGAATTTTATTTTTTCTGTTTTTTTTTGCATTTTTATTATGTTGAAATTATTTTGTCAAAATTCTAGTTATATTTTGACAAATGATGCATTTAATTTTTAAGAGCGTAAATTTAATAACCAATCTTATTAAATGATTAACAGACGATAAATTATTTTAAAAATATCGTTCATTTTGCCGTGATTACTACAAAGTAAAATTTGTCCTACACACTCAGCATACCGCCTTCACTTATTACCTGCGAAACCCTGAATTGTGTGAATATTCACACTTCACATCAATTTTTCTATTATAATTTCATGCTTCGATTTTATATGACTTCGCGGCCGCCCGACGAAGCTTTCACGGCCCCCCGGTTGAGAAACGCTGATCTACATGATCATTTAATTTCAGATCATCATCTATTATTACTCCTAAATATTTTATGTTTCTTACTCTATCTATATTATAGTTAAATATACAAACATTTAAATTGTTTTCAACACATTTTATTTTTCCGATCTTGAAGATATTAACATTAACTTAGGTTTTTTTCGTTTAATTTTAAAAAAAGGACTAAGAGAATTCAATTCTTTATTAACTGTAGATATTAAAACATTAATATCTTCATGATAGAAATAAATTAATGTGTCGTCTGCTAACATATGGATATGACACGAGGATAGGTATGAAGGCAAATCATTTATATAAAGTATAAATAATAGGGGCCCTAGAACTAAAAAATTCTCCTAGAGCAATTACACAGCTCTACAAAAAAAAACCAGTGGCGAAGGGAAACCTCCGCTAGACTTGCCCTCCCATAAAAAAAATATTAAAAAAAAAATGTAAATTTAAAAAAAAAAAATTAAATATTTAGATAAATCTTCAAAGATACATCAAATTATGTTCTATACCAATTTTTGTCCAAGGCTTGCTTTACTAGTTACGAATTAATTATCATGACCATGGAAACGTTACATATAAGTATGAAAAAATTGAGACTTGGAAAAATTTTAAATAATTTTACAAAAATTTTTCGAAATTTTTCGTTTTATCAAAAAACGTCTCAAATAAAAGTTATTAATTATTGCATTTATAGTAACTTTTGTTCAATAAATTTTTTCGAAATATTTTTCTGTTGCTAAATATTCGCAAAAATCTTAAAATCGACACGAGTAAACTCCCATTTTTAGTCAACCGATTTTCATAAAAAACAATAGGGTTCTTCCCATTTAATAGGAGAATTTTTTAGTACCAGAACGAACTCTTTACGTTAAACCGTTTTTGAGTTATCGTGTATACACACAGACAGACACACACACACACACACACACACACACACACACACACACACACACACACACACACACACACACACACACATACGGACGGCACTTCGAAAATAGGTTTTTTGGATTCCTTGGACCATGAAACGTGGTCATCCGTCAAAATCTCGACATCGAAAATTTTCGCGATTACAATACTTGCCCCTTATATATTAAGGTCGGGCAAGTAAAAAGGGTCATACCCAGACATGCGATACATGGTTTCCGAAGTATTTTTGCTCGCTGATCACGAATCTGTGGTCGGTTTGTCTCCATCAGGTCCTCAAACCTTGCTAAGATCAGGATCAAGGTCAAATCCGAAAATTTGATTAAAAAAATCTAAAAAAATTCATATGGGGGTTTTTGAGGTCGCTGATTACGAATCCAGTGTCCGTATTTCAAATATTTAAACCGCAGGTATCTATCTTGTACCGTTTTCATGATAGAATTTTTTGAAATTTTGAAAAAATGAAATAAAAATCAAAATTTTTCAAAAATGTTTTTTCCTTAAAAATGTAATCTAAGGCTATTTAGGACCTCAGGATTATAAAATTCCGACCGCAGGTCTTTAGCTATCATAATTTTTAAGGTGTGTCCGTAATTTTTTTTAGAATTTTTGGATGTGTTTCGGCCATTTGACCTTGAACAGATTTTGATCTTATCTTGATAAGGTTAAACGGACACTGGATTCGTAATCAGCAACCTCAAAAACCCCCATATGAATTTTTTTAGATTTTTTTAATCAAGTTTTCGGATTTGACCTTAGCAAGGTTTGAGGACCTGATGGAGACAAACCGACCACAGATTCGTGATCAGCGAGCAAAAATACTTCGGAAACCATGTATCGCATGTCTGGGTATGACCCTTTTTTTTTTTTGTAGAGCTGTGTTATCTTTGAAGTTAATTTTCTGGAAACTTTAAATTATGCGCTTAAATCCTTTTACTTTTAGCCCCCTCATATTTAGAATACAAACTGAAATAAATTGGTATAGTATATATGGTATGAAATATATTGGTAAATTGGTATTTACGGTACATACTATTATATTTACATGATGGACACAGGCTCATTCTATAAAAACTTTCTCTTAGCTATCCGTACTAAATTTTCTCTTCCCTCATTTTATTCATCAATTTATATATCTCCCCATTTTCGTTGAGTTCCATTTTCTCATTTTTACAATGTCTCAATCATTGCAGCATTTACAGAGACTGATTTCCAAACAGTGTGAAATGTTGAAGAACTCTTCAACGATGTAACCATCACTTTAGTGCGAAATCATTTCGGCAAACTCCCTTCCCTGGCTAAAGCTCATAAAAGCTCAACCACCTCCCTCACCCCCGACCACCATCGCGCCTTCTATTACCCGTTCCCTGCATTCAATGCCCCAGTGAAAAAGCTCACGATAACACAAGCTGTTATACAATATTGCTCAGCGAATATTGCTTTTAAAAAATATGTTGGTTGCTGTGTTAATATAACAATACAGACAAGATTAAGTTAGCTTTTTTTACACTTGGGAGTTTTTCTTTAAATTTATTTTCTCAACTAGTTTTACCCCAAGGAAGTTTTCAATACAATTTCAAAGAATTATTATAGACTACTTAACAATAATTTTCTTAAAATGACTATATAAGAGTAGTGGTGTGTTCCTTATGGGTCAGAACCCTTTGAGAGGTCAAATATAATCATTCAGGGTCTAAAAATTTAACTCATACTCGGGTCTATTCTGTATCTTTTGTGGTTAAAAAGATTAGGTTAAAAATGATGGTTAAAAAGTAACATTTTAACTAGGGGTTAAAATTTGAACCTTGTTTCTTATTCTGTATTTCAGGTTATAACCCAAGCGTTAAGTTCTAACATTTTAACCTTATGGTTAAAATTATGTTGTGAAATTATCTACAAGGGAAGGTATTTTGCTAGTGTAAGTGTGGATTTAATGTAAACATGTGTTATGGTTGAATCATGAATGAACAACGATCAAATATAATAAATATATATTGCGGAAATGTACAATATTTATACATAAATAATTATGGGTGGCATAGGCATAATAAGTATAGGCTTTTCATTCTTCTATATTAAGATACTTTTATTTTCAGGTTATGTTTACCTTATTTTTTTTGTTACCAAAATTTATAAATGTATCACGATTTTAAAGTTTTAAATATTTACTTGCAATATATTGGGAAATCTTTTGGTTCTACTCAGATTTTCAAACAACATTTGTAAAACGAGATATTCCGTATAAGTTTTAGACAAATGAAAATATTTTAAAATGTTTCTGCTGGTAAATTAAAAGGGTCACTCATATCACGCAGTTGCCTTTGTTTAATTTGAACTGATCTAAAAAGCATTTTTATATATTTTTTTTTTATTCACCTATATTACTTTTTTACTTATTAACCTCTTGATGTTCAATTTGTTCAAGTAATAATTGGTTTAAAATAAACAGACTTGCCATGATTAATTCTAAAAATGCATTTTTTCTGGCTATTTGACGTTTAGAGGTTAGAATTACAGCTGGTTAAAAATTAACGCCATGTATTTGGCTGGAGTTAAAATTCCGAATATAACCTACTGAATTAACCACATTGAGGTTAAAATTTAAACGTCATAGAGTTACAGAATAACAAAATATTGTAAAGCGTGGTTAAAATTTTTTAACTTCGACCTTGAGGTTAATTTTTAACTTTTTAAGATACAGAATAAACCCGACTAGCTGCCTGCGACCCGCTTTCACCAAAACTGTTTAACTGCGCTTTGGAATCAATATTTCGACATATAGACATTAAAAAATACGGCATAGACACTAAAAGTCCATTCTAAAAAATCAGCTGTGGCCACCACAGGACTGACCACCATCATAAAGTACTTGTATAAAATACATTCTACCAGCAGAGCAGAAATAAGTTGGCCTAATATTTTCTAACAGAGATATTATTAATCATGACCATGGAAACGTTACATATAATTATGAAAAAAATATCAGCTGTGGCCACCACAGGACCGACCACCGTCACAAAGTACTTGTATAAAATACATTCTAGCAGCAGAGTAGAAATAACTTGGTCTAATATTTTCTAACAGAGATATTATTTATCATGACCATGGAAACGTTACATATAAGTATGAAAAAATTGAGACTTTTCAATTTTTTTTCGTTTTATCAAAAAATGTCTCAAATAAAAGTTGTTAGTTATTACTTTTATAGCAACTTCTGTTAAATAATTTTTTCCGTAATATTTTTCTGTTGTTAAATATTCGTAAAAATCTTAAAACTGACACGAGTAAACTCCCATTTCTAGTCAACCGATTTTTACCAAAAGTTGATCAACTCGTGCCATTGATGTCAGAAGCTTAAATATGAAGTTTCTAAAAATCCTTTTAGCCGAATTTGCTCTGCACGTGTACACAGACAGACATCCTGACTCCTGACGGACGGACAGACGGACGAACGGATGGATGGATGGATCGACAGACAGACAGACGAAGTTGACAAAAGTATAGTTATGTAACACTAAATTAGAAGACGTATCATGGTCTAATGGTAAGCATGCTCGCTAGCTACCCAGAATTCTAGGGTTCACTCCCGGGCAGAGGAGCCAATTTTATTTTTGTTTAAAAAAAATTATTTTGTTAAAATTCTAGTTATATTTTGGCAAATGTTAAATTTAATTTTTAAGAGCGTAAATTTAATAACCAGTTGGAATTATATTTTCATTCTATGTGTCATGTATACGAAACCAAAGGGGCGGGGCATATGACAACCAATGGAAGCCATACGCGCAATTTTCAAAATCATTTCATTGGTTGTTTTAAGTCATATGCTCCACCTCTCTGGTTTCGTATACATGACACATAGAATGAAAATATAATTCCGACTGGTTATTAAAATTACCCTCTTAAAAATTAAATGCAACATTTGCTAAAATATAACTAGAATTTTGACAAAATATTCAAAAAAATCCTGATGTACTATTCCGGTTCATACCAATGTACATTACTAAGAATTTTTTCAGATTTTTAGTATAAACCATCTGGGCTACAGGGTGTGGGACAAAATTTGTTATACGCAATTTTGGCAAAAATGCATCAAAATAATTTATTTTGCTAAAATAAAATTTTGATCGTTAATCCACATAGTAAGGGCTATCATTTGATACCCTACTCAGATTTTTTTTTTTTTTTTCGATGAGTACCAATTTGTTTATATTTTTAGGGAGATATGTTTTTTTGATGTTTTAGTATTTTTCCTATGTGTGGGTCAAAGAGTTATATAGGCATGCCAAATTTCAACTCTCTAGGTTTAGCCGTTTGGCTACAATTTTTACCGAACAGACAGACAGACAGACAGACAGACAGACAGACAGACAGACAGACAGACAGACAGACAGACAGACAGACAGACAGACCGACAGACAGACAGGCAGACAGACAGACTGACAGACAAGCAGGCAGACATATATATAGACAGACAGACAGGCAGACAGACAGATAGACAGACAGACAGACATGCAGACAGGCAGGCAGGCAGACAGAGAGAGAGACAGACAGACAGACGACAAAATGACGAAATAAGGGTTTTTTGGTTATGTGGCTCCTCAGCCTCCTTATTCGCCTGACTTAAGTCCTTGTGACTTTTTCTTCCCAAGATTGAAAAACCACCTCAAGGGACGTCATTTTAGGACACTCGAAAACATTCAAACGTCCATAACCGACCAGCTGAAAGCTATTCCAGTATCCGAGTTCCAGCACTGCTAAAAGGATTGTAAGAACCATACAAAACCAAAAAAATCTACAAAACCTCAAAAATGAAAACATGTTTTTCTCTCCGACTATTTGTATGAGCTATGGTAAAATTTCAATATAACTATTGAATAACCGAGTATATAGTCATGACCTCTGGCAGTTGAAATACAGTTTTCAATATAAAACTTTTCCTCAACATACAATCCAGGTTGAAAAAAAAAAACATCTCATTCCAAACAATATCTTTTTGCAAAACTAATTTAAATTTTATATGAACTACAAATTATACAATATATTAAATTCCGAACTAATTTATTAAAATTCACAAACTTGTCGCCGGCGTTGGTGTGGCGCTGCATGTCTCTGGCATTTATCCGGTTACCATGGTAACGGCACGAGTCTGGATTCGAACCCGACACTCTGCAAACATACTGTTTTGTTGTGATTTAATTGTTGTTCCTGTTAGAAATAAACGATTCATCTATTAAACGAAGATAATTAATTTCTACGGGATTATTTTCAACTCGGAGAGAAAAAATATGCTTCGAGACTAGTTTTTAATGAATAGAAATCGGTTTAATCTGTTGCTGTCTGGTTTAATTTTAATTGTTTGAAAGAAAAAAATATATTATATCGGTAGAATTTACATAAAACTGAAATAAGAGGAAAATATAAAGTAATAAAAACCCGAAGCGCAAAACTCGATCAAAACCAGAAAAGAAAAAGTTTACTCGATTAGCGTAGTGTTAGTAGAGATAGAAAGACAGGAAATTAAAAACCGCAAATCGAAGAATCCTAGCCTTAAAGCAGGAGCTTTTTAGGGTTTTGTAGGTATGACCAAAAAACCCTTGGCATGCTTATACAACTCTTTGACCCGCACATAGGAAAAATACTAAAACATCTAAAAAACATATCCCCCTAAAAATATAAACAAATATATGCTCATCGAAAAAAAATATATTTTTTTACAATTCTGTGTAGGGTATCAAATGAAAGCCCTTGGTACGTGGATTAACGATCAAAATTTTATTTTTGCAAAATAATTTTTTTTTGAGGCGATTTTTGCCAAAATTGTGCAAAAAAATTTTTGTCCCACACCCTGTAGCCCGGATGGTTTAAACTAAAAATCTGAAAAAATTCTCAGTAATGTACATTGGTGTGAACCGGAATAGTACAACAGGAATTTTTGATCAGATTAAGTTTTCGGAAAATAACGCATTTTTTGTGTTTTTAAGTAAAATATGTAATATATTTAATCCGCTATTTAACATACTAAACGAGTGATCCTGTATAACACAGTGGTAGCATTGTCGCTTAATGAGTTGAAACTACTGTAAGAAACTGTGTTCGAATCCCGCCAATTTTTATTTTTTCAGTTTTTTTTTGCATTTTTATTTTGTTTAAATTATTTTGTCAAAAATTTTAGTTATATTTTGGTAAATGTTGCATTTAATTTTTAAAAGCGTAAATTTAATAACCAGAGGGAAGTTTTGAAATTATAATTTAATTCTATATTTGAAGGTATCAGAGGGCGAGGCTTATGATTTAAGCAACCAATGGAAGCCATAGACGCAATTTTCAAAATCTTAATGAACCTTGCTATATAAAAAAAAATACTGCACATATTTAGAAACATAAATAATGGTATTAGGCATTCGAGTTAAAATTCATAAAAAAATATTTTGACATAAAATTTGTTTTGGCACCCCAAATAATCATCACATAGTTAATAAATACCTGCGAAACCCTGAAATGTGTGAAAATTCACACTTCACATCAATTTTTTTAATTTCACGTTTTATAGCCTTTGCTAAAAGACTATATAACTATCAGGTCGTCAGAAAATTCTCCTAATAATTGGGAAGAATTGTTTTTTATTAAAATCCGAAACCGGAAACGGAAGTTATTAAACTTTAAAATTTAAAAAAAATCGTAACTAGTAAACTAAACCTTGGACAAAAATTTGTATAGGACATAATTTGATGTATTTTTGAAGATTTACCTAAATCTTCTTTTAAAATTATTTTATTTTATTTTTTTTTTATGTATTTTTTTTTATTATTATTTTTTTTTTATGGGAGGGCAAGTCTAGCGGAGGTGTCCCTTTGCCACTGGTTTTTATTCAAATAGAATGGAGGATAGAAAACAGGTTATGATAATTAATTCGTAACTAGTAAACCAATCCTTGGACAAAAATTTGTATAGAACATATTTGATGTATTTTTGAAGATTTATTTTTTTATGGGAGGGCAAGTCTAGCGTAGGTTTCCCTTCGCCACTGGTTTAAAATTAATTTTGTTGCAAATGGAACGGTCGGAAATTAGCACTATAGTCGGATTGCTGATAAGTGACTGTTCGTTGCTTCAAGTATCGATATTCAATACTATATGCTTTCTCTGTCTATATCATTATAATTATTTGTATACCCATAGTAACGTATAGTGACTCAAGTTGACAACTAACCTTCAAAATTATTTGAATAAAAAACAAAGCATTAGAAAGAAACAGCATGATTCGTAGATATCTTTACTAATTAGAGCGTGAAAATAAATTTACAGCTGTACTCAAACAAACAAAATTATTAATTTTAAGGTAATAATTATAAATAAGGAAAAATTTATACTCATACGTAAATTTTGGATTATAATTTGTTGTTTATTCCAGCAGATTTAAAATTAAAGTTTGTGAATTTAATAATTGGCCGCATGCCATTTTTTAATTAATATTTATCACCAAACACTAACAATTAAGAAAAATAACAAAAAACATTTTTAAAATCGCTGAAAAATGGTAACTAGATTATTATATGAATTCACTACTTGATACATACATGTAACAGTCACCTATCAGCAATCCGACTATATTATGAAGTATGAGTTATTACGTGGAACTACGGCATCGCAGACCGCGCGAGACATTTATGGTGTATTTGGCTCTAGTGTTACTACGCAGCAGACAATATCAAATTAGTTCGCCAAATTTCGTGCAGGGAACCTAAAAACCAAACAAAAAAAACAAAAAACTGGGTCATCAATAACAGCAGAAATATACTGCAAGCAACTGGACAATGCAAAAACTTAAAGAAGAACAGCCTAGACTGGTCAACAGATCGACTCCTATCTTATTGCATGATAACGCTAGACTACACACTGCACAAATGACTGTGGTAAAACTACAGTAATTGGAGATGGAACTTCTTCATCATCTTCCATACTCACCAGACCTAGCCCCCCACTGACTACCACTTCGTCTGCAATTTGGGTAACTTTTTAATAGAAAAAAAGTTTAATTCCGACAATGCTGTAAAACTGGCCTTCCAGGAATTCATCGATTCTCGGCCGCCAGGGTTTTATACCACCGGCCTGAACAACCTGCCGCTTAAATGGCAAAAGTGTATAGACAATATGGGTGCATAATTTGATGAATAAAATAATTCCTTCTATTTGTAAGTTATCAACCAACATTGCCTATTTTGCTACAAATTTCATCCTTGACGACCTAATAAAAATGGATATTACTCGTGAAGGTTTTCGTTGGATGATTTTTTACTATTTTAGGAAAGACCTAAACTAGTTCAGACCGAACAAAATCAGTTGTGATTCAAAAAATCATCGATGCTGTGCGCAAAATGATTGAAGAAGATCGGCATGTGACTTACCGTGAGATAGAGACATCCTTTGGCATATCGCTGACTGCAATACATTCAATTTTGCATGAACATTTAGCTGTGAAATAGATCTGTTCCCGATGGATGCCGCATAATTTGACCGAAGCTCAAAAAAGGCTCGTGTTGATTGGTGTTAAAAAAAAATTAACCCAGGCACTGCAAAATCCGTATACAACATTGTTACAGGTGACGAAACTTGGATTAATTCATATGAACCGGAAACTAAGCAACAATCCACTGTTTGGGTCTTGAATGAACCAAAACCCACAAAAGTTGTTCGTTAACGAAGCACTTCCAAGAAAATTATTGCTGGTTTCTTCAGTTGTACTGGACATGTCGCAACCATTTCTTTAGAGGATCGGAGAACAGTTAATGCGGAATAGTATACAACAATTTGTTTGCCAGAAGTCATCGACAAAATCAGAAAAAACAACCGAAAACGTCGCATCATTTTTCATCATGACAATGCAAGCTCCTAGACAGCACGTGAAATAATTGATTATTGGAAGGAGAAAAACATCGAATTAATGTTTCATTGCCCGTATTCACCTGATTTATCTCCTAATGACTTTTTTTTTGATTCCCCAATGTCAAACAAAAAATGCGTTGACAGCGATTTTCATTATGTCAAGTTGTTGAAGTCTTCGAAAACCATGTTTTGGAGATACCAACTTCAGAGTGGAAAAATTGTTTCTAGAATTGGTTTGAACGAATGCAAAAGTGTATAAATTTTAAAGGAAAATATTTTGAAAAGCAATAAAACAGTTTGTTCCAAAAAATTTTTTCTTTCTTAGTTTTTGTAAAAATTTAAAAGGTAGCCCTCGTATTATTATTATTAATTTGCCAAAGGGATTCCTTTTAGCTGGGGCTGCCTACACTAATCTAAATTCTACAAAAGTTCTGAGAAAAGAACTTATTTTAGATCTAAAATTATACCAGGTTGCATACATTACAGGAGCTAAAACTTTCTGAATTTTGTTAAAATTATTTTTGGTGTGATAAAATGACGACCCCAGTATTAATTACTTTTGTAACAATATGCAGAGAGCATATAGCTAGAATTTACATTCCAACTTCACAACATTTCGTCATATCCGGCAGTACACGTTAGAGGCAGTACTGTGACGACATACAACGCGTCTTAATCATACGTAATAATCTAACAGTAACTCGCTCCTATGCTCTATTGTCTAATTATTATGTAACTACTCAAAATTGCCTTGTATGCAAATTTTATTTAAAAATTTACTGGAGTAGATGAAGGTATCGCAGGAGTTATAGAGGTCCTATGTTTTATGCTGATGCAGGGTTGTAATTTGAAATTATTATTATTATTATTATTAGAAAATCAAGGAGCTGAAGCCAAAAGCTTGTTTTGCTTCCTAAAAGTAATACAATACACAGTGTACATAAACTTACATAAACATTGTACATAAAAAAACAACAGAAATTGAAAGAAATGAAGAGAAAAACAAATAAATGAATATGGCAGGAAAAAAGGGATATGTCAATTTCAATTTGTCATAAAATGATTCTTCGTGTACTGTATTCTTATTAATGGCATTGTACGTATATTCGGACAATAATGTTAAAATAAAAACGACGCTAGTTTTTTTTTTTAAATTTTGCGGAACAAATATTGCGGCATACCCTTTGAGAAACACTGGTGTAAAGTGATGCTTTTGTTTCCATGGTTACCAATAAATTTTTCAATTAATAAACCAATAAACTTGGTCAATTTATTGATCAATTAATTGAACTGTGTAAAACCCACTTTATTATAAAATATTTTGGTCATATATGATTTTGCTGTTTAAGTCAATAATAAGGGAGACATATGTAGATTTTAGTTTTGGGGTGTCCCCCCATACCTCTCCAAATATTCATCTAATTGAAAAAAGGCATTGAACAAAAAATATTTATTTCATTACTATAAACAAGTTTCGTTGTATATATTTTTCAAGTCAATAATAAAGGAGATATTTTTTTTTTTTTAATAAATAGTTTTAACCCGGAAACAATACTCTAGAATAAAAATTTTGAAATGCCTTATAGCCTATCTTCGAATCTTCATCTTACTCTATCATCGTATCAAATTTCGTAAAAATATGTCCAGCCGTTTTTGCGTGAATCTCGGACAGACAGACAGACGGACCAACAGACAGATGGACAGACAGACGGATAGACAGACGGATAGACGGACAGACAGACAGACAGACAGACGGACGGACGGACAGACAAAAATTGATTTTTTTGCGGATATTGTCTTTTAATTAGGCCTAGTTTTTCAACTTTTAGATAAACCTCTAGGTAACTATCTAAAAGATAAGGTTATGTGATACTTTCTGTGCTGAACAAATGTCATCCCGTCTTTCAATATAAATTTATCTATCGGTAGTTATCTAACGGACAATGAGACTGACGTATTGAATTCACTGATTGGTATTGACTTTTATTCAGCAGATTAAGTTCCAGATAACCTTATCTGTCAGATAGTTACCTAGAGGTTTATCTGAAGGTGGAAAGACCGGACCATAAACCTGCAGAAACCAAATATGAGGACGAAAAAAAAAACAGATATAGTCTCTGGATGCAACGCATCCCTTGCGTCCATAACCGCTACGGCATTGTATAAGTAGTCCTAGTTATGATTTGAGGAATCACAGTTGATCTTAAAAATTCCATGCAAAATAGAGAACCCTATGATTGCACAACCTCATCCGAACAACATCTTAAAGATATATGTGAATTTAAATAACCTAAATTGGTGCCCACAAGCAACTGATTGTTACAAACAATGTAATTAACGCGTTAAGTAGCCCTTTATATGAATTGTATTCGGTATGGAGTGTGTTAACTATTATTCGAAATCACTTTGTAGAGCAGTGGCACTTGTAGCGCTATTTGAAGCACTTGAAATTTGTTTCACCTCTTAGGAAAGTTCCAGGAACAATTTAATTCGAAATCAGTTAAGTTTCAGAGTTGTACTCGGAATAAATTACATATACTGAAGGGAAGATATTGCTACTATTTACCACAGTCTACAACAGTGATTCTCAAAGTTTTTCAAATGGGGTTAACACAAGAAATGCTTATTTATATTAACGAGTGTTCTACAATTGTTGTTTATCGTAGCCTTTTAGTCCATCCATTCTTTTTGTTTTTACATAAATCTTCATTTAGTATTTTTACTTCAACTGCTTTTTGCTTTCATCCACTTCATGTTCTACAATGACGACCTTTTCTTTCTCTGCTCAGTAGAGTATCTTAATTATTTTCTTAGACTATCCCGTATTTCCCATATACTATGATTTCATATATAACCATCATCATCTTATGAGGGTCATGTTTAGGGTTTTGTAGGTATGACCAAAAAACCCTTATACCGTCATTTTGTCGTCTGTCTGTCTAATCGGTAAAAATTGTAGCCAAACGGCTAAACCTAGAGAGCTGAAATTTGACACGCTTACCAGGTGTACAAGTATGAAATACGGATTTTTTTTTTTAAATAAAACACATTAAACTCAAAAGAACAGTAAAAGTTTATTTATTCAAAGTATGCTCCATTAGAAGTTATACATTTTTTCCATCTTACAGGCAATTTGTGAATACCTCGCCCGTAGAACTCTTCCCCTTTCCCCGCAAACCATTCATCTAGCCATTCTTTCACATTTTCATATGAACAAAAGTGCTGCACGGCAAGTGCGTGACCCATCGATGCGAACAAGTGGTAATCTGAAGGGGCCAAGTCTGGTGAGTAAGCGGCATGGGGTAGCACTTCCCACTTGAGTGCCTCCAATGAGTTGCAAACTGCTTTTGCCTTATGTGATGGGGCGTTATCGTGAAGAAAGATTACCTTGTGCTGTATTTTGTATTTTGGTCGTTTTATGAGCAGTGAATGGTTCAATTCGATCAGTTGTTGTTGGTAGCGTTGGGTATTAACTGTTTCACCAGGTTTTAACAATTCATAATAGACCACACCCTTTTGGTCCCACCAAGTACAGAGCATTGTCATTTTGCCAAAGCGATTCGGTCTCGCAGTTGATGTGGATGGTGAGCCTGGGTTCACCCATGATTTTATGCGTTTGGGATTTTCAAAATAAATCCATTTTACATCGCCAATATGGTTGCTTTTTTCCATATGCCTCTCATTCAATGCATGTGGAACCCATCTGCCGACTTTCTGGATCTTACCCATCTCTCGTAGGCGATTGGAAACAGCTTGTTGACTAACGCCTAACTGCTCTGCTAGTTGTTTTTGTGATTGACTATCGTCTTCCTGTAGCAATGTTTCCAATTTTGTATCTTCATATTTTTTTGGAGGTTTTCCATGTTCTTTGTCTGTAAGATCAAAGTCACCACTTTTGAAACGCCGAAACCATCGTTCACACGTATCTTGCGATGGAGCATATTCACCATAAGCTTCTCGAAGCAGTCGGTATGATTCAACAGCAGTTTTTTTCAAATGAAAACAAAACAGTAGTACTGTCCGCGAATGCTCTTTATTTGGCACAAAATTTGACATTTTTAACACAGTAAAACAAAACTATATGATCACTTTTCAAATTATAACCTATACGCATTTGACACTTAATGATAACTTAACAAAACGCCATATGTGTTGAAACTTTGAACTATACATTCTGTTTGCGCGGCAAGTTTGAAAAAATCCGCATTTCATACTTTTAGACCTGGTATACAACTCATTATCAAAAACATATGAAAAATACTAAAACATCTAAAAAACACATTCCCTAAAAATATAAACAAATATGTGCTCAAAAAAAAAAAATTAACTCTGAGTAGGGTATCACATGAAAACCCTTAGTACGTGGATTAACGATCAAAATTTTATTTTTGCAAAATAAATTATTTTGATGCGATTTTTGGCAAAATTTTGTCCCACACCCTGTAGCTCAGATGGTTTAAACTAAAAATCTGAAAAAAATATGAGTAATGTAAATTGGTGTGAACCGGAATAGTACAACAGGAATTTTTGATCAGATTATGTTTTCGGAAAATAACGCATTTTTCGTGTTTTTTTGTTGACGATGTAAATATTTAATATGTTATGTAACAGTAAACCAATACGCTTTCATGGTGTAATGGTTAGTATACCTCGCTTTCTAAATTGAAAACTAGGGTTCGCTTCCAGTCGGAGACAATTTTTTGTTTTTTTTTTGCATTTTTATTTTGTTTAAATTATTTTATCAAAATTCCAGTTATCAAATGTTGTTAAGTTGGCAAATGTTGCATTTAACTTTTAAATCCTTATTTTGTCTCTGCAGGTGCCTCCAAAATTCTCGCCTCTTCTAACACAGCAGTCTCCATCTCACCACTCTTTCGGCGACACCTATATTTTTTTGTAACCTAACTTGTGTGTAACGTAAATTTTTTAGTAGAACTATTTTAATTTTTGACTATTTATTTATTATTTATTTCTAACTTATTTATTTATATTATAATTACTGACATTGTTTTTACATTATGATTGAAAATATCTTTGAAATTATTTTGCAATGGTCCAATATTAATGCAGACACCTTTATTTTGGACGTTTGCCATTGCTGATAGTACTAGGCTAGAATAGTACAATATAATGAGTATTAGTATCAAAAAGATATAATACTTCAAGAGTAATAATAAAATTCGGACGTTTCGGAAACTGCTCAACAATCTGTTTCCGTCTTCAGCGATCACGAGAAGTGATGAGTACAATATAATGAGTATTAGTATCAAAAAGATATAATACTTCAAGAGTAATAATAAAATTCGGACGTCTCGGAAACTGCTCAACAATCTGTTTCCGTCTTCAGCGATCACGAGAAGTGATCACTTCTCGTGATCGCTGAAGACGGAAACAGATTGTTGAGCAGTTTCCGAGACGTCCGAATTTTATTATTACTCTTGAAGTATTATATCTTTTTGATACTAATACTCATTATATTGTACTATTCTAGCCTAGTACTATCAGCAATGGCAAACGTCCAAAATAAAGGTGTCTGCATTATGATTGAAAGTGAGGATCTTTCTTTTGCTTTGTCCCGCATTGCTTTCTTAAGAAAATGGTCACCATACCTTAATACCTCTTATATTCTTTTTGTTGTAATAAGTCTTGAGATTACTGCCATAAACACATTACCGCATTGTTAAGCTTCTTAACAAGAGTGGCCAATTAATTTTGGAAATATTATACTCACCTACCGACCTACCCACCTACCCCAACTGAATCTACCATCAGAATGCAGAAATAATAATAATAATATAACATGAAATATTGATGTCGCTCCCCTATTGGCTATCGCATTAAATTAACTACTCAACAGCCACCGAACGACAATAGATGGACGAAATCGCGCGATTTTTCGGGTAAACATTGGTCTTAATTTTTTCCCCAACTTTCTCACACATCTAGTTTTCGAGAAAAATCGTGTTCCTTCTTTGTTGATATATCCTTCATAAAGTGGGTATGTTTTGGGTACAACCCCTATTTGTTATAAATAAATAAATATTGGGACGGCCGTATAAAAATAGAATATCTAATTGTAACCCAATTAAATTTATAAAATTACTTGTGCTTTTGTATTGTGTACATTTCGCTAATATAAAATATAAATAACAATATTGCTATTGTCTCTGAAATCAGTGCTCTGTAGTTATCTCAAATCCCAACCTATACATCTCTTTATTCGGTCTTTGTGTAACATCCTTCCAATTAGCATTCTGGGAAGGTAGATGCCGGCGGGAATCAAATTCGTCTCTTCAGTTCCAGTGGCATTGCCTACACAGCAACAAGTAACTCGGGAACAAAATAAATAAGACACGCTCCAAATACAAATCGTATTACACTTTTACTTTAAGTAAAATGGGAGACAAATAAAACTACCCTAGTTAATAAAATCTGGACAGGAGGAATAATATGTCTATAGAATCTGAAAAAATCAGCTGTGGCCACGACAAAACCGACCGCCATCACAAAGTACTTGATTAAAATATATTCTAGCAGCAGAGTCGAAATAACTTGGCCTAATATTTTCTAACAGAGATATTATTTATCATGATCATAGAAACGTTACATATAAGTATGAAAAAATAGATACATGGAAACATTTCAAAAAAAATTTCAAAATTTTTTTTATTTATCAAAAAATGTCTCAAATAAAAGTTGTTATCCTCTATCTCAGAAAGATTGATAGTAATAAATCTTTTTGTCAGGCAGTTACCAGTGGCGCGCACATTTTAAACACGTTTACATTGGTTTTGTGTATTTCTATATTACTATTTATCATTTTACTAAACGCACGCCTGTGACAATATTTATCATATCATTAAACGCACCCCTGTGACCATATTTTTCCTCAAAATTTTAGGGTAACATTTTATGATCTATTCTGTTTAACCCTAGTTCGTATTCCCATATAATATGTGCGGCACACTCGGTTATTTTTAACAATATTTCGTTTCGAACTATTCATATTTTGTGTGCCGCTTCTGTGTGAAGAAACAATAACTTTTTACAAATAATAAATTTTATTACTATCAGTCTTTCTGAGATAGAGTATAGTTATTGATTTATAGCAACTTTTGTTAAATAATTTTTTCAAAATATTTTTCTGTTGTTAAATATTCGCAAAAATCTTAAAAACGACACGAGTAAACTCCCATTTCCAGCCAACCAATTTTTACCAAAAGTTGATCAACTCGTGCCATTGATGGCAAAAGCTTAAATATGAATTTTAATAAAAATCCTTTCAGTCGAATTTGCTCTGCACGTGTACACAGACAGACGGACAGGCAGACAGACAGACGGACAGACGGACGGACGGACGGACAGACAGACCGACAGACATCATCCTAACAATAGTTGAAACGTTATGTAGGGAGCTCAATTCGTGGAGATCCATCGAAATCTCGTTTTGTCAAAATCGGTATGATCACAATACCTCCCTTATATGGCGGTCGGTAAAAAGTTGGAAGAAGACGGAATAGAGTTGCTAGGATTTATTTTTGTTGCAAAAAAATAATGATTTTTGTTTGTGCAAATTTGAAGTATTTAATATAGACTATAAAGACTTTAAAACAAAACGATTTTTAAACATGCCTATATTTATAATTCAAATATAGCCAGTCATTAGCCTGATAAAAATGTCAAGGAATGTGAAGGAATGAACAAAATTCAAATATATAAGCTGTTCACTTTTGTAAGAACAAACTAAGAGGGAATTTTGTTTTCAATAGTTTGCACCTTTGAAGCTGTATGTCATGTTGGTATTAAAAAATGTCACTTTTTTAAAATATCGATCCATTTGACAAATGTCATAATGAAAAATGATATCTTAATTATAATGATCATAACCTTATCAACCTAAAGTCGGTTTTACAGCGTAAGGAATATTTTTAACTGACATTTAAAGTCAGTAACACACCATAAAAGTAACCAAAATAACCAGATCTATGGTCTATTTCAAAGTAGAAAAAAGTAGATAGCGCTGCGACCCGAGTACGATTTACACTGATCAAATATAGCATAGCGGGAAATTTAAAATAAGTTACAACTAGGGCATGGGCGTAGCAACTGGGTTAGCAAATGATTTTTTTTTAATATAAAAAAGGTTAATAAGATATTGAAATAAACAAGGCAGATAATACACTTACGTTATTTATACGACATAAATTCAGTTTAATGGGAAATTTGAAAAAGTTAAAAAAATATTAATTTTAAAAATTATGTACTATATATGTATAAAATGAGAGATTTGGCTAAAACAGTTTAAATAAAGCAATAAAACAAACAATATATCTTCAGAGCTAAAGTTTCTTATTTAAATAATTATTGTAAATAAAAATTAAAAATATATGTATATAGCCGGTTCACTTTTGTAAGAACAAACTAAGAGGGAATTTTGTTTTCAATAGTTTACACCTTTGAAGCTGTATGTCATGTTGGTATTAAAAAATGTCACTTTTTTAAAATGTTGATCCATTTGACATATGTCATATTGAAAAATGATATCTTAATTATAATGATCATAACCTTATCAACCTAAAGTCGGTTTTACAGCGTAAGGAATATTTTTAATTGACATTTAAAGTCAGTAACACACCATAAAAGTAACCAAAATAACCAGATGTAGTGTGTTCTTACAAAAGTGAACAGCTTATACATGAAGGTCTAAAAATTATATCAATCAACTTCTTCTTTGAGCACAATCAGCTGGGCTGTCTTTTGGCCTCACATTAGTCCTCTTTCTTGATCTGTTAATTATCAAGTGTCAAAAAATATTTATATGTCAGATAACCTAAAAAATATATAACTACGTAAAAACAAATTACATGGAGAATTTTCTCCATAAAATCTACGCCAAGAATATCAATAAAAGTCTAAATATGTAAATAATAACAAAATATATGAGAAAAATTAAATAATATAAATAATATATATTTCTAATGTACGACACTGAACATCTGTCAACTTGGACTAAAAACAATATTTTTACAGTGTAATAGGGATGACGATCTAAACCAAGGATGTCAAACTCAATTCAGCCTCGGGCCATTTTCCTAACAAGTAAAATTTACGCGGGCCGCACGTTATGTACAGACAGGCTATTCCAAACGTTTAGGCGGAACTAAATGGGAATTTCGTTTTTTAAGGTTGTCACGAGAAGGAATCTTGCTTGGATAATTTCAAGTTTAACGTTGGTATGTGAAAATTAAAAATTCCAACAGTGAAACCATAGAGACGAAGACAAAAAAATAATAATAATAATAAATGGGAAATTTTTATTAAGAATGACAAAAAAATAAAATTATTGAAACGGACATTTTATAATAACAATCAATTTAATCTAGAATTTGCAATGTGAGTATGCTTTACAAAGCTTAAACAAAATGACCAAAAGTCCAAATTAATAGATAAAAATTACTAGATTTCAAAATCTAGTTCCATCTCAACGTTATTTATATTGTTACTTATTCTGTTTTTTATTTTCCTCCATTTTTCTGAATTTTTATTGGAAGGAAGTAAGGAAATAACATTTAAATAATAACAATTAAATTTTGCCAAAATATTTGCTTTATCAAACAACAAAACAAAAACGGGTCGAAATCAGCGTAGTGGTACTGTACACAGCAGTTGCACCTATAAAAAAGTGGTATTTGAAAGCTCTGCTTACGAGAGTATTATTTGGAATCACGGGGAATCACTGTTCTACCGACTATCGCACGGCTAACTGCAACAGTTATTGCCTCACTATTGGTTTTCCGCCCTTGCCGAAGTCTTGACGCCGCAGCCCGGACAGTTTCTGTCACGAGGTATTTTCGTTCAAATAAATGTTTATACTATATATAGTATAAAAAATGATTATAGTATAAGAAGTCGTTACGGGCCACTTAAATGCAAGTATTGGGCCGCATGCGGCCCGTGGGCCACCAGTTTGACACCCTTGATCTAAACCAATCCGAAGCAAGGACAAACAGCTCCTATCTTCTTACACACATTTTTCTACTTTGAAATAGACCATAGTGTGTTCTTACAAAAGTGAACAGCTTATACCTATACATACGTAAAAATTCAAATATTTAAACATAATTTGAATATAAAATTCAATATAAACTGATTGCCCTTCCAAACGTGAGGCTAAGCTAGAGCTTGTTTAGCCTAATGATAAATCTAGCACTGCTTCAACCAGCCAGTATAATACAACCACCTACGACATTTCCACGTAAATATTCATGTCTATAATTAAATTTTTCAAAACGAAAACAGGGTTTTTATTAAATAATTATAGAATAAAACACTAGACAACCTTGTGACGTTCCAGTTATGACGTGCCACAAAACTGACATTTCTTACCAATTTCATTTGTATTCTCAAGCTGTATATAATCGAGTTACATGTTTGTATCTAGATATGAAATCCGTTCTGTCATTACTAAAACTTTTGGCACAAACAACCGAACCGTACTAGCCTTTTCGTTATGTCATTAACTTTCGTTCGTAGTTCACAGCCTCATCACGTACTTTGATAATTTTGTTCTGTACCGTACAAAGTTATTACCAATAAGGTGACAGTTGGAATACATATTTAACACGTTTCAGAACTTTACTATTTACTAACTGTAATTATTCTAATAATGTGGGATGCATATTAATTTTAATCGGTAATGAAAGTGTTAATTTGTCTATTGTTAAGGATGGGATACAAAGTTGTTGCGATGTACATTACATATTATTCTTATGCTATTATTCTAACGGATGTTATCGGCTACTGCAACTAACAATGCAAGACAAGATATTAAGTTGCTGCTTAATTTTTTTCATACCACGTTGCTCAATAAGTCTCCGATCTAGAGATGGGAATTTCGGCTCAGTTTGCGGAACCGGATCAGTGGAGGTCGTTCAGTTAGTTGAGCCGATTCATTGATCCGGCTCAGTGATCCGGTTAAGTAAACATGTTTCCGAGACACAGGTCGGTCGTTAATTCGTAGGTAGAACGTCATTTAGAACCGGCTCTTGCTTAGAGCCGGTTCTTGCAAAATATGAACTGTAAACATGATCCCGAGACACAGGTCGGTCGGTCGTAGGTAGAACGTCGCTTAGAGCCGGTTCTTGCATATATGAACTGTAAACATGATCCCGAGACACAGGTCGGTCGGTCGTTCGGTCGTAGGTAGAACGTCGCTTAGAGCCGGCTCTTGCTTAGAGCCGGTTCTTGCAATATATGAACTGTAAACATGATCCCGAGACACAGGTCAGTCAGTTGTCGGTCGTTCGCTCGTACGTAGAACGTCGCTTAGAGCCGGCTCTTGCTTAGAGCCGGTTCTTGCAATATATGAACTGTAAACATGATCCCGAGACACAGGTTGGTCGGTCGGTCGGTCGTAGGTAGAACGTAGCTTAGAGCCAGCTCTTGCTTAGAGCCGGTTCTTGCAATATATGAACTGTAAACATGATCCCGAGACACAGGTCGGTCGGTCGTTCGGTCGTAGGTAGAACGTCGCTTAGAACCGGTTCTTGCAATATATGAACTGTAAACATGATCCCGAGACACAGGTCAGTCAGTTGTCGGTCGTTCGCTCGTAGGTAGAACGTCGCTTAGAGCCAGTTCTTGCAATATATGAACTGTAAACATGATCCCGAGACACAGGTCGGTCGGTCGTTCGGTCGTAGGTAGAACGTCGCTTAGAGCCGGCTCTTGCTTAGAGCCGGTTCTTGCAATATATGAACTGTAAACATGATCCCGAGACACAGGTCAGTCAGTTGTCGGTCGTTCGCTCGTAGGTAGAACGTCTCTTAGCCCCGGCTCTTATCTAACATTTTTGAAACAAACAATTCACTTTATGTAGCTACTGTATTTTAAACCAGATGTGTTAAGTTTATGACGATGTTTATTGCCCTTGGACATCTGGGATTTGGGTAATATTTTTAATATTTTTATATAGTATGGTTGTAAGAAAATACAGACTAAGCCAATTAGTTTCAAATAAACTGCCCTACAAATTGATGACAAAATACACTTTATGATAATACATCACAAGCTGAGTTCTCGCGAAGTTCAACATGACATCGATCCAGATCTGGATCACTCCGGTCACTGCTCACAATCGCCCGACCAATCGTATCCATGAAACTTGAAACTATACAGTGAGCCGTGAGCCGGCTCATTTCAATTTGGTGAACCGTGTCACTTCGGTCAGTGTACTGAGCCGGCTCAGTAAGCCGGCTCAGTAAGCCGGTTCGTTCATGAACGACCCATCTCTACTCCGGTCTAACTAAGAAAAACATTTTTTTTTTTTTTTATAAATTCGACTATTCATCAACATACTCTCCTTCAAGAGTGATACATTCATTCCAACGCTCCTCTAACTTTTCGATACCTTCTTTGTAGAACGCAACTTCACTTTATGGTCTTTCAAAATTATTTTGTGGACTTATCTTATGTTTTCCGGAACAATTGCCGATTTTGGGCGACCAAAGCGTTCAGCATCATCGGTGTTTGTACGACCGCGTTTAAATTCAGCATACCAATCATTAATAGTTGATTTGCCTGGTGGATAGTCTCTATAACGCTTATCAAGCCACTGTTTGGCTTCAACAGTATTTTTAGGGTTTTATAGGTATCACCAAAAAACCCTTATACCGTCATTTTGTCGTCTGTCTGTCTGTCTGTCTGTCTGTCTGTTCGGTAAAAATTGTAGCCAAACGGCTAAACCTAGAGAGTTGAAATTTGGCATGCTTATACAACTCTTTGACCCGCAAATAGGAAAAATACTAAATCATCTAAAAAACATATCCCCCTAAAAATATAAACAAAAATGTGCTCATCAAAAACAAAAATATTTTTTTTAAATTCTGAGTAGGATATCAAATGAAAGCCCTTAGTACTTGGATTAACGATCAAATTTTTATTTTTGCAAAATAAATTATTTTGATGCGATTTTTGCCAAAATTGTGCAAAAAAAATTTTGTCCCACACCCTGTAGCCCAGATGGTTTAAACTAAATATCTAAACAAATTCTAAGTAATGTATATTGGTGTGAACCGAAATAGTACAACAGGAATTTTTGATCAGATTATATTTTCGGAAAATAACGCATTTTTTGAGGTTTTTGGTTCACAAAGTACAAAAGTTATACCAATGTAAGACACCCACATGCAAGGCGTACGATAGCGTAGTGGTTAGACCACTGGTGTCGTAAGCTAAAACTCGCTGGAAACGAAGGGTTTCGAGTACGGAGTGAATTTTATTTTTTGTTTTTGTTTGCATTTTTATTAGGTTGAAATTATTTTGTCAAAATTCTAGTTATATTTTGACAAATGTTGCATTTAATTTTTAAGAGCGTAAATTTAATAACCAGTCTTATTATATGATTAACAGACGATAAATTATTTTAAAATATCGTTCATTTTGCCGTGATTACTACCAAGTAAAATTTGTCCTACACACTCAGCATGCCGCCTTCACTTATTATATACCTGCGAAACCCTGAAATGTGTGAATATTCACACTTCACATCAATTTTCTCCATTATCGTATGTACTCACAATTTGTCTTCTCTTACTAAATACCTACAAAACCCTGAAATGTGTCAAATTTCACACTACGCGTATATTTTTTAGTAAACGTTTCAAGTTTTATCTTTTTTTAGCCGGTAAAAGTGATCCGTTTTTGATTATAGAGGGGGCTAGCCACAGGCGTCACGGGCCCGAAGTTTTCTTTCGGTGGCTCTGATTGCAACCGTCCAACATTCTACAGTTCCATCTAGAAAATATGAAACTGTGAAAATAAGGAAATTTCCCAGTTGGAGATTTATGAATGAAGTCATTGTGAAGGAATAAACTTGAAATTTTCCAGAATGGTGGTAACAAGCGAAGTGTTGTAATTGTTGCAGCTGTCTAACGCACGGTTTTTCGACTGAATTACGATTGGAGGAGCAGTGCACAGTGCACTGTTCCAAGATACGCCTGTAACTAACGTAATAAAGCTAATGCACGTTATGAGCGCCATCTCGAACATTCGTAAGATAACGTGCAGTACAGCGGTGTATTGCATGTTGCCTGCCTCTGACATAACTCTATTGCATTCGAGCCAAAGGCGTACCATGCATTTTACTGATAAGTATACGTTTAAATAAGTATGTGTTTGTTTAAATCAGTGGTCTTCAACCTTCTTATATCTGCAAAACTCTACAGTTTAAATGTTATTTCTTTGGAACCCCAAGGCAAAAAGCCACAACAGGCTGTCTTTTTACCGACCGCCAACATATATAAGGGAGTTATTGTGATCATACCGATTTTGACATTTCGAGATTTCGATGGATCTCCACGAATTGAGGTCCCTACATAACGTTTTGATTATTTTTAGCATGATGTATGTCGGTCTGTCTGTCTGTCTGTCTGTCTGTCCGTCCGTCCGTCCGTCTGTCTGTTTGTCCGTTCGTCCGTCCGTCTGTCTATCTGTCGGTCTGTGTACACGTGCAGAGCAAATTCGGCTAAAAGGATTTTTATGAAACTTTTGACATCAATGGCACTAGTTGTTCAACTTTTGGTAAAAATCGGTTGACTAGAAATGGGAGTTTACTCGTGTCGATTTTAAGATTTTTGCGAATATTTAACAATAGAAAAATATTTCGAAAAAAAATTATTTAACAAAAGTTGCTATAAAAGTAATAACTAACAACTTTTACTTAAGACATTTTTTGATAAAACTATGTATCTATTTTTTCATACTTATATATAATGTTTCCATGGTCATAATAAATACAGAGAAAATATTGGGTCAAGTTATTTCTACTCTGCTGCTAGAATGTATTTTATACAAGTACTTTGTGATGGCGGTCGGTCCTGTGGTGGCCACAGCTAATTTTTTAATTTTAAGGTTAAACGTTTTAAAATAATAATTTAGATGTTTATTATTGAATTCAGAGATGAAATAACGTTTCAAATCGTTACGTTATTGTATGACGTTAACGTTATTTATAAATAACGTTAAAAAAATAATTATTATGTTATATAACGTTACATAAATAATGTTATATAACATTATAAAAATAATTTTTATTTGTAACTCTAAATTTATCTATATTTGTTTTGGTGGTAAATATCAAATTATACTTACTTGTCTTGTGGTTGAAAACTGTTTTTAGGAAATATACAAGTGCCTACGAAAATGGAAACTTAGTCGGAATCGCAATACATTTATTCAATGCAAGTGACACTTTTCTTCAGTTTAATGGCCTTTGCTGCTGTGGCAATTAGCCAGGACATCTGTTACCACTACGCTACGCCAAGTAAAACATTTAAAAAATATGTTTATAACGTTACTAAAAATAACGTTACAAAATAACTTTTTATGAAACGTTATATAACAATATATAACTTAGCGACAGATTAAGGGAGACGTTAAACCATGGGGTTCTTCCTGCAGGATTAACCACAGGGAGGAAACCGCCATCACACGCCTCCGTATAGGCCACTGTTGGTGGATCCATGGACACCTCCTTCGAGGTGAAGAGTCCTCTATCTGTGAGACGTGTAACACAGATTTGTCTGTGCACCAACTGAATGTGTACAGTTCGAGGATGTCAGGGAGAGGTTCGGCCTGTGCTATGACCTGTCAGTTGCTTTAGGTGACGACAGAGTACTCATGGACAGGCTGATACTCTTCCTGAGAGAATCGAACTGTTTTATGTGTGAAGTCTTGCACCGAAATGGTTCAAATTTTTAGTTCAGATTACAAGATATTATTTACTGTGAATTTTTACCGCCCCAAAAAAGGGCCGCCCGGGGCGGGACGCATCCCCCCCCCCCCTACTTACGCCACTGAATTGATTATCTGGTTGATTATCAACCAGGTTTAAAGCCTGGTTTGTAATAGATATGTTATGGAACATAAGCATAAAAATTACACTACTTTCTTTTATCTGTTTATTACAAACAGATGTTTTAAAGGGTCAGACCCATTGATCAATTCTTATGCGTTATGTTATGGAGTTATTATAAACCAGGCTTAAGTCATACATTAGAAAAATAATAACTTTTCTTACCTTATATTTGTTGTCTCAAATTCTACGCAATCTTCCTGTAACAAAAAATAATTACATAAATATCTATCGTGCTAAAAAACACTTAAAACAATTTACACATAGTCAAGATTCAACACGCTCATTTTGGAAATATTTCGAATTTTTAAGATAATAGCAAATTGTATTCTAAACTTCTAGAAACATTAAATAGGACATAAACAGAGCGTCATTACAACGTTATGTAAAAGTACAATGTATAAATTAATTGCGATTAAACAATGACTGTTTACTAATATTTAATTACTGGGAACAAAGTAGTAATGACGAGTTTCAAAATACAGATTAAGGTTGATTTCAATCTTATCATTTCCCAAAGTCATATACTGTGGTAAAGAGTTGGCGGAGCTACGTGGTAGGATACTGCGTTATGGAATACAAGGACTTGGGTTTGAATTTCGCCACTTCGATGATTTCGTTGATATCCATGGCGACATCCCAGAAAAACTTAGGAGTACAGAAGGATATATCATAACAAGAGATGAAGACTGTATGGTAAAAAAACTGGACATAGAAGACAGGACCAGTATACGACGAAGATATTCAATTATCCACAACTCCACTTTAAGTACATTAAAAATGTGCCCTGCTCAAACTGCAAACTTTTTAAATTCATGCCACTATTTAAGAAGAATTATAAAACTAGCAAAAAAAAAATCAGCTGTGGCCACCACAGGACCGACCGCCAGCGTAAAGTACTTATATAAAATACATTCTAGATGCAGAGTAGAAATAACTTGACCTAATAGAGATATTATTTATCATGACCATGGAAACGTTACATATAAGTATGAAAAAATTGAGAAAAAATTTCGAAAAATTTTACAGAAATTATTCGAAATATTTCGTTTTATCAAAAAACGTCTCAAACAAAAGTTATTAGTCATAGCAACTTTTGTTCAATAATTTTTTTCGAAATATTTTTCTGTTGTGAAATATTCACAAAAATCTTAAAATCGACACGAGTAAACTCCCATTTTTAGTCAACTGATTTTTACCAAAAGTTGATCAACTCGTGCCATTGATGGCAGAAGCTTAAATATGAAGTTTCATCTACACGTGTACACAAGAAGACAGACGGACAGACGACGGACAGACAGACAGACGGACGGACAGACAGACCGACAGACATCATGCTAAAAATAGTCAAAACGTTATGTAGGGACCTCAGTTCGTGGAGATCCATCGAAATCTCGAAATGTCAAAATCGGTATGATCACAATACCTCCCTTATATATGTTGACGGTCGGTAATAATGAAAAAGTAGGGTTTCTGGACTCGACTCGACTGGACTCGGACTCGTCGAATATTTGGGTAATTACTCGGACTCGGGACTCGACTCTAATACTCGATGAGCCCACGTTTTTAAAATTAAGTAAAAACCAGTAAATTCAAAATCGAAAAAAAATATATATTTTTTTAAAATTCTGAGTAGGATATCAAATGAAAGCCCTTAGTACGTGGATTAACAATCAAAATTTTATTTGTGCAAAATAAATTATTTTGACGCGATTTTTGACAAAATTGTGCAAAAATTTTTTTGTCCCACACCCTGTAGCCCAGATGGTTAAAACTAAAAATCTGAAAAAAATGTAAGTAATATACATTTGTGTGAACCGGAATAGTACAACAGGAATTTTTGATCAGATTATGTTTTCGGAAAATAATGCATTTTTTGTGTTTTTTGCTTGACCATGTAAAATATTTAATATTTAATGTAACTCAGTAACCCAGCATGCTTTGATAGCGTAATGGTTAGCGTTCTAATTTGCAAACTAGGGTTCGATCCGATCTCGAGTCAATTTTATTTTTTCTGTTTTTTTTTTGCAATTTTATTTTTTTTAAATTACCTTTTCAAAATTCTCGTAATATTTGGGCAAAATTTAATTTTTAAAAGCGTAAATTTAATAACCAGTGGAAATTGTTGAAATTGAATACACGAAATCAGAGGGGTGGAGTTATGACTTAAAACAACCAATGGAAGCCATAGGCGCAATTTTCAAAATCCTAATGAACTTTGCTATATAAAA
Source organism: Liopterus haemorrhoidalis (assembly GCA_963971575.1). NCBI lineage: Eukaryota > Metazoa > Arthropoda > Insecta > Coleoptera > Dytiscidae > Liopterus > Liopterus haemorrhoidalis. The sequence goes on from OZ020625.1 coordinate 6,116,839, forward strand.
AAATACTGCACCTATTTAGAAACCTAAATAATGGTATTAGGCATTCGAATCAAAAAAAATATTTTAACATAAAATTTGTTTTGGCATCCCAAATAATCATCATTCACTTACTAAATACCTGCAAAACCCTGAAATGTGTGAAAATTCACACTTCACATCAATTTTTTATTACCAACCTGACATACAATTTCAAAGGTGCAAACTACTGAAATCAAAATTTCTTCTTAGTTTGTTTTTACAAAAGTGAACAGCATATATAGGCTATTCCAAACGTTTAGGCGGAACTAGATTTTGAAATCTAGTAATTTTTATCTATTAATTCGGACTTTTGGTCATGTTGTTTAAGCTTTGTAAATCATACTCACATTGCAAATTCTAGATTAAAATAATTGTCATTATAAAATGTCCTTTTCATTACATTTTAATTTTTTGTCATTCTTAATAAAAATTTCCCATTTATTTATTTGTTTTGTCTTGAAAATATGTAAAAAAGTATTAATTTTTTTAATAAATGTCATTCGTTTCCATGGTTTCACTGACAGAACGGTTTCACAGTTGGAATTTTAAATTTTCACATACCAACATGAAAAAAGAAATAACCCAAGCAAGGTCCGTTCTTGTGACTCGTGACAACCTAAAAGAACGAAATTCCCATTTAGTTCCACCTAAATGTTTGGAATAGCATTTATACTTTAATCTATTTATAATTGTAAAACAATTAAATTGTTATTATAAGATTAAAATGTTTTTTAAGTTTTATAGAAAATATCTTCATTTTTCCTTTCGATAATATCTATATATTGTTTCGATACGATATCGGTATCGATACTTTTTATCCGATATTATGGATACCTAAATATGATACAGTCTCAATATCGCATATCCCTAGTTACACCTGTATACCAGGTCTACAAGTATGAAATGCGGATTTTTTTCAAACTTGCCGCGTAAACAGAGTGTATAGTTCAAAGTTTCAACGCATATGGCGTTTTGTTAAGTTATCATTAAGTGTCAAATGCGTATAGGTTATAATTTGAAAAGTGATCATATAGTTTTGATTTACTGTGTTAAAAATGTCAAATTTTGTGCCAAATAAAGAGCATTCGCGGACAGTACTACTGTTTTGTTTTCATTTGAAAAAAACTGCTGCTGAATCATAGCGACTGTTTCGAGAAGCTTATGGTGAATATGCTCCATCGCAAGATACGTGTGAACGATGGTTTCGGCGTTTCAAAAGTGGTGACTTTGATCTTACAGACAAAGAACATGGAAAACCTCCAAAAAATATGAAGATACAAATATGAAGATGGAAACATTTCTACAGGAAGACGATAGTCAATCACAAAAACAACTAGCAGAGCAGTTAGGCGTTAGTCAACAAGCTGTTTCCAATCGCCTACGAGAGATGGGTAATATCCAGAAAGTCGGCAGATGGGTTCCACATGCATTGAATGAGAGGCAGGTGGAAAAACGCAAAAACACTTGTGAAATTTTGCTTGCACGATACAAAAGAAAGTCTTTTTTGCATCGTATCATTACTGGCGTTGAAAAATGGATTTATTTTGAAAATCCCAAACGCAAAAAATCATATGTGAACCCAGGCTGACCATCCACATCAACTGCAAGACCGAATCGCTTTGGCAAAAAGACAATGCTCTGTACTTGGTGGGACCAAAAGGGTGTGGTCTATTATGAATTGTTAAAACCTGGTGAAACAGTTAATACCCAACGATACCAACACCAACTGAACGAATTGAAACATTCGCTGCTCATAAAACGACCAGAATACGAAAGAAAACAGCACAAGGTAATCTTTCTTCACGATAACGTTCCATCACATAAGGCAAAAGCAGTTTGCAACACATTGGAGGCACTCAAGTGGGAAGTGCTACCCCATGCCGCTTACTCACCAGACTTGGCCCCTTCAGATTACCACTTGTTCGCATCGATGGGTCACGCACTTGCCGAGCAGCACTTTTGTTCATATGAAAATATGAAAGAATGGCTAGATGAATGGTTTGCGGGGAAAGGGGAAGAGTTCTACTGGCGAGGTATTCACAAATTGCCTGAAAGATGGGAAAAATGTATAACTTCTAATGGAGCATACTTTGAATAAATAAACTTTTACTGTTCTTTTGTGTTTAATGTGTTTTATTTTAAAAAAAAATCCGCATTTAATACTTGTAGACCTGGATATATTAAACTGAAAATTAAATAAGGTTTTTTAGAAAAGTTTAGGAGATATGGACCTGCTCAAATTATTTCTGACTAACCAAAAAGCAAAACTAAAACTCGGCTAAAAATCTCGATGGAATACTCATATTAATTTTTAACCCCTTAAAACCATTTTAGAGTCGAAATTTAAGAGGTACTTTTAAAAATCTTTAAAAATTAAACAGCTCAGGGTTTTACTTTACAAGTTAAAAGTTCTTTGGAAAAAAATACATAAAATTTAATAACTTTGCAGATACAGTATTGAATATGAAAACTTTATACTGTTCAGTATTAAGGTTTATTATACTAAATTATGGACGTGCCCTCAGGCAACGTTCGATTAAATTTTATCTTAAAGAGAATATCTAAGAGATTATTACACAATTCTTTCTTCCAAGATAAGCACAAGTTTTATAAAGAACCAAATGTATTGTTAAAAGAGATGCTACTTCATCTCTATTGTTTTATCTCGTGTTGGAGATGGTTCTAGGAAAAACCCTAGTTCTACGCAAGATTATTAAAGTAATACCGTTGCCAACTGTGTTAGCAACCAAATAATGTGGAACTTGCTCGACACCTCAGATTTATTTCTCTAGCCATACACATAACTTCATCCAATTCAAATTGAATCAACTCTTCGCCCATTATTAAAAACTGGACAAATAATGAGTCTTCTTCCGAATTATTTATTCATTAACTTTTTAAGATGGGAAAACGATTCATTTTCACTCGTGCATTACCTTTATAATAATAAAACTGAAAATGATTTGAGACGTTAAATTTAAGATATATTTATTAAAATAAATTTTCCAATTACTTATATAATATAAAAATACGCACACGGAAAAAAGCGCACATGAAAAAATACACACACGGAAAAAAGCGTACTTACACTATATCTCAAATCAGTTTGAAATATATGGTGAGAAACTATTACACAGTAAAATTTAATTGTTTGCCCGCTTTAATATATTGCGTTTACTTTTGTAAAGTCAAACCAGATCTGGTTATTTTGGTTCCTTTTATAGTGTAGTACTGACTTTTAAATGTAAATTTGTCATTTCAAAATATTCTTTACACTGTAAAACCCACTTCACATTTGTTGGTTATATCCATTATATAAGCAATTCAATTTTGTTAAAACAAACTAAGAGGAAATTTCGTTTTCAACAGTTTGAAACTGTATGTCATGTTGATATTACAGAAAAATAATTTGAAAAGTCAGATTATAAATATGTCATTTAAAAAAATATCATTCGTCATATTTAATTTTGAATAGTGACATCTTAAATATTTTGTAAATATAATACTAACCTAAAGAAATACAAACATAACCCAAAACTGTAAAGCCTTTTTCACAATATAACCAAGTTTCTAAAACTCAGTAATACACTATAAAAATCACCAAAATAACCAGATCTATGAATAGTTTGTTCTTACAAAAGTGAACTGCTTATAATTATGATATTATTTATCTTTATGACATATGTCAAATGAAATGACATTTTAAGAAAGTGAAATTTTTTACCATGTTTTAATACCAACATGACATACAATTTCAAAGGTGCAAAATATTGAATGTATCAATTTGTAATTTCTACCAAAATATTTTAAATATTTCCAACAAATTTTAAACTCACACAAATAAGTTGTCACCTAGTGACACTGATATGATTGACCAAACTCGGCCGGCAATTTTTGGTAAAAATTATTCAGTTTTACCAAAGCGTGTTTTACTCACTGCATTATATTTAAAGTCTGTTCCAAACGGTTAGGCGGAACTAGATTTTGCAATCTAGTTACTTTCATCGTTTAAATCGTGCTTTTCGACCGTGTTGTTTAAGCTTTGTAAATCATACTTACAATAAACATTTTTTGGTTAAGGTTAATATCATTTTAAAATGTCATTTTCTTTATATTTTGATTTTTTATGTCATTCTTAATACTAATTTCCCATTTTTTTATTTTTTTGTCATTAAAATATGTAAAAAAAATAATTTAATTGTGACATATGTCATTCGTTTCCGTGGTTTCATTGTTGGAATTTTAAATTTTGACATTCCAACGTGAAAAATGAAATAACCCAAGCAAGATCCCTTCTCGTGACGACAACCTAAAAGAACGAAAGTCCCATTTAGTTCCGCCTAACCGTTTGAAACAGACTGTACATTTTTTAAATTTTAAAACGTTGATCTTAGAAATAAAAAAAATACAAAGCATTGAAAAAATAATAATAAAGAAAAGAAAATCACATTTTTCTTACTTACTTTCATCAAAACCAAATATTTTTACAGACCGCCAACATGTATAAGGGAGGTATTGTGATCATACCGATTTTGACATTTCGAGATTTCGTTGGATCTCCACGAATTGAGGTCCCTACATAACGTTTTGACTATTTTTAGCATGATGTCTGTCGGTCCGTCTGTACGTCCGTCCGTCTGTCTGTGTACACGTGCAGAGCAAATTCGGCTAAAAGGATTTTCATGAAACTGCATATTTAAGCTTTTGATATCATTGGCACCGTATACATTTATATTTTTTTTATTTCATAATCGATTAATCTACTTTATTATTTTATACTAATTTAATCGAAAATCGATTATAACTAGAGACCGGTAAAAATATGCAACGGTACTTTTGCCATAGGCGTGCTATTTTAAACTTTATTTTAACTTAAAACCAACAAGAAACAAAAGAATAAAACACTTGTACCGCAATGAATTCTTATCTTAATAACGACACCTCATTATTTTGGGATTATATCCGAGATAGGTAATTCCGGTCACTCCTTTGCCATTGGTCAGTTTTTGATAAGATATTAAATTATTATACACTACACTATTTGTCAGCAGGGCACAAATATATATATTTATATATATATATATAATTACATTTTATTTCTACAGATAACACATTTGCCGCTTTTTATCGAAAAATACCTAACTAAAGTACCGTTGCATATTTTTGCCGGACTCTAATTATAACATTTCGATTAATCAAATGATTAATTAATCGATTAATTAATTTATATTGCCATCTCTAGATAAGTGACCACGTTTCAAGCTTCGTCTTCATTTTAACTGAAGGTAGTCATGCAACTGCGCATGCCAGGAACTTTACACACCAAATCCTGACCATACAGACCTGCGTATCTACTTATAGAAATTACATTTCCCTGTGCAGATGTAGAATAATTAAATTTAAAACATTTTTGATCATCCCTCTTAATATTAAAATACTAAAGCCAGTCCTCTACCTTTTAAACAAGCAATGCACGGTAACCTAAACATTCTGAATAAATATAAACTAAGCTCCCGAGTTACACAGCAGAAACAAGTAAATACTTGAAATGAAAACTGAGTATATTAATAATATGTAAGAGTATGTTTTATGTTTCCATAAATTCATTCGCAACTCTGTATAATAACTTGAGTTTAGTGATTTAGTGTCCTATATGTTGGTGCTTCTATTTCGTGGTTGGCAGTACACAGTTGGTAGTACTATAGAAATGTTATTGCTTGCACAAGGATTTCGTATTAATTACACGTCAAAATTTAGAGCTTATAAATCATAGCGAGTTCTGTTAGTGCAGATTTCGTTCTAAAATTTCATTGATCCAAACAATAGAGTAACATAAAATTTAATAAGAAATCGATTTTATGGGTTTTAGTTATAGATTTTAATAATTCTCAAAACTAATCTCATATTTGGAAAAATCCTACAAATAACAGATTTTTACATAAAAATAACATAGGCGTTTAATTATAGGCATGCTGTATGAAAACGCGGAAAATCATATTTTTTTATTACAAGATCACATGACCGTTTGAGCCCTTTGGGAGACTCCGAATCGCATGCATATATTTAAAAGACTTTAAATTTGTTATAACTTTCTTTTGAGAAAAGTGACTTGACATTTCTGCTATCCTAGATTTTTACTAATAGACCGGGAGCTCATGACATTTTTGGTCTCCGATTTCATACAGCATGCCTTTTGGAGGAGAGAATATTTACCCTGTGACAACAAAAAAGGGATGGTACTAAACCCCTGCACGCTTTCCGGTCATAGGGAAAATTGCATTTCCACTTGCACAAAATTTGTGTTTTTCTCTGATTTAATATTGTTTGCCCTTTTGTCAAAAGAAAGTTATAACAAATTTAAAGTCGTTTAATTATAGGCATGCTGTATGAAAACGCGGAAAATCATATTTTTTTATTACAAGATCACATCACCGTTTGAGCCCTTTGGGACCCTCCGAATCGCATGCATATATTTAAAAGACTTTAAATTTGTTATAACTTTCTTTTGACAAAAGGGCAAGCAATATTAAATCAGAGAAAAGCACAAAAATTTTGTGTTTAAGTGGAAATGCAATTTTCCCTATGACCGGAAAGCGTGCAGGGGTTTAGTACCATCCATTTTTTGTTGTCACAGGGTAAATATTCTCTCCTCCAAAAGGCATGCTGTATGAAATCGGAGACCAAAAACTGTCATGAGCTCCCGGTCTATTGTTCATGAGGAGGCAATTAAAAAGTTGTTGCCATTTGCAACAACTTATATCTGTGAACAAGGATTTTCCATTCTAACGAACATTAAAACGAAACAGAGAAATCGACTGGACCCCAAAAACTGTATCTAAATCGCACTAACATCAAAAAGTCCCGATTTTGATGTTATTTATCAAAAATTAAACAACATTATTTCTCCAAATAAAGTATTTTTTGTCATAAAAAAATATATAATTTTATAGCATTATTTTATATATTTTATGTTAATTAATATGTAAATTCTAAAGAATTTAATAAATCCTTCATTGTTAATAATCTACGATTTCTTTTTTACAAACCAATGGGGTAACGTCGGTGTAAAGAGATATATTTCTGGGTAATGGGTAAAAATGTTCCCCAACCCCTGCTCTATATGCATACGTATTTGAAATCGTACTGAATCCTGCTCTGCTTACCGTCATTAATGACATATACCTGTTGCCATAGTCACTGCTTTAAAACAATGGACACAGTTTTAATCTACGTTGTTTTAGAATTTCCATTTTTGGTAGCAATGTTGTATTTTTTCACTAAAAAAATCAGCACGTATGCTTAAAGCAGATAAAATTGTACATACTATATATGGAATATAAATTATATCAGTTTTTAGAAGTGCTCAACCACTTACTGACAATTATTAGTAATTTTCAGAATTATATTTAAAGAATCTGATACGGCTAACATATATTTTTACTTTCTAATTACGAAGCAAGGTAAGTATTTTAATGATCAAAGTATTATGAATTAAATTTTTAAACGTCTGCGCGTAAAATGTTTTTTATTTGACATTCATATACTAGCTGACGAAAAATTTACTTTACAACTTACATCGGACGCCATTCTAGTTTAGTTCAATTTTGACAGTTCATATAGAATAGTTTGAGCAGTGTAGACGTGGCAAATTAATTATGGGACGTCAGTAGGGATGTTCCGAGTCTACTGATGCGATACCAGTATCGATATTGTTCATTCAATATCGCGATTTTAGTATCGATACTAATCTTCCGATACTTTACTCATATCAGTACATTTGACCCAGTATCGTACCGAATCGTTTTTCTTTTTTTTTCAGCAACCATCTGGTTACTGGTAAGGGACTCGGTTATTGAGAAGCAAGGAGACTATATTGAAGGATTGTAAAGAAATACTGAAATAAAAATAAAAATGTAGAAAAGAAAAAAAATCGTTTGCATTATTTATGAAATAACCCCCGTATATTATTATTATTACACTGTTTAGAGCAGAAGCCTGTGGCTTGTTGCGCTCAATGATAAAATAGATATACATACATTAATATTTAAATAAATCACGATTGAATATTTTACAATACAAAAATAAACTGGAAAATAAAATAGCTGACAACAAATATATACATTTATTACTATTTTTCGCTAGTTTTGTAATGCATCTAGTTACAAGTATCTAGGTACAGTAACTAGATACTTTTTTCAAGTATCTAGATACAAATTAAATACTTTTTTAAATATGTATCTAAAAATTTTACGTTTTATCAAAAAATGTCTCAAATAAAAGTAATTAGTTATTGCATTTATAGCAACTTTTGTTCAATAAATTTTTTCTAAATATTTTTGTTGCTAAATATTCGCAAAAATATTAAAATCGACACGAGTAAACTCCCATTTCTAGTCAACCGATTTTTACCAAAAGTTGATCAACTCGTGCCATTGATGTCAAAAGCTTAAATATGCAGTTTCATAAAAATCCTGTTAGCCGAATTTGCTTTGCACGTACATATAAATGCAATAACTAATAACTTTTATTTGAGAAGTTTATTGATAAAACAAAAAATTTCGAAAAATTCTTGTAAACTTTAAAAAAAAAATTAAGTCTCAATTTCTTCATACTTATATGTAACGTTTCCATGGTCATGATAAATAATATCTCTGTTAGAAAATATTAGGCCAAGATATTTCTACTCTGCTGTTAGAATGTATTTTATACAAGTACTTTATGATGGCGGTCGGTCCTGTGGTGGCTACAACTGATTTTTAATAATAATAAAACATCGATGTATCGGAAACATCGATGTTTTTCCTTCGATGTTTTTTCAACATCGATAGTAAGCGCCGATGTTAACATTGATGTTTTGTCTTCGATGTAGGGACCTCAATTCGTGGAGATCCATCGAAATCTCGAAATGTCAAAATCGGTATGATCACAATACCTCCCTTATATATGTTGACGGTCGGTAAAAAAATATTGTCATAGACCTCCTGTATTCTGTTGGTTTCCTACACTTATTAACACGTTCGCGGACAGTTTTGTACAATGAGATTTGCAAAATGTCACTTTTTTAGATTTTTGTTTATAATAGGACATTTACTGTGTTTGGTATGTTCCTGATAGGACAGTTTATACTAGTTTTCATATACTTAAATGGAATTAAAAGCTGCCACAGCCGTCATTTGTATATTTGAATAAAAAAGTAGGACGGCTATAGCCGTACTGTCCGCGAACGTGTTAAGTACCTACAAAACCCTGAAATGTATGGAAATTCACACATAAATTTTACAATATTCACCGAAGCATTTAACCTGTCATAACATGAATAACAATAATTAAAAATGCAATACCCAACCCCTAATGAGATCTTATATTTTCCAGATAATTACGATTTAGCTATTAGGCGTAGCGAGTAACAACGACTCGCACTATTCATATTATCTGTAATGAGAATAACTCACTAATAAATCATATCGCTTTAATGGCTCTGAAATTAGTTTGAAATTTACTTCCCGTTCAGGTTCTGGTAAGACCGTGCCGTATCCCCTTAGAACAGAAGCCAACACTCTACAACTAGCCGGGTACATTGTACTCATATATTTGAAAACTACGCCAGAATTTCTAGTTCCGTTTCCTCTTTCATATCGATTCACTTTTAGATTTAAACCTGAAACCTTTATTTCATTTAGATTTGTGGGATAATGGTTAGCATTGGCGTACATAGGATGCGTTTTAAGGGGTAAAACACAGATTTACGTTTAGATAAATAGATAGATAGATAGTTATTTTATTTATACCTTTCTACATATTATTTACATACAGTTTAATTTTATTTATTTTCAAATAAACAGCAAAAAATTCATGTGTAAAAGTTCATTCTCAGGTTGGTTAAAATTTTCATTTAATAAAAATAAAAAGTTCACTATTTTTAACTAAATCATCGTGTAAATCTTCATTTATTCAGATAGTGTTATTTTTATGAAATATTACTTTTCCAATGTTAAAATTAACACTATTTATTCTCTAATACAATAATTTAACCAGTATGTAAGTGTAAACTTTACACTAAATTTAACCAAAACAGAAGTGTAAATAATTAACACGGAAAGCGAGGGACTTCATTGTACACTAAAAGTACATTTTTTAGGATTTTGTAGGTATGACCAAAAAACCCTTACACCGTCATTTTGTCGTCTGTCTGTCTGTCTGTCTGTCTGTCTGTCTGTCTGTCTGTCTGTCTGTCTGTCTGTCTATCTGTTCATAAGAAAATACTAAAACATCTAAAAAAACATATTCCCCTAAAAATATAAACAAATATGTGCTCAACGAAAAAAAAAAAAAATATATTTTAAAAAAATTCTGAGTAGGGTATCAATTAAAGCCCTTAGTACGTGGATTACCGATCAAAATTCCATTTTTGCAAAATAAAATATTTTGATGAGAATTTTACCAAAATTGTGCAAAAAATAATTGTGCCACACCCTGTAGCCCAGATGGTTTAAACAAAAATTTGAAAAAATTCTAAATAATGTACATTGGTGTGAACCAAAATAGTACAACAGGAATTTTTGATCAGATTATGTTTTCGGAAAATAACGCATTTTTTGTATTTTTTTGGTTGACGATATACAAAAGTTATAGTTATGTAACACACTATACTAGAAGGCGTATCCTGGTCGTAATGGTTAGCTTGCTTGCTTGCTATGCAGCAAACTAGAGTTCGCTCCCGAGCAGAGGAGACAATTTTATTTTTTGTTTTTTTTTTTTCATTTTTATTTTGTCAAAATTCTAGTTATATTTTGGCAAATGTTGCATTTAATTTGTAAGAGCGTAAATTTAATAAAATCCAGTTGGAATTGTTGAAATTATATTTTCCTTCTATGTTTCATGTATACGAAATCAGAGGAGCAGAGCATATGACTTAAAACAACCAAAGGAAGCCATAGGCGCAATTTTCAAAATCTTAATAAACCTTGCTATATAAAAAAAATACTGCACATATTTAGAAACCTAAATAATGGTATTCGAATTAAAATACAAAAAAATATTTTAACATAAAATTTGTTTTTAAAGCTCTTAGATTAACAGACGATAAATTAAAAGACGATAACATTTTTAAAATATCGTTCATTTTGCCGTGATTACTACAAAGCAAAATTTGTCCTACAAACTCAGCATGCCGCCTTCACTTATTATATACCTGCGAAACACTGCAATGTGTGAAAATTCACACTTCACATCAATTTTTTTGTACCTACAAATTTTGAACTTAAGATTGACTTTTGAAAATAAAGATATAATTAAATGATTTTTTGATAATATTCTATTAAAAAACAGTAAAATAAACATAAAATAAAAAATTCTAAATATTTTCCTTCCGTAAATTGAAATGAGTTCTGAGAAATGTTGCAATCAACTTTAATAAGCCAATTTGAGGAAATGCAGGTAAATATTATTATTAAATATTTCGAATTCAATTCTCAATTGACAATAACAATGAAATGCTTCATTGCACTTTTATTTACCGTGAAGAATAAGAGTTTAAGCATGCTTGGCATAAACTTTTCATTTCGTTATTACAGCCTGCATCAATATAATAAGAGGTTTTGACAAATAAATAAAAAAAGCGTTATAAAATGTCATAAAAATCACTAATTCTCTCTGATCTTTAATAATCTCTAAAGTGGACCGTACACTATCAATAATAATGTCAGTAATACTGAGTCAATAATAATGACACTACTAGTTTTTTTGCCAGTTGCCAATAATTACCTTACACTATCATTATAACTGACAGTATTTTAATCAGTAACCAGTAGAAGTTATCTGGAGAACATCAAACAAGTGAATATTATTATTATGAAGAATAATATTGCCCGTATTCACCTAATTTATCTTGCGCATTTATGGAGATGAACATTTTCATAAGCAAATAGAGTAAAAACATAAAATGAATAAAAATAGTAGTATCAAGAATTAAAAAAAGTTAAAAATTATAATACGTTAAACACATACAAACATTTCTTGGACAAATATTGGTCAAAATAGATCTTATTATAATATGTTTTCTGTAAATACCAGGTCTACAAGTATGAAATGCGTTTTTTTTTTTTTTTTTTAAATAAAACACATTAAACTCAAAAAAAGTAAAAGTTTATTTATTCAAAGTATGCTCTATTAGAAGTTATAAATTTTTCCCATCTTTCAGGCAATTTGTGAATACCTCGCCAGTAGAACTCTTCCCCTTTCCCCGCAAACCATTCATCTAGCCATTCTTTCACATTTTCATTTGAACAAAAGTGTTGCTCGGCAAGTGCGTGACCCATCGATGCGAACAAGTGGTAATCTGAAGGGGCCAAGTCTGGTGAGTAAGCGACATGGGGTAGCACTTCCCACTTGAGTGCCTCCAATGTGTTGCAAACTGCTTTTGCCTTATGTGATGGAGCGTTTTCGTGAAGAAAGATTACCTTGTGCTGTCTTCTTTCGTATTCTGGTCGTTTTATGAGCAGCGAATGGTTTAATTCGATCAGTTATTGTTGGTAACGTTGGGTATTAACGGTTTCACCAGGTTTTAACAATTCATAATAGACCACACCCTTTTGGTCCCACCAAGTACAGAGCATTGTCTTTTTGCCAAAGCGATTCGGGCTTGCAGTTGATGTGGATAGTGAGCCTGGGTTCACCCATGATTTTTTGCGTTTGGGATTTTCAAAATAAATCCATTTTCCATCGCCAGTAATGATACGATGCAAACAAGACTTTCTTTTGTATCGTGAAAGCAAAATTTCACAAGTGTTTTTGCGTTTTTCCATCTGCCTCTCATTCAATGCATGTGGAACCCATCTGCCGACTTTCTGGATCTTACCCATCTCTCGTAGGTGATTGGAAACAGCTTGTTGACTAACGCCTAACTGCTCTCCTAGTTGTTTTTGTGATTGACTATCGTCTTCCTGTAGCAATGTTTCCAATTTTGTATCTTCATATTTTTTTGGAGGTTTTCCATGTTTTTTGTCAGTAAGATCAAAGTCACCAGTTTTGAAACGCCGAAACCATCGTTCACACGTATCTTGCGATGGAGCATATTCACCATAAGTTTCTCGAAGCAGTCGGTATGATTCAGCAGGAGTTTTTTTCAAATGAAAACAAAACAGTAGTACTGTCCGCGAATGCTCTTTATTTGGCACAAAATTTGACATTTTTAACACAGTAAAACAAAACTATATGATCACTTTTCAAATTATAACCTATACGCAATTGACACTTAATGATAACTTAACAAAACGCTATATGTGTTGAAACTTTGAACTATACACACTGTTTGCGCGGCAAGTTTGAAAAAAATCCGCAATTCATACTTGTAGACCTGGTAATTTGCAGTTGAATAAAAATAATTAAATTTTTACAAATTACTGTTTAGTTATGTCAATAACTAGTTAGATAACAACAAATACAAAAAGTCTTGACCATGTAGGATTTTTATTAAATAAGATATTTGAATAAAAGCGAAAAGTTGGGGGATATAAAGTTAATGTCAACATTGTTTCGCGGACCCCAGTTTAAAAACCGATGCTCTAAAGCAGCGTTTCTCAACCTATGGTACGCGTACCACTGGTGGTACGCGAGTTGCTGGTTGGTGGTACACGAAAAATAATCAATAATGGCGGACATAAAAAATTTAAAAAAATGAAATCATAGTAATATCGTAGAATCGTTTTTTCCTATAATTCATAAAAATATGTACAGTCGATTATCGAAAATCCGGCAATCGATATCGTTTTTTTGGAGTGTACTTTTAAATTTACCCGTTAGCCATCAGATTTCAAACCCCTTCTATGAAGAAAATTTAGAAAAAGCTACATCATTATTACTAAAAGATAAAGAAAATTTAATACAATTATCATGTGACAGAACTTTACAAGTAGAATTCAAACGACACAATCTAATGAATTTTTGGTTAAACATTGATAAAGAATATGAACAAGTTTCTGAGAAAGCTCTTAAATTATTATTACCGTTTACTAGTACGGAATTAGTAGAAAGAGCTTTTTCTTTATATATTTATTTAAAAAATAGGTATCGAAACAGATTGAACGCAGCTGTAGAATTAAGGGTATACCTCGCATCTTTTGAACCAAATTTCAAAAAATTATGTTCTTCGAAACAAGTACAAGGATCTCATTAAATTTATTTTATAAAAATATTTGATTATAATAATAATGATTATAATAATAAAAATATAGAAAATATATTAATTGGTTTTTTATAATTATGTGTTTTTATTAAAACCATTTATTAGTAAACGAAATATGACAAAATAGTAGAATCTACTATTTTGTCATATTTCGTTTCTATCTACTATTATATCTACTAAGTAAATAAATATACGAAATACAATCATTTTTACGAAGTGGTACAATTTAGCGATATACTACCGAGTGGTACGCGAGCCAAAAAAGGTTGGGATACGCTGCTCTAAAGCAATGGTTGCAACATGTCCAGTACAACCGAAGAAACAAGCGATCATTTTTTTGAAGTGCTTCGTGAACGAAAACTTTTGTGGGTTTCGGTTCATCTTGGAAAAGCCAAACAGTGGATTGTTGCTTAGTTTCCGGTTCATATGTATAAATCCAAGTTTCGTCACCGGTAACGATATTGTATAGGGATTTTGCAGTGCCTAGGTTGAATTTTTTTTAGCATTCCCTTACACCAATCAACACCAGCCTTTTTTGAGCTTAGGTCAAATTATGCGGAATCCGTCGGGAACAGATCTTTTTCACAGCTAAATGTTCATGCAAAATCGAATGTATTGCAGTCTGCGATATGCCGAAGGATGTCTCTATCTCACGGTAAGTCACATGCCGATCTTCTTCAATCATTTTGCGCACAGCATCGATGTTTTATTGAAATACAACCGATTTTGGTTGACCTTCACGAGATTCATCACTGACGGACGCACGACCACGACGAAATTCTGCAAACCAATTGTAAACAGTCTTTTCTGATGGTGCTTTATTACCAAAAATTGAACGAAGCGAATCTATGCATTGTTGTTGAGTTAGATCTTTACTAAAATCGTAAAAAATCATCCAACGAAAACTTTTACGAGTAATATCCATTTTTCCGCAAACTTGTTTTTTTAACGCTCACTGTCAACAAACTACTCGGTCAATTTATAAGCTGCCAGTGATTTAACAATAACAAATGTGAAATTTTACGAAGATAGTAAAGACACATTTCAATATTGCCATCAAGTGGTCGTTTGTAAAAACATAAAAACCGCATTCAGACCTGTTTAAACTAACGAGTTATAGACTGTTCGTTGTGTCGCTCTGAGTTATGCTTTAATGCATTCTTTTAACATTCCATGTACCGTTCACATCTGTTATAAATTAGTACGTTGGGAATAGCCCTCCATCTGTGAATTTTGAAACCAACTATTTAGCTTCGTAAAATATTTTATATGTATTATTGTTCTTATAATTCTGTTGTCTTAGATTTTAATTACCTAAATTAATCATATTTACTGTCCGTCTTTGTAATTTTGAGCAAGATTTGTTAATTATGACATTATGTTAGGTTATGTAAAGGCATTCGATAACTACGGTGTCACTGATAGAATACGATAGCCAATGTGTTTATATGTCTGTCTCATTAAAACATCTCACTATCTATAAGCTTAGAAAATTATGCACAATCCACAACAAACAGCGTATTAAATTTGGAGAAAACTGTTGCACGTCTTATCATATGACAAAGTTTCTGGTGACAGTGAACAGTCCATAAGCTACAGTGCATAAGCTATTGATTTAAGAGCTCTGAATGCGACTTAACCCTAGTAGAAACTCGTATTAATTTAATAAGACCAAATGTTGACAAAACCCACCATTACTCGTCCATCAAAACGAGCACAAACAATTCTATTACCGCCTTAAAACTCAGTTTTAAAATAAACCTTATTACCGCTCTGTCGGTTTATTGACCTTCACTAAAGATGACACTCAACATATTTCTCAATCATTATTAATTTACATATGTGTGCTAACCGCTAATACAAATACTGACCCGAACTTGTATGAACCCGTTACACACTAAAAAAAACTGATATCATCTAAATCCCATACTTTCAATTGACTTTCATCTGATCCAAGGATTACATATGATTTTTATATCAGATGATCTGATATTTGAAATGTCAGAGGAAATGCAAAATTTAATTATGGTTACATAATTTATACTCGAATAAATATATGGGCCACTGGATATCATAGCAATAAATTGCCGCAATTTACTTTAAAAGTATCAATTTAATTGCATCAACCGGATTATATTTCAGGAGGGTTTACTGGAGTACATTTCGGTAAAACGATTTTACAATATTACTGCTCTTTTTAATATAAATAATATAAATAAATAAATAAATAAATAGCAAAACAGATCAATTCTGTAAAAAATTACTGTGTAGTAACATTACTACAAGATAAAATACAAGGTGTCTCAAAAGAAATTTTATATTTATTTAGCTTACTGCGTGAGCGCAACGTATCCGAGGGGCGCGGGGGTTATGTCAATCGGTAGCCTGGCTCTTGGGAATTCAATCGCTATGGAGCGTTTCTCGGGAGCAGACCGCGCGTTATGCGTGCGAGAGTTTTACAAAAACGGTGATTCGGCGACTGTAGCGCGTAGAAAATTCTGCAGTATTCGAGGTTTTCGCCACTTAAATGATGCGCCAAGCATTCCTCTCATTCGACATTGGGTTAAAAAGTTTGAAGAGACTGGTACAACGCTGGATAAATCAAAATCCGGGCGACCTAGGTCATCAAGAACGGTAGAAAACGTGGAGAATGTTAATCAGTCTGTTCGTGACGACCCGAACCTTTCAATTCGGAAGCGCGCAAATGCTTTAAATGTGCATAGATCATCATTACATCGCATTATGCACAAAGACCTAAAGCTGCACCCCTACAAAATTCAATTGGTGCAAGAATTAAAGACCCAAGATGCCAGTCAGAGGCTTAATTTCGTAAATCAGGTGATTGAGCGATTTTCAACGTTTATCGGCCCTTACTTTTTTGAAGACGAAAGGGGGCGTGCAGTTACAGTGAATTCAGAGCGTTATGTGGAGATGTTAGACAACTTCTTGGTACCTGAACTGCAAAACTTTCCTGACTATAACCAAAGAACATGGTTCCAACAGGACGGAGCAACTTCACACACGTCCAATATGTCTGTGCCACGTGTTCGTGAAATTTTCTCAGGCAAATTGATCTCCCGGAGAGGTGACATAAATTGGCCTCCACGCAGTCCAGATTTAACCCCTATGGACTTTTTCCTATGCGGTTATCTTAAATCTAAAGTTTACGCCAATAAACCGACTTCACTGGCGCATTTGAAAGAAAATATCCGTCACGAAATGGCAGCCATCCCTGAGTCCACCTGCCGAGACGTCATAAGTAATTTTACTGTTCGATTAAATGAGTGCCGAGAACGCGAGGGTCTACATTTAGACGATATTATTTTTAAGAAATAAATCCCCAAAAAGTATATTTTAATAATTAATAAACATTTTTTCTATATACGGCTTACTTTTCTTTTAATCGATCCACTAAATATAAAATTTCTTTTGAGAAACCTTGTACTACCAGAACACAATGGCCAGAAAAGGTGAACGTTTCGGCAAGTTTAGTAGGAACGGATATCATTGGTTCTTTTTTTATAGATGGAAACCTTATTACCCAAAAATATTTGGATTTGTTAGAAAATAGAGCAATACCTGCATTAAATGCACTAAATATTCCAGGTGAAGTGTGGTTTCAACACGGCGGTGCCCAAGCGCATAATGCCAGAATAATTAAAATATTTTTAAATCATACATTTCTTCTATATTTGATTGGACGTGGCGGCGAAATAGAATGGCCGGCTAGGTTGCCGAATTTTTTTTTTTTTATTGTTGATGTATGAAAAGCAAAATTTTTAATGGCCAAAATTTAACTATAGAAGAACTAAAAGCTAGAATAGAAAATGAATCCCACTGAATAAGACCGATGAAATTAATTAATGTTATGCAAAATTTATTTTTACGACCGTCTGGGCATTGTTTGGCAGTGAATGGCGGAATATTTGAAAATTTATTGTAAATTATTTTTATTTTATGTTTTTTCCTAATTTTCAATTTGGTGTTTGTTTAATAAATATATTTTTACCGACCGCCAACATATACCGGGTGAATTATTTAAGGAGCAACATACATGTTTCACATATAATGTTAATGAAGTGAGTTATTTCATTTGCAACATAGCAAATTATGAAAGCAAGCTCATATCCATGGCAACAGATATGCAGTGGTGATTAAATGTAATAGTCATTTGACATTTGACAAGTTTTTAGACGGCTAAAAAATAGTAAATTAGAAACAATAAATGAATTTTTATTAGATTGTTTATATTTACATACAAACAAAAATAATAATGTACTTAGTAGCTAAGTCCAAAAAATATTTTTAAAAAATAATATTTTGTCTTTTCTATTGATACGATAAGCATTTGTTTTATGGCTATGTTGCTTTTGAAATAACTCACTTCATTAACATTAAATGCGAAACATGTATGTTGCTCCTTAAATAATTCATCCGGTATATTATGGTATATACATTTATAAAATATTAAAAAAAAAAAAAACAAAATGGGTGAAGAAATTAAAAAAAAAAGGAATGCATAGATAAATTCTCGACAATAGAACCAGTGGCGTAGGCAGGTGGAATTTGGGGGTTAGAACCTCCCATGAAGCTGGATTTTTTATTACTTCGATGCATTTTCCTTGTTTTGTCATTACTTCCATAAGTCTCATTTAATAACCCTCCCCCCTCACGAAACTATTTTTGCGTCACTGAATAGAACTTTTATTAATTTTTTAAAAAACAAACTATTTTTTAAGTCCAAAAAATATTTTAATAAATAATATTTTGTCTTTTCTATGGATACTATAAGTATTTGTTTTATGGCTAAGTTGCTTTTGAAATAACTCACTTCATTAACATTATATGTGAAACTTGTATGTTGCTCCTTAAATAATTCACCCGGTATAAGGGAGGTATTGTGATAACGATTTTGATATTTCGAGATTTCGATGGATCTCCACGAATTGAGGTCCCTACATAACGTTTTGACTACTTTTAGCATGATGTCTGTCGGTGTGTCTGTCTGTCCGTCCGTTCGTCAGTCTGTGTACACGTGCAGAGCAAATACGGCTGAAAGGATTTTTATGAAACTTCACATTTAAGCTTCTGCCATCAATGACACGAGTTAATCAACTTTTAGTAAAAATCGGTTGACTAAAAATGGGAGTTTACTCGTGTCGATTTTAATATTTTTTCTAATATTTCACAACAGAAAAATATTTCGACAAAAATTATTGAACAAAAATTTCTATAAAAGCAATAACTAACTACTTTTATTTGAGACATATTTTGATAGAACGAAAAAAAAAATGAATTTTTTTTCCAGGGCTTCGAACCGTTATTTTTTTTTTCGGTTTTCGTTCCGGTTCAGTTAAAAAATATATATCAGTTCGCAATACCTCCCTTATATATGTTATACAGCTATGCCAGAAAGTATTAGACCCCCCACGAAATTTTCCATATATAAATTTCTAAGAAAAGTATTGGTATTAATTACTTCCTAGAATCAAAACAACCACAATAACAACATTTAGGAAGATATCCGACGATCCTGGAACTACAGGATCATTAGTGAGGGTACAAAGTATAAAAACTCGGTAATGCTTCTATATGACAACATTTGCCTTTGTGCTTTGTATGAACGTTTTGCGCTGTGCTTTTGAAGTTAAACATTTTTTTTTTCATCATTATTATTTAGTGTGCTAATTAATAATGCCAAAAACACGTGAATTGAGTGAAGTGGAGAGAAGCCAAATTGTGATTTTGAAGAAGCAAGGACTTTCAATTCATGAAATTGCCAGACAATTACAATTTTCTCGTTGTGCTGTGCGAACTACCATTCGACGATTAGAGGAGACTGGATGCTTCAAAAGTAAACCCAGAAGCGGGAGAAAAAAAACTACAACAGTCAAACAAGATACAATTTTGCAACGCATGTCCTTCCATAATCGCCGGTTATCATCGAAAGATCTGTCCAGTCAACTGAATGAACATTATAACTTAAAAATTTCTCCTAGTACCGTGAGACAACGCCTCTCTGATGTAGGACTAAGAAGATGCAAGCCAAGACACAAACCATATCTGACCCCAGCCCATAAAAAGCGACGGCTATTGTGGGCCAGAAAATACCAGGATTGGAAAAGTGAAGATTGGGCCAAAGTAATGTGGACAGACGAATCAAACATAGAGGTGATTATTGAAACACATGTAAATTACTTGCTCAAAGTTTCTAATTTTGAAAAATCACAGAACTAAATTAATTTTAATTTTTTTTCTATTGCAGCTTTTTGGTCAACCTGGTGCAAAGTTTGTTCGTCGCCGGCCTGGGGAAGTTTATAAGTCGGAATGTATAATAACCTACGGTGAAGTTCGGAGGGGGCAGTATAATGGTTTGGGGCAGTATGGCTGCAACTGAAGTCGGAGAAATCTCCATATGTGAAGGAAGAATGAACAGCGAACGCTACATCGAAATGCTGGAAGAGACTCTGGAGCCTTCATATTTAAAACTATTCGGCGAAATGACACCTAATTACTATTTCCAACAAGATAACGCGCCCTGCCATAAATCCCGACGTGTTTTACAGTAGTTTATTGGTAGTGAGATTAAAGTTATGGATTGGCCCGCTCAATCCTCTGATTTATCCCCGATTGAGCACTTATGGACCGTTTTAAAAAGAAAGGTTTCCCAAAATAAGTGTTTCTCGAAAGAGACATTAAAGGAAAGGATTATAGCTGAGTGGAATCAATTATATATAGAAAAATACCAGAAAATAGTGGCGAGTATGCCCAGACGAATCAAAAGTGTTATTCAAGCAAAAGGGAGATTTACGAAATATTGATGTATATTTTTATAAATAAATATATTTTTTTAGTAACAATGTTCTATTTTTATACTTTGAACCTGATACTATAACTAACAACTAGATAATTAAAATTGCCTGTAATATAGACCTGATAATAAATGAAAACTAAATTTTCCTTAGGGGGTCTAATACTTTCTGGCAAGGCTGTATATCACAATACCTCCCTTATATATGTTGGCGGTCTGTAAAAAGAACTGTTTTTGATATGGTCGCCCAAAAATATATATTAAAGACACATTTAAATTAATTTTGATACATAAAATACGTAAGCATAACTTAAATAGAATTTATATGAATATAACAAAAGTTTCCATACTTATGGCCACCACTGTAAATGTAAAAAGGTAAATATAAAATATTTAAAAACTCTACAAAAAGAAAATAAAAACTATTTTTTATATTGATGTCGACCTTTGAATTTATGCAGTTATACCAAGTAGCTATAAATCAAATATTTATTACTATTATTTAATTTTATTTCCTATTACATTTTTCACGCAGTGTTGACTGGTCGTAACATGTCAGCAAAGTTATTTCTTTTAAGTGGTCTATCTTGTTAAAAACATTATAGAACGTCATGTAGTAGACACATTGCTTGATTTTAATTAAGCTTATACTCTCCAATTAACATTAAAAATATTTTCTCAATCATGTAGACTTTTCTAGAACACGCTATGTTCTTTCTTTTTGCGAAATAAAACATGGATCGTATACCTCTTACGGTAGGGCGTATTTTATAAAAGCCTCTCTGTTTCTCAATAAGGATCTCACGCATGTGTTTGTGTCATTTATGCATTTATGTCTGTATGTATATGTGTGTGTAACTGTATCTGTATGTATGTGTGTAAGTATGTATGTAGTGTGATTAGTTTTGAAAATAGTCTTTGAGAATTTTAAACTAAAATGTTACGTTTTTTTATGGTTAAAGTACCGTTCATAGATCATGTTCTAATACAGGGTTTCCCAAACAGTGCTCCACGGTGCATCTACTAGTGCTCCGCGAGCAGATTAGACAGAAAAGTAAATAAAATAAATGTGATCAGCTGTGAAATTAGTGTTTTTTTTTTTCAAATGAAACGTTTCACTCAGAAATGATACGTTACTGAAGATAACAAAAACCAGTACAATAATATTTTATTGCCCCCAATAAATGTTAATGTACAGGTGTTTGTTTGAAACGGGGCACCCCGAAAATCTCCTTTATTTGTAAAGATACAAAAAATCTTCAGAACAAAAGTTAAACTAGACAAAAAGGCCCATCTAAAGGTTACTATAAGAATTCTGAGGCACTTCCGGTTTCACCGGAAATGATGTCAACTTTTGATCTAGCATAGGGAATCGATAATTTTATATTTTTTCCCTAAAAGTACATTAAATTAGCTTTACAATGACACCAAAAAGTCATATTTTTATGTTAACTATTTCAAAATGGCGACCATTTATTTACAAAATAATAATCAACATAAGTTTTACAAAGTTTAACAGAGATATTATCATGACCATGGAAAAGTTACATATAAGTATGAAAAAATAGCTACAAAGAAAAAATTTCGAAAAACTTTTCAAAATTTTTTCGTTTTATCAAAAAATATCTCAAATATGTCCCTACATAACGTTTTAACTATTTTTAGCATGATGTCTGTCGGTCTGTCTGTCCGTCCGTCCGTCTGTATGTGAACACGTGCAGAGCAAATTCGGCTAAAAGGATTTTTATGAAATTGCATATTTAAGGTTTTGACATCAATGGCACGAGTTGATCAACTTTTGGTAAAAATCGGTTGACTAGAAATGAGAGTTTACTCGTGTCGATTTTAAGATTTTTGCGAATATTTAGCAACAGAAAAATATTTCGAAAAAATTTATTGAACAAAAGTTGCTATAAATGCAATAACTAATAACTTTTATTTGAGACGAAAAATTTCGAAATTTTTTGGTAAAATTTCACATTTTTTTCATACTTATATGTAACGTTTTCATGGTCATGATAAATAATATCTCTGTTAGAAAATATTAGGCCAAGTTATTTCTACTCTGCTGCTAGAATGTATTTTATACAAGTACTTTGTAATGGCGGTCGGTCCTGTGGTGGTCACAGCTGATTTTTCTGTTATGAAATATTCGCAATTATCTTAAAATCATTTTCAGCCGTATTTGCTCTGCATGTGTTCACAGTCAGACGGGTGGACAGACGGACAGACGGACAGATTCTATTCGTGGAGATCCATCGAAATCTCGAAATGTCAATATCGGTATGATCACAATACCTCCCTTATACGAGGGATGTTTCCTAAATTCTGGGAATTGTGCTATAATTAAATTACGCAGAACTTATAGGCAATATTCTTGGTGCCAGACAAGTCTTGACATGTTTATGCAACTATCTAGTGCAATATTGTTCAGTCTGAGTTAGGTATTCGACTGATATAGACGCGTTTTCATAGCACTGTTTTTGTAACCATGGAAGACGCAGCCAAATCTCAAAGAGCAATAATTTTCTTTTTATGGAAAGAAGGTGTGAAAACATCAGAAATTATTCAGCGTCTGCAAGGAGTATTTGGTGAGTCTGCAGAATCCAAAAGTACTATTTATCGGTGGATCGATCGTTTTAAAACCGGTAGAACATCACTAGAAGACGATCCATGCAGTGGGCGCCCAAGCACGTCGGTAAATGAAAGAAACATTAATGCCGTCGAAGACCTACTGAAAGAGGACAGGCGAATGACTATTCGTCAAATTAGTGTGCGCCTAGGGATAGGTACACGACAAGTTCATGACATCTTGCATGATTATTTGGGCATTAGCAAGGTTTCGCCGCGCTGGGTGCCAAGGCTGTTGGGACCAAAATAGAAACTCAATAGGTCTGACACCGAAAAAGTTCTTTGAGGACGGCTTAAAAAAATTAGTTTATCGTTGGGAACTACTATTATGTTGAAAAACTACATTGTACCTAGTAGGGACATAAATACTGTTACAAATATTTTATGAAATTAAATTAAAACTACAATTAAGTTTTTCACCAAATTTTAGTGACATTTGTACTTATACATAAGTTATCCATAATTGGGTATAATTATTCAAAATGGCCACCTTTGGCTTTAATGCAGGCCTTAAGTCGTACAGGTCAATCATCGATAGCCGCACGTACGACTTCCATGGGAAAATTGGCTACAGCTCGAGCTAAAGCCTGTTTCAGAGATTCAATATTTGGATATCGTTTGTGGCAAACCATGTCCTCTAAAACGGTCCATAGCTTGTAATCTAAAGGATTCAAATCTGGACTTGCAGCAGGCCAATCTTCTACGCTGATAAAATCAGGAACATTGTTTAAAAGCCACGTTTGGCTTGTCTTAGCCTTATGGCCTGGAACAGAATCCTGCTGGAATGTCCATGACTGATCTTGAAAGAGAGTATGATTGAGGGGTTTCACAACATCTTCCAGGACCGTTTGTTAGTAGACTCTAGCTGAAGTTTTCACCCCTTTTTCATAAAAATGAAGTTCAGTTACTCCATCATAGGAAACGCCCCACCAAACCATCACTGAAGCTGGGTGGTGACCTTTTTCTATCCTTGGAACTACTTCCGCGGCTTCAGTAGATAACCTGGCATAAACCCTGTCATTTTTTTTGTTGAATTTTTCCTGTATAGTAAAAATTTTCTCGTCGGTAAAAAGGTTTTTTTTGTGTTTGTCGTCTGCGTACTTGATTAACAAGCGTTTCTATTTTTCGTTCCTTTTTTTTTTTTAAAGACACAGTTAGTAACTATCCAGTGCGGCTTTTGAAGGCTCCAAGACCCAAGTCTTTTTTCAAAATGCGCGCCATTGTTTTTGGCGAAATTTTCATTTCGCGGGACATAGTTTTTTGTTTTCGCAACGGATTTCTTGCTATTCTGGCCTTAACAGCTTTGATAGCTTGTGGCGTGCGTACTGTTCTCGGGCGACCGGATCTTTTTCAGTCTTTTATGTCCCTAGTTTCCTCAAACAATTTAATGCACCGATATACAAACATTCTACTAATGCCGAGTGGACGTAGCGTTTTAAAAATGTTTGATTTTTCCATCTTACATTTTATAAAGCGCAATAACTGCAATTCGGTTTTCTTTGTCTGACCATTCCATGGTAACAAACAACACAAAATAAAATTCTTTCCACAGTAAAGTAATTTATAGGTTAACTCACGATTATCACCTGTTTAAATTTGGGTGCGTTCATTTGTATTATTTTTATTGGATACGTTCATTATTGTAACTGTATTTATGTCCCTACTAGGTAATATCGACGAAAATTAACAAAATAATAAAAATGATAGCTAAATTCCCAGAACTTTGGAAGCATCCCTCGTTGGCGGTCGGTAAAAAACACAAGAACACAGCGGCTTTCAGTGCAACTTCTTAATATTTCCAATATGCGGGTCAAAAAACTGAATTTGCATGCCTAATTTCAACTCCTTAGATCTAGTCGTTTGGCCAACATTTTTACCGTACAAACTGCCATAAAGTGTTTGTTTGTATTCGTGCTAATAACTAAACAACATACCTTTCTCCATTATATATTCTGTTTTATACATCCATCTACTGTTACCGAACGTAATTAAATTTTTACATCTCTGCGGAGTAGCCGTAGAATAAAATTGAAAGCACTTTTTTTTATCGTGTCCGGAAAGGTGTTGAAAAAACACAGTTTTATTTTTTCGTACTTAAATTTTACGCGGAGAATAAAATTGTAACATTTGTTTTCATAAATTTTGTACGCCGGAACAAAGAACAGAAACAGGAAGATGGGAAAAAACACTCTGTATAGTAAAAATATCTTCTGATATGTAAATGCGTTTTTAATAGCTCTACCTTTTTATTGTGGATTTTTAAAGAAGATATTGGAATAATAAAAGCACAAGTTTGAGCTTATCTCTGTATATGTATGTTTTTTTAATTTTTTTTAAGGTTAATGTATGTCTGGGGTGAAAATATGTTTTGTACGTTGACAAAAGAAGGCAGAAGTTCAATAACTTGTTCATACATTTTTACCGTCAGTCAACATATATAAGGGAGGTATTGTGATCATACCGATTTTGACATTTCGAGATTTCGATGGATCTCCACGAATTGAGGTCCCTATATAACGTTTTGACTATTTTTAGCATGATGGCTGTCGGTCTCGGAGGGCTTGAAAGCCCTCAAAGAAAGATCAAAAGGCTTATTACTCTGAGCTTATTGTCGTAATAATAATAATAAAAATATAGTCGGATTGCTGATAGGAGACTGTTCGTTGCTACAAGTATCGATATACAATATTATATGCTTTCTCTCTCTATATCATTATAATTATTTGCATACCCATAGTAACGTACAGTGACGCAAGTTGACAACCAACCTTCCAAATTATTTGAATAAAAAACAAAACATTAGAAAGAAATGGCAAGATTCGTAGATACTAATTAGAGCGCGAAAATAAATTTACAGCAGTACTCAAACAAACAAAATTATTAATTTTAAGGTAATAATTATAAATAAGGAAAAACTTATACGTAAATTTTGGATTATACCTAATATGTTGTTTATTTAAATTAAATTTTTATGTATCCCCTAAGTACAAAGTAATAAAGGCAAGTATTATTAGTAAAAATATATTTATTCATATAATATATTGCTACAAGTTGTATATAAATGTTTATTTTTATTTTTAAAAAAATTAGTCACTGTAATGCATGATATCGTCGTCATCTGAACTATCGCTGTCATTTATTGTATTTATTATTATTGGATTAATATCATCAACAATCATTTCCCTTTCCCACCATTCATTTATTAAATTTTCGATTTTTTTAACAGATTCTGCCCAAGTTTCACAACTAATTTGATCACAGGCTACTACACTGCTACATTTTCAAAACTTCGTTATCACTATATCCGTTTTAACCAATATGTCTATCATAATAATTTTTTGTTATACCCCAAATTAGTTCAATGGGGTTAAACTGGCAGTGATAAGGAGGTAATCTTAGTACTTCATGACCATACGTTTGTGCCAATGTATCAATAAAATAAACTGGTTCAGATTTTAATTTCCTTCGTTTTCTCGTGATTTTGTTAGTGAGAAGTTCAGATTTATTACATTTTATAATTCTACGAATTGTTGATTCGAAATATTTAAGGCAGCTGCTACTCTTTGACGGACACAAGATAGAGAAATAAGTGGCCCATTGTTCTCTTTTTCGGAATTAAAATATTCCAGCAGATTTAAAATTAAAGTTTGTGAAAATTAATAATTGGCCGCAAGATCTATTAATTAATATTATTAACTGACACTGACAGCTAAGACAAATAACAAAAAACATTTTTAAAATCGCTGAAAAATGGTAACTAGATTATTATATGATTGCAATTCTTGATACATACATGTAACAGTCACCTATCAGCAATCCGACTATAATAATTTTATTGCCAAAATTACAATTACAAAAAACGTTTTTAGTCAGTCAAATACAATATTAAAAATACAAAGTTACAAAATTTAATCAAAATTGACATTTTCAAATTCATCAATGACATATATTGGATTACTTGTTAGTATGTTCTTAAGTTTAAATTTGAACTTGTCTAGTGGTAGTGTACAGATACCCTCAGGCAAGATATTGTATAATTTAACAGCAAAATAATTTGAGCAATTTCTGGATTTATTTAGACGCAAAAATTTACCCCGGATATTATTTTTACTGCGAGTGTTATGCTCATGTGTCTCACCAAAAGTACTGTAATTGCTTAAATTTTTGCGTATAAACAATAAACAATGATAAATAAATAACGAAGTCATTATTTTGAGTTTCACAAAAAAATCTCGACAATCGGCTCTGAAAGGGGCATCGGCAATTATTCTTACAACTTTTCGTTATAATGCAAAAATTCTGTTTGCTGCAGGTGAATGTCCCCAGATTATTAAGCCATAGGTTAGGTGGGACTGAAAGAGGGAAAAATAGGCTTTCAATACAACATCTGAGCTGACTTCATGCTTCAGATTCCTTATTAGATACACAGTTGAGCGTAGTTTGCGGCTAAGTATATCCACGTGTTGATCCCAACGAAGATGAGGGTCAACGTGGATACCAAGAAACTTTATGGCGGGGGGATTGGCAATATCATGTTTTCTGGTACTCAGCAGTAAATTTTTTTTTTTTTATTTAAACTTAGCTTATTACAGACAAACCAAGAGTTTACACTGTTCACCAGTGAAACATTTTCCTTAACAAAAAAAACTAAATCATTTTTACAATCTAATAATGTTGTATCGTCAGCGTAGAGAATTTTTTTGACGTTTGTAGAGAGAGGCAAGTCATTTACAAATATTAGGAACAGTAGCGGTCCGAGAACTGAACCTTGAAGCACTCCAAAATGCAAAGGAAGATACTGGGAAGTGCTACTGTTAAACTGGGTAAACTGTTTTCGGTTAGATAAATATGATTTAAGCAAGGCACGGCTCATGTCGTCGAAACCATAAAAAGATAGTTTGCTTAATAAAATATCGTGAGATATACAGTCGAAAGCCTTGCTTAAATCAAGAAAAATGCTGAGGCAGTATTTCCCAGATTCCAACGCATCCGAGACATACGTGACAAAATCCATAACTGTATCTATGGTACTCCTGTTACTCCTAAAACCATACTGACTGTCGGAGAATAAATTATTGCTGGTAAAATATAGCACAATTTGATTGTAGAGCACCTTTTCAAAAATCTTAGAAAAAACTGACAATATGGATATGGGTCGGTAATTATTAACATCAAAACGTTACCCTTCTTAAATAGAGGCAAAACTTTGGTAGCTTTAAGAGCATCGGGAAAACAGTTGTTCATAATGCAGGCGTTTATTATCCTTGTAAGATGTGAAATGATGGGATCTTTTACACGTTTCAGACTTTAAACTGACAGGTCATTCAACAGACACGTCAAGGGTGTTGCTATTCTTTAAAGAATTAACAATATCTCTAATCGTCATAAGTGTATGTAAGCCTATTTTGTAGAATAGTGTCATACGCAGGATGATTGGCTTGGCACTTAGTGCAGCCATATATCGCAGGGATAGAAATTGACGACGAATGTACTGCGACGGTTCTCTTACTTCACTCAGCAGACTTGGTACCGATACCAAGCTTGCTTCTTCAACCATAATCGGACTTTCAACCATAATCGCACCAGCCCGAATTGGTGCGAAATGCACCTGTGGCCAATCTGGCCCCATTGTGACGTACAGTCTGGACTTCCAGGTAAGAATCACTTCGTAACAACAGCGAATAGCTACGGCCACAAATTATAAAAATAAAAATGTGTCAGTGTTATAAATCTTTCCTTACATTGTTGCGAACAGTTTATTTCGGTTCTCTCCCAGAATTGCTATCACTGTTTTAAAGCTGTGGGAAAATATATTTCCAAACCACAAATTTTAATTTACCTTCTAAATAGTAGGTACACAAAAATCCACGAGTGTAGTATCCTCAGGGACTAAGTCAGAACACGCACGAAGTTACTCACACACACACACACACATATTCACTCAAAGTCACATACATACATACACATGCACACACATATTCACATACATACACACATACATGCATACATAACGCACACACATCAATTTCCGCAAATGTATATGTATACTTAGCCATCAGTTCTTGTCAAGGGCGCTTTATAAAAATTGCCTCTGTATCTTGATTCTGCCGCTGAAGCATCCGTAACTGCATCTCTTTCTCGCTCATTCAATATATTCTGTTTCTCTCTGTTTCATTCTCAGTTACTACCTCAGCTCGTCCATTGACCGTTAAGAGCGAAACTACCAGAGTCGGACCAGCATCATTGTACTTTTATGGTGGATTATGGATAGTTCTAAGTTAAGTCTGATTGAGAGCTTTTCAATGTAAAAATGGGAAAAGATGACTTTACACATAAGCTGGTGAAGATGTTATCTGAATGGTGCTATTTCCCTTCATTTGGTCAGAAAGAAAATTCAGTTAATAGAGTAATAATAGGGGAGACTGTACCTTGAGCATAATGTAGAACATCGGTTCTCAACCGGTGGTACATGTACGATCAGTGGTACATTAAAAGTTGATATGTGGTACATTATCGTATAAGAACGCAGGCCAGTTGATGTTTGCTTGTAAATTATTTATCGAAACAATATATTATTATTATTAAATGTATAGAGTATATATTTTTTATGATTCAATTATGCTCCTGACCAGATGATGATAGAGTATAGACTTTAGTGTATGTATGAATAATTAAAAAATTTGAATATGATGTTTTTCAGTATAAAATATTACACTTTTTTTTTCGGTGGTACTGAAATATAAATATTTTGTTAAAGTGGTGCCGGTTTATCAAGAGGTTGAGAACCGATGATGTAGAACATAAATAATTGGTATACTAGCGTCGGCGAATCAGTGCAGTTACATCACACGACGTAACAAACAATTGCATTGTTCCAAACAATACATTCGTTCGTTTCGTATTGTGACATAACTGCACTGATTCGCCGACGCTAGTATATTAGCGTATTTTTCGGACGATAAGACGATAGAATTACAAGAATTATAGATTATACACGGCGTCCCAAATAATTTGTTAAGCAAGAGGATCTCGAGAACGGTAAGAGATACGAGATTGGTTAATATAGATCAAAGTTGCCGCATTGAGGGACCATTTTAACGATGTGTTTGTTTTCCTAAAAAAATACATAGGTCATTAGATACAGTGAATTTATTTTTTAATGCAACATATACTATGTCATTACCATACAGTTTTTGACAGCAATATAAATCATGTTCATTTTCATTTGCAACATAGACAATTAGTGTGTATACTTTTGCTCATTGCTGATTTAAAAATTAATCAACATGTATACAGATAAAGAAAAAATAATGATGGTATCTTGGTATAACTCCCAAATGAGTTTAAGAGAAGTTTCTGCTGTATTTAGTGCAACTTATCCAGATCAGCCAATATCAAATCCCTCTACAATTTCAAGACTAGTTAATAAATTTCATCGCGAAGGATGTCTTAAGTCAAAACATAATAAAAAAAGAACAACGTCCCACGTGCTTACAGAAGAGAAGCAGTTGGAAATATTATTACAAGTGGAAGAAAACAATCAAAATACTTTAAGATCAATTGCACAAACCGTTGGTGTCAGTATTGGATCTGTTTTTAACTTCTTAAAAAAAGTTTCGATCATACAAATTTCAAAATCATCAAGAATTGTTAGAAAGGGACGCAGCAGTACGTATGGATTTTTGTTTTGAAATGTTTGAAAAAATTAATTCCGACCCAACAATGCTTCAAAGAATTTTATTTACTGACGAAGAAACGTTTACTCTAAATGGTGAAGTGCACAGACAAAATTTTAGGTCCTGGAGTCGAGAAAATTTACCTTTGTTTCATTCCTCCCGAACTCAAAGGCCGCAAAAATTAAATGTTTGGGCAGGGATAATAGGAACCAATATTATAGGGCCTTTTTTATTGACGGTAACCTTAATGCCGCAAAATATCTAGCCCTTTTGCAAAACCAAATATAACCTGCGTTTCGACACCTAAATATTAATGGACAAGTATGGTTTCAACATGATGGCACACAAGTCCATTATTCTAGAATAGTTAAAGAATATTTACATAGAACTTTCCCAAATAGCTGGATTGGAAGAGGAGGGTCGATGAATTGGCCAGCGAGATCTCCGGATTTGGCACCCAATGATTTTTTTTATTGGGGATATTTAAAGACCAAAGTATATAATGGAGAACTTAGGGATGTTGCTGAACTGCAAGACAAAATTGTTCAAGCATCCACAATATACCTCAAGATCAATTGCTGAATGTTTTGAATCATTTTTATGATCGCTTAACATGTTGTATGCAAGTAAACGGAGAAACTTTTGAACATTTATTATAAGTGTTTATTAGTTATTTATTTATTATTATTTTTTTTTTTTTATTTGTATTTTCAATCAAATATTTTGATTTTGCTAGTAAATATGGTCTTTTTCTATGTTGCAAATGAAAATGAACACGATTTATATTGCTGTCAAAAACTGTATCCATGGTAATGACATAGTACATGTTGCATTAAAAAATAAATTCACTGTATGAACGAAAATGTAAATTTTCCGGTTTTTAATTTTTGCTCATAACTTCACCAAAATTAAAATAATAAGTGATTTTGGTTTGCACTTTCTTGAGGCAGTTTTTCATGGTGAATTTACAGAGGTACTCATTTTTTTTTTTTTTTTATCCCGTACCATATTCAAGTAATCGGGGTCAATTTTAATTTTTTATATGGAGCTTATAGTAGGTTATGATAATTCTGAATAGAGCTTTTTTTGCTATTCAACCATATTAAAAAGTCCTATTTTATTTTCGTAAATAATATGAAAAATTAAGAAAAACGTTTTTTGGCTATCGAAAATAATGAAGACCTGGAATTTGGTTTTTTTGTTCAAGAACGGAAACGAAATTGGAAATATACAATACCGGTTTTAATAGTTTTCCATATTCTCCAGTTTATAATTTGATTAATACTATTTATTTTTTACTTCGCTGCTATTTGGTCATAATGCCTAGGACAGGGGTCGGCAACCTGTGGCTACGGAGCCGCATGCGGCTCTTTTAGAAAATTTTGTGGCTCTTTGAAAATTGGCTGGTTATTTTAATATAATTTAATTTTTAATTTTCAACTTTCTGCCTGTACTATACAGGTTTTGTGTTGTTCAAGATGTTTTACGTTGCAATTCACGCCCGGTATTTCCCCGAATTACTACATATTACCTTTTAAAAGAAGTAATTTGTTTCGAAAAAAGTTATTTGTATTTGTGAATGATTTACGTGCAGAAACATTTTATTAATTTACAAAAACATAAGGACAATAACAACGTTGTTAATGCAAATTTTGCACAAACTATTGTTAACATGCAAGAAGCTTTTGGAAAAAGATTTAAAGAGTTTAGAAAATATAAAGCTACACTAGCTTTTTTGACAAAACCAATTGAAGCAGATATGCAGCAATTACATTTATCACCATTCACATTGATTAATCAGGTAGAATTTGAACTTCAATTATTGGATTTGAAATCCAAAGATTTATGGAATAATATATTCTTGAAACTTAATTCTGAACTGGAAAGTTTAGAAAGAGAAACGTGCATTTTATCTTCCCAGCATAAGTGGACCGAAATTCACGATCTTCAAAATGTAGATAAAGTTCTTTTCGAAGCTTGGAACCGTTTTTCAGAATCGTTCTTTAAATTTTTTAAAAAATTATGCTTTTGGACTACTGACAATTTTTAGATCCACATATTACTGTGAGCAAGTCTTTTCACATATGAAATTAATAAAGAGTCGGTTAAGAAGTAATCTTACTGGCCTGAAACTTGAGTGCTGCCTTAAGTTAAAGATTTCTGAATATTCACCAAATGTTAAAGTTTTATCGAACACTATGCAGGAGCAATCATCCCATTAAAAAACTTATTATATTGTAATATACTGGCAAGTGCAATAGGTATCACAAACTAAATGTATAAGTAAATATTAATTTATTGTAATACTTGATTATTTTAAAACAAATATACAATTTTTAGTTTTTTTTTTCTTAAATATAGCATATAGTTTTTAACGGTTCTTCCATGTTATTGTTGTTTTTTTTTTTCAATATAAATTTGGCTCTTGGTTACCGAAAAGTTGCCGACCCCTGGCCTAGGAGATATTTGAACATAAGTATAACAACCGGAGCATTATGAATCCATAACGCCCTCTCATTACAGCCTCCACAAATATTAGTCTCATTTACGGCCGGTAACTTATTTTTTGATTTTCGGGAGTCGGGAGTCGCGAGTCGAGAGTCGAGAGTTGAGAGTCGGGAGCCGACTCCCGGAATCTCGAGAGTCGAGAGTCAGGAGTCGAAAGACGGGAGCCGACTCCCGGAATCTCAAGAGTCGAGAGTCAGGAGTCGAAAGTCGGGAGCCGAATCCCGGAATCTCAAGAGTCGGGAGTCAGGAATCGAAAGTCGGGAGCCGACTCCCGGAATCTCAAGAGTCGAGAGTCAGGAGTCGAAAGACGGGAGCCGACTCCCGGAATCTCAAGAGTCGAGAGTCAGGAGTCGAAAGACGGGAGCCGACTCCCAGAATCTCAAGAGTCGAGAGTCAGGAGTCGAAAGTCGGGAGCCAACTCCCGGAAACTCAAGAGTCGAGTCTCGGGAGTCTATTTTTCGGTCGACTCCCCATCCCTACTTTATCTAGAAACTTTAGATTATACGTATCGGATTTTTTTTTATTGATATCAAAACTTACCTTGAAAAAATAACTTACAACTTAATTACCTGTGAAATTGATTTTACGAGTAATATCATAGTAATATTACATTTTGCATGACTAACAATAAAAAATATTACAATACATTATTCTTAAGAAATGTGTCGTCTACCCATCAAAAAAATAATAACAATTTGTAATTTATTATATTCCATATCAGTAAATATATATTCCATGAATAATTTAACGTAATTTAGCTTTGAAATTATTCCCAACAATTAGTTATTCTGATAAAAATAATCATTAGTTTCCTAAACAATAATTTTAATTTATTGTAATTTTTTAAATTAAGTTTAAAGCTTGCCCAAAACTTAGCAATCTTATGTACGCTCTATCAGGTGCGATAAGAAAATGAATGATTTCAGGCGCAATATATCCGGCCAGGTCTCCGACTGGAGCTCCTACTACATGTTCCTTAACTCCGTACATAACAACAAATCGCTGGCTCCAATGCAGAAATTTCATCATTAAAGGCAACTTTAAGGGTAAGAACATGCCGAAGAAGTCCCACAGCGCGCGGTCTATGTCGCGGTCTATATTGCGGTCGATGTCGCGGTTGATATCGCGGTCGATGTCGCTGTCGATGTCGCGATTGATATCGATGTCGCGGTTGATATCGATGTCGCGGTTGATATCGATGTCGTGGTCGAGACGTACCGGACATGCTAGAGAGGTTTATCCTTTCAGTGGTATGCGAGACCAGTTACTATTTTTCTCTACCTTCAGGCCAAAACTTGTCTATTATGATATAGTTTATGCCGTTTGTGCCACAAACAAGTAGCCATTAAATACTACATAGATATTCTTTATTCCCTAGGCCTTGCGGCGTTCAGGGTATTCACCATTACAAAAATAGAAAAATCACCCAAAAATACAAAAATACATTTTACAATTTATAATATTTTTCCTCATTTCTTTCTTCTTGCTCCAATGTCCCTCTCCTTCTTCCTATTCTCCTTCTGCTTTCCCTCTCCAATCTCCTTCCTTCTTGCTTCCAGTTCTCTCGCCCATCTTTCTCCCTTCCTTCCTCCCCATTTCCAGGTAACCTCATTCCCCTTCCTTCCTTCCTTCCTTCCATTTCTCCCCTTCTGCTTCCCACCGGGTCTCTTCTTTCCTTCCTTTACCTCTTCCTGTTATCCTTCCCCAATCTCAATGCTTCTTGCCTCTAATTCCTTCGCCCACCTCTCCCCCAACCATCTTCGGGCAACAGGTCTAATGTGCTCCCCGACCTCTATTAATCTATTTCCTCTCTCTTCATTCCCGCACCTTAGCCTCGCAATCCTCCTAACTCTCCCTCCTGACCTTCATCTTTCTCCCTTCAAGTAGATTGGTACCCCTATAGTTCTGATCTCTTTATATCTCCCTGCGCTCCTTGATTTGTCTCTTCTGACTGTTCTTTCTTGTTCCCCCACTTCCTTATCCCTTCTCCACAACTCCTCAATCACGCTTATACCGTCTTTTCTTCTCCTTTCCACCTCTGTCGCATCTACTCCGCATCTCCAGTAATACTCCTTTCTCATCTCCCCCATTGCGTACGATCTTCCTTTCTGTTCCTCTCTGGCTCTTTCCTCCCAGCATTCCCTCATTATTCTCTTGTCTGTTTCTATTATAACTTTCTCCACGTACTTAACCGCCCTCCTTCCTGTACTCACTTTCATCTTATCCCTTTTCAGTTCCTCTCTTACAATATACCCTGGTGTTGTTCTATCTACCCCTAAGATCCATCTCAAATACCTCTCCTGTACTCGTTCTACCTTCTCCCATTCCTTCCATCCCCATATTTCCACCCCATATAGCAGGATGTCAAACAACCTTAATCTCCATCTAATACTAAATTTATTAATTCAACTTTTGTCATGGAATAATAATTAATCACAATGAAATAATAAAATAATATTAATATTATTGTATTGATTCAAATAAACCAATGTTTTTATAATTCACTAGCTGTCGTACTCTACATAGATACTATCTACGGTTTTTGTTTTAGGGTGTGCTCTCACAACAGACGACAAAATGACGGTATAAGGGTTTTTTGGTCATACCTGCAAAACCCTAAAAACACCCTTTATATACCCTTCAATTTTATTAATATAGAAGAATGAAAGCAATAGACGGGAAAGGGACGTTATTTGATAAGCAACATCCAATCAGAGCGCTAGTACATCAAATGTACTTAATACTGTACATTTGCTTTAAAGCGAGGTGATATACAGATATCACCTCGCATCGACATTTAGTTTTTGTCGATGGTTCTTTTGCCGTTGATTGTCAATGATTGTTCTCTCGTGGTATAGTCACTTTTTCTCGTTAATTGATGGTCTGTGGAAGTATTCACAGTACTTTTTGACAACCCCTCACATGATTTTATATCACAGTAATATATACTCGAATTTTGAAATAATTTATCATTAATTTAAATGTACTATTTCATTTCGTTTTTCATTCAACGCGTCCATGCATTCCAGTCTACTGATGATATTAATTAAAAATATTTGATTTTATGTTCCGCCAATTGAAATAATTTAACAAATTTAACTCTTTTTGTGCAATTTTTAAACGCTATTCAAACGTGACTTTTTTTAAAATTTTAGATTTAGCAAACAAAACGTAAAAATAAATATAGTGAAACGTTTTGATATTTGCATAATTTTTATTTGAGAGATTAAATATAGTGACTGCATTTGCATTTGGGCAAAAAATATTAGGTTATGTATGTATAGGCTATATTTTCATGATTTGCAATGCAGCACGGTACGAGGAATGATAGATATTATTTTATACTTTTAAAATTTATATTTTCATCCGAAAGCATGACAACACCATCGTTCGAGATTAGAGATGGCAACAATTAATCGAATTATTGAAATAATCGATTATTTTGTTTCAGTTAATCGAATAATCATATAATATTTTTGGTTTCGATTAATTAATAATTAATCGATTAATTAATAATTAATCGATTAATTTATTATTAATCGATAACTTTATTTAATTTTCAAGGAAAATAAAGAGACACTTTTATCAGAATGGACCATAAATTTTCATGTTGCGATAAACCTGATGGCCCCCCACCATGCAAAAAGTTGCACATTGTTTTTGGAAACCCATTCATTTGTTGCTTTGGCTTTGTGACAAGAGGAATTATTTTGTTGAAAAACATTCTGGATAGTCTTCATTAAATAATTTTAATATTGATGGCTCCAAAACTTCATTAAGCATAGTAATATATCGAGCAGAATAATGCGTCCCTCGCACAAAAAGATTTCGCTTAAGCCATGGGCGGATATGCACCCCCAGATATTGATGCTACCATCACCAAATTTGACCGTAGGGATGATACTGTCAGGATGAAAAGCTTCACCCGGTCTACGTCTTACAAAGATGGCTCCAGGTTGTTCAAAAAGCTGATCCACAAAAGAAGAAAGCAAACTTTAATTTCGTAAAATTATTGTAAATTAAATTTTATATCGTTAGTGCAATAATTGCTTAGAAATTTATTTTTCTGTTAAATTCGTAAGTACATTAAACCATTACAATGCTTACTTCTATATTGGACTCATCAGATCAAATGATTTTCGCTCATTCATCAGGTGTCCAATTTAAATGTTTTTTGGCCCACTCAAGGCGAAGTTTTTTATGTCGCTCAGTCAACAGTTGTTTTCAGCGAGCTCTTCTTCCATGCAAATTAGATTCCACAAGACGTCTTCTAATTGTTCTAGAAGAAACTTTAACTTCTTTATGCTCTCACAGATCACCAGCCAGCTCTTTTGACGATAAAGAGCGTTTACTTTTCTTTATAAAAAAATCATCTCTGGAAGTGGTTGCACGTTTTCTTTCGGTTTTTGGTCTGTTTTCATTTCAAGTATCAGTCTCTTGGAACCATTTGATGGTAATTTGCACGGCATTTCTTGAACACACCATTTTTTTTTTAAATTTTCACCTGCGACTATCCTTCTGAATGGAGCAATACAATTTGACTCCTTTCTGCCACAGTGAGTTCACGTTTTTTAGCCATAATATAATTAAAAATATTCACTTGAACTCAATAAGACATGAAAAAGACAGTGTTCACTTCAAACGCATGAGTAATAATGATCCAAGCCCTAGTTGTTTATTTTTATGTTAACAAAACGTAACAGATCTCAGTCTATATTTATTTGTATTTCAAGATTTATCATAACTCTGTTTACATTTTCGGTTATCTCATTAGACGTACGTCTTTTAGAATGTTTCAATGATATTTTAAAAATATTTTGTCAAATATACAGGGTGTTTGTTTGAAACGGGGCACCCCGAAAATCTCCTTTATTTATAAAGATACAAAAAATCTTCAGAACAAAAGTTAAACTAAACAAAAATGCCCATCTAAAGATTACTATAAGAATTCTGAGGCACTTCCGGTTTCACCGGAAATGATGTCCACTTTTGATCTAGCAAAAGGAATCTATAATTTTATATTTTTTTCCTAAAAGTACATTAAATTAGCATTACACTGACACCAAACGTTCATATTTTTATGTTAACCATTTCAAAATAGCGAATATTTATTTACAAAATAATAATCAACATAAGTTTTACAAAGTTGAACGTAGCAAGCTTTGAAAACAATAAAAAAAGAAACAAAATATCTCTAAAATAAACTGTTATAACTAGTTATTATATGAAATAACTTAAATTTTAATTTTTCAATTAAATGTTTTATAAATAACAAGAGTTTAATAGTTTATTTTTTAGTTATTTCATGTTATTTCATATAATAACTAGTTATAACAGTTTATTTTAGAGATATTTTGTTTCTTTTTTTATTGTTTTCAAAGTTTGCTACGTTCAACTTTGTAAAACTTATGTTGATTATTATTTTGTAAATAAATGGTCGCCATTTTGAAATTGTTAACATAAAAATAT
This sequence comes from Liopterus haemorrhoidalis, assembly GCA_963971575.1. Lineage (NCBI taxonomy): Eukaryota > Metazoa > Arthropoda > Insecta > Coleoptera > Dytiscidae > Liopterus > Liopterus haemorrhoidalis. Next base: position 6,156,134 of record OZ020625.1, read on the forward strand.
GACTTTTTGGTGTCATTGTAAAGCTAATTTAATGTACTTTTAGGAAAAAAATATAAAATTATCGATTCCCTATGCTCGATCAAAAGTTGACATCATTTCCGGTAAAACCGGAAGTGCCTCAGAATTCTTATAGTAACCTTTAGATGGGCCTTTTTATCCAGTTTAACTTTTGTTCTGAAGATTTTTTGTATCTTTACAAATAAAGGCGATTTTCGGGGTGCCCCGTTTCAAACAAACACCCTGTATACAAGTTACAATGTACATATATTTAGATGTTATATTATAACTACATGGGTGCTCCATACATTTGTCCAAGGCTGTATAGTCTTCGTTCAGATAGGCATTATTTATTGTTACAGCCTGTTTAATTAGCAACAAAAAATATTTGTTTACACAGACTTATTATATAATCATTGTATTACCTCTCAATACTTATATAGTTTCCTAATAAACGGTTAAATAATTTACTTGAATTTATTTATTTGAAGAGAGAAGAAGTACATAACGTAATCGTCAGAAAGAAGTAGACCCATACCATGACATTTTCTTCTCCATTTGTTCAAGATATGATGTAAATAAATTTTAAAGAGTGTTCTACATATACAGCAGCTCTGTTATTTCATAAATTTCATTTTCCAATTTATATTAAGATATAAAATCCGAATCTCGTGTCCGTCTTTAACGTAGGGTAGTAACATTTAGTTTCCGGGTCCATATTGACATTAAATGTCTCCGAATCTGTTCCTAACATTAATCAAACTGACTCTGAATCATATGCAAGCGAGCGTATAAGCAATCTTGTCCTTTTATCCAGATGACTTGATTCCATGCTCGACTGAACACTGAATGACAATAAAATCAACAGACCAAAAAATACATTTGGCATGTCACAAATTACCAACAATATATTACTGAGACTTTATAGATCACTTCATTCTAATTTAGAAGATTCAATATAAACTGATTTCTGCTTACTCACAATTACCAGATATAGACTTATTTGGTTTAGTTCCAAAATCTGTCGAGAGAGGAAGGCCGACTCTCTGGAATGGCTAATGAAGACAAACGCAAGCTTGACTAACTCAATACAAAATATAGTAACATAACTTGGTATAATTCGAAATCCATATTATAGTCGGATTGCTGATAGGTGACTGTTACATGTATGTATCAAGAAGTGCATTGATATAATAATCTAGTTACCATTTTTCAGCGATTTGATTTTTTTTTTTTGTTATTTGTCTTTGCTATCAATGTCTGTTAATAATATTAATTAATAGACCTTGCGGCCAATTATTAAATTCACAAACTTTAATTTTAAATCTGCTGGAATATTTTAATTCCGAAAAAGAGAACAATGGGCCACTTATTTCTCTATTTTGTGTCCATCAAAGAGTAGCAGCTGCCTTAAAGATTTCGGAATCAACAATTTGTAGAATTATAAAATGTAATAAATCTGAACTTCCCACTAACAAAATCAAAAGAAAACGAAGGAAATTAAAATCTGAACCAGTTTATTTTATTGATACATTGGCACAAATGTATGGTCATGAAGTACTAAGATTACCTCCTTTTCACTGCCAGTTTAACGGCAATGAACTAATGTGGGGTATAACAAAAATTATTATGATAGACATATTGGTCGAAACGGATAAAGTGATAACGAAGTTTTGAAAATGTGGCAAGTAGCCTGTGATCAAATTAGTCGTGAAACTTGGGCAAAATCTGTTAAAAAAATCGAAAATTTAATAAATGAATGGTGGGAAAGGGAAAGGATTGTTGATGATATTAATCCAATAATAATAAATACAAGAAATGACAGCGATAGTACAGATGACGACGATATCATGCATTACAGTGACTATTTGTTTAAAATAAAAATAAACATTTAAATACAACTTGTAGCAATATCTTATATGAATAAATATATTTTTACTAATATTTTATTACTTTGTACTTAGGGGAAACAAAAATTTAATTTAATTAAACAACAAATTATAATCCAAAATTTACGTATGAGTATAAGTTGTTCCTTATTTATAATTATTACCTTAAAACTAATAATTTTGTCTGTTTGAGTACTGCTGTGAATTTATTTTCGTGGTCTAATTAGTAAAGATATCTCCGAATCATGCCATTTCTTTCTAATGTTTTGTTTTTTATTAAAATAATTTGGAAGGTTAGTTGTCAACTGGCGTCACTATACGTTACTATGGGTATGCAAATAATTATAATGATATAGACAGAGAAAGCATATAGTATTGTATATCGATACTTGTAGCAACGAACAGCAATCCGACTATATTAGTAAAATTGGAGGTTATTTATTATTTTGTAAATAAATGGTCGCCATTTTGAAACGGTTAAAATTAAAGTATGATATTTTGATATCCTTGTAAAGCTGATTTAATGTACTTTCAAAAAAAAAAATATTAAAGTACCGATTCCCTATGCTAGCTAAAAAGTTGAAACAATTTCCGCTGAAACCGGAAGTGATGCAGAATTCTTATTACAGTCCTTAAGTAGGCCCTTTTGTGTAGTTTAACTTTTCTTCTGAAGAATTTTTTGTATCTCTTAAAATAAAGGAGTTATTCGAGGTGCGGCGTTTCAAACAAACACCCTGTATATTTCACTGAACTTTTCAACGTTCAAGTACTCTAGTCCAGTGTTTCTCAACCTTTTCTGGCATGGGACCCCCCAAAATAACTTAAATATTGTCTGCGGCCCCCCGATATATATATATATATATATGTATATATATATATATATAATTATTTTATTTATTGTACCAGTACAACAAATATTTTTAAGAGCAGGTTCTAACTTATAAATTGTTGCTGCTATACCAATATAATTCAATATTCATTTAGTCAATAATCGGGATTTATGAAAATGATTTAAAAAATAGTTTTGTTTCTCTAGTTATAGCCGATAGTGTATGAATGTATGTGTTTCTATATTGTCCATAGAAGCACATTCTACATAACAATGACTTACATTATAAAATTAACAAAAATTGCTACAAATACCTTTCCAGTCGCTCCAATTTTGGTCTGCATAGAGTCCAAACACTAAAGTGTACACTATAACACACTATTTCAAGTATTTTCTGCACTTTTATCACTTAAAAATAACTAAAAACGTCAGAAAAAAATGAAAACGCCACTTGCAAAAATCACGTGTCACTACATATCAAGATGGTTAATCATGATAAAGCTCATTAAGGATTATAGTCATTAACAATGAATAAATAAGGAACAGAATTGCTTAAAATAATTCTTTATGAGAATAAACACATATATTAATATTTTATCAATAGTATACAGGTGGTTGAAATTGAACTACCGGGCCCAATACACTATTTTTTTATTATTGAAGATGAGGTATAACGTTAAATTGGGAAGTTACTTGGTACTAGATGATCTAAAATAGTTTATATTTTGTTACTTTGAATCTTTATATAAATAGTTATACATTTTGATTGAGGATTTATTAAAATTTCAGAGCTATAGCGTTGGAGACACGGCCTATATGGTAAAATGGGAGGACAGAGGTAATAATAGGATGACTTTTGGGCTATCAATGATAATTCTGAGATCTCAGAAAGGGATGAAAATTACTATTGGAAGTATAATGGAGTTATCTCTCGAGAATTTTATACAGGTTAATTTTTTTATTTACGGGTTCATTTGGAGGGCTAAGGTCATAATGCCCCCGAGCATTATGACCTTAAGGCCCGGTCTTTCCACCTTCATTTAAACCACTAGGTAACTATCCGACAGATAATGTTATCTGGAACTTTATCTTCGAGAGGGGGGGCGAGGGAGGGATCTCAAGGTGTATCAAGATAGAGGAAACACGATTTTTCTCTAAAAGACGATGTGTGAGCAAGTTGGGAAAAAAATTTGGTGACCAAAATTTACCCAAATAATTGGATGGTAGTATTTAAATTTTCGGAATAAACCGGAAGTACAGGATATCAACGACAACTTCGATTATTTATATAGGAACGTATAGAACGTTGGGTATAATTGGATAAAACTTTTGAAAAAAAACAACCTTTACATAAACATGTTTTTAATATCTGTTACGATTACCTATAATGGCTTGCAAGTATATTTATTTACAAGTGTTCCATTGTTCCAAGTTGCTTTCCATTTTGAACACTTTCGCATCCTTACTCTTTAGCTAACAGTAGCTCGGAGCACAACAAAAAATATTGCAAGTTCAAGTCGTACCTACTTGAAAGTACTTGAAGTACCTCCAACGCGAACCGTTTTAATTAGTTTAAATTAGTTATCAAAATAAGTATAATTTATTTTATTTAAGTTTAAAAGGTATATTTTAATGAATATAAATGTCATATATTTATGAATATATCTTGCAAAATTGAGCGTTTTTCTATTATAATTTCATGCTTCGATTTTATATGACCTCGCGGCCCCCCGACGAAGCTTTCACGGGCCCCCGGTTGAGAAACGCTGCTCTAGTCGATAAGAACGTAGAACTACATATTTTTTACCGACCGTCAACATATATAAGGGAGGTAATGTGATCATACCGATTTTGACATTTCGAGATTTCGATGGATCTCCACGAATTGAGGTCCCTACATAACATTTTGACTATTTTTAGCATGATGTCTGTCGGTCTGTCTGTCCGTCTGTCTGTCCGTCTGTCCGTCTGTGTACACGTGTAGAGCAAATTCGGCTGAAAGGATTTTTATGAAACTTCATATTTAAGCTTCTGCCATCAATGGCACGAGTTGATCAACTTTTGGTAAAAATCGGTTGAATAAAAATGGGAGTTTACTCGTGTCGATTTTAAGATTTTTGTGAATATTTCACAACAGAAAAATATTTCGAAAAAAATTATTGAACAAAAGTTGCTATAAAAGCAATAACTAATAACTTTTATTTGAGACGTTTTTTGATAAAACGAAAAATTTCGATTTCGAAAAGTCTCAATTTTTTCATATTTATATGTAACGTTTCCAAGGTCATGATAAATAATATCTCTGTTAGAAAATATTAGGCCAAGTAATTTCTACTCTGATGCTAGAATGTAATTTATATAAGTACTTTATGATGGCGGTCGGTCCTGTGGTGGCCACAGCTGATTTTTTTGTATTATTATTAATTTATTTTTATTACTATTATTATACAAAATATTTCTAATAACTAAAGAAAGTAATAAAACAATTTTTCAGACAATATGTATGATATAGCATTAAAAACTATGACGTATTTCATATAAATTTGATAAAAATAATGTAAAAAGAAACCATTGCCATTCATTAAAATATTCAGATAAAAAGCTTATATGAAAATTAATACGCCACATTTCCATTTAATATGACAGTGGAGAATAGTGAAATGAATCATAACTTTTAATCAAAACTACTAATACAAAACGTTCACATTTGTTATTGGATTGTGAATGATATTAATAAAAGAGCTTTAGTTTTATATTGTGAAACAAAAACAAAAACAAAACAACTCCATTCATTTATAGAAATGACAAATATAACAAAATTGGGTTGTCCAAAATAAACTTTACAACTTTTATCTGGACTAATATGTAATAGTATATTATTATAAGAGTTTTATAAGACTACGTATTGTCACACGAGTTGTTTGGAGTACGACGATCGCAGCGAGGAGTGCTCCAAACAAACAAGTGTGACAATACGTGGTATAAAACGAGCAAAATATACTATTTTTTATACTTTACAGCACTTATTTTATAGAAATATTGAATTTTCATTTATAAAAAAATATCGGAATTCAATCTAGGGATTTTTGTTAAATGCGGTCACTATAGCAACAATATGTAATAAAACAATTTCTGTAATAACACAACAGTAATAGACCATATTAGTAACTACGTTACAAAATGCGATTCAGTGCTGCCGTCTCGCGGTTGGATTCCTTTTATTTGAATTTAGCATGTTGTTTTTTCGTTAAATGGTATTTTGGAAATATAAATTAAAAGTAAGAGAATGCTTCACATCAAAACTACAAGTCAATATTTATTTATTAAAATTCTTATTTTATACATTATAATTTAATGTCATTATTTTTGCAGAACAATATTATTTTGCAAGTTAATTTTGAAAATTTTACGTTAATAATCGTTATTATGGCAAGTAACATAGCAATAAGTGTGTATGCCATATCTAAATGGTTTGAAGGAACAATATGTTGTTTTTATTTTATCCATTATTGTTTTTCATTGTCATCTGTCAAAAAACGAAAAAATTTGCAATTAAGAATGTAGCTGTAATGGTTTCAATCTGAGGTAAAACAATACACCATTATGCATTCTTAAACAAAATATTAATGATTACTTAGTGTTAATTAAATAAATATTAAAGATATTTCGATTTTCATATTTTTTAAAAACGTAACCTATAAATATATCATCGAATCCTTATTTATATATTTATAAAATCATTATTCTATAATATAAAGTATCTGGACTGTGTATATTAGTATATATTTATCAAAAATACATATTTTTTGCTGCAAAATTGAAGATATTCATAAAATTAAGGAAACAAAAGTATTTTAAACCAGTCAAAAACTTCCAAAGGACTCATCTTTCAGATGGCAGCACATGTATGTGAAGACACACTAATATGGTCTATTTGACAGATGCAAAACAACAAACTTTCTTTTTGAATTTTCTTAATAATAATATTATAAAATAATTATCTGACATGGAAATACTTACAAATTGTATTAAATAAACATTTTTTAATATTTGAGGTTGTCAATGACATGCCGTAGAAGACTAGTACTGCCAATCTCAAAATAAAAAGTCACCAAAACTAGTTTAACAATATAGGCTATTTCAAACGTTTAGGCGGAACTAGATTTTGAAATCTAGTAATTTTTATCTATTAATTCGGACTTTTAGTCATTTTGTTTAAACTTTGTAAATCATACTCACATTGCAAAGTCTAGATTAAATTGATTGTCATTAGAAAATTTCCTTTTCATTGCATTTTAATTTTTTGTCTTTCTTAATAAATTTTTCCCATTTATTTATTTGTTTTGTCTTCAAAATATGTAAAAAAGTATTAAATTTTTTAATAATTGACATTCGTTTCCATGGTTTCACTCACAGAACAGTTTCAACCAATACCAACCAATTCATACCAATCATTCTTAATAAAAACTTCCCATTTGTTTATTTTTTTATCTTCAAAATATGGAAAAATTGATGTGAAGTGTGAATATTCACACATTTCAGGGTTTCGCAGGTATATAATAAGTGAAGGCGGTATGCTGAGTGTGTAGGACAAATTTTACTTTGTAGTAATCACGACAAAATGAACGATATTTTTAAAATAATTTATCGTCTGTTAATCATATAATAAGACTGGTTATTAAATTTACGCTCATAAAAATTAAAAACAACATTTTTCAAAATATAACTAGAATTTTGACAAAATAATTTCAACATAATAAAAATGCAAAAAAAGAAACAGAAAAAATAAAATTCACTCCGTACTCGAACTCGAAACCCTTCGTTTTCCAGCCAGTTTAAGAGTGCTCTAACGCATGTAGCCATCGCACGCCATGCATGTGAGTGTCTTACATTGGTATAACTTTTGTACTTTGTGAACCAAAAACCACAAAAAATGCGTTATTTTCCAAAAACATAATTTGATCAAAAATTCCTGTTGTACTATTTCGGTTCACACCAATATACATTACTTAGAATTTTTTTAGATTTTTAGTTTAAACCATCTGGGCTACAGGGTGTGGGACAAAATTTTTTTTGCACATTTTTGGCAAAAATCGCATCAAAATAATTTATTTTGCAAAAATAAAAATTTGATCATTAATCCACGTACTAAGGGCTTTCATTTGATACCCAACTCAAAAAAAATATTTTTGTTTTCGATGAGCACATATTTGTTTATATTTTTAGGGGGGTATGTTTTTTAGATGTTTTAGTATTTTTCCTATGTGCGGGTCAAAGAGTTGTATAAGCATGCCAAATTTCAACTCTCTAGGTTTAGCCGTTTGGCTACAATTTTTACCGAACAGACAGACAGACAGACAGACAGACAGACAGACAGACAGACGACAAAATGACGGTATAAGGGTTTTTTGGTCATACCTACAAAACCCTAAAAACACGTATTTCTCCATTGAGCAAAACAAAGTCACTTTCGTATCTTCCGCAAATTGCCGCCAGATGTCAGGGCGCTTAGGAAGTTTCCCCTATTATAATTTTTGACATATATCATTAGATTCCATGGTTTCACTGTTGGAATTTTAAATTTTCGTCTACCAACCGTGAAACATGAAATAACCCAAGCAAGGTCCCTTCTCGTGACAACCGTTTGGAATAGCATGTAGCTTCTACTGTTGTTCGGCGTAATAATGATATTATTGTGAACGCAAAGTATAAAAATTATAATGTAAAACAGCCTTTACACGGCGTGTTACATTACGCGATACATTACAGGATCGGCTTGCAAATCTGGACTGAGTTATATATTATCCAATTTTCAATTTTCGTACTTTTTTTCTGATCACCATTAAAAATATATTATGTACAACGCTTTGATGTATTAAATATCACTAACGATCACCCCTAGCTTATTAATATTCACTAAAATATTTAATAATATTTGGTAAAATATTCTCTACTATTAAATTTAATGTTGCTATCACAAAGAAATATCTAATTTTGTGTATATATTAATTTTGAAATAATTACATATTTCTTCCGTGTTTCGGGTGTATTTCACCCTCGTAGCAACCAGTTTCACGGCCGCGTAAAGCGGACAGTATCACGCTACCCTTAAGGGGCTAATATACGTATTTTTATATTCATTTATAATTCTTGCTTTTATTTACTCAAAATTATAGATACATTTTCTTTTAATAATAATTCTCTACGACAATCATTTATATTAATAAAATTGGAAGCTATACCTGTTTTTAAGGATTTGTAGGTATGACCACCAAAAAACCCTTATAACGTCACTCATGTATCTGTCTGTCTGTCTGTACGGTAGAAATTGTAGCCAAACGGCCGAACATAGAAAGTTGAAATTTGGAATATTTGTACAACCTTCTGACCAACATATAGGAAAACTATAGAGTTCAAAAAAAAAAAAATACAGCGCGGGATAAATATAAACAAATATGTATTTAATGAAAAAATAAATATATTTTTTAAATTTTGAGTGGGGTATCAAATGAAACCTCTTAATGCGTGGGATGCACAAACAAATTTTTATTTTTGAAAAATCTTTTTAGGGTTTTGTAGGTATGACCAAAAAACCCTTATACCGTCATTTTGTCGTCTGTCTGTCTGTCTGTTCGGTAAAAATTGTAGCCAAACGGCTAAACCTAGAGAGTTGAAATTTGGCATACTTATACAACTCTTTGACCCGCACATAGGAACAATACTAAAACATATCCCCCTAAAAATATAAACAAATATGTACTCATCGAAAAAAAAAATATTTTTTTATAATTCTGAGTAGGGTATCAAATGAAAGCCCTTGGTACGTGGATTAACGATCAAATTTTTATTTTTGCAAAATAAATTATTTTGAAGAGATTTTTGCTAAAATTGTGCAAAAAAATTTTTGTCCCACACCCTGTAGCCCAGATGGTTTAAACTAAAAATCTGAAAAAATTCTAAGTAATGTACATTGGTGTGAACCGGAATAGTACAAGAGGAATTTTTGATCAGATTATGTTTTTGGAAAAAAACGCATTTTTTGTGATTTTTTGCTAATAATGTATACAAGTTATAGCTTTGTAACACGCTACACTGGAACGTGTATGCTGGTGTAGTGGTTTTTGACGCTGGTTTTTCACCCAAGTAACTCGATCCGAAAGGGATCGAACCCTGTGAGAAGAGACAATATTATTTTTTGTTTTTTTTTTTAATTTTTATATTGTTTACGTTATTTTTTCAAAATTCTAGTTATATTTTGGCAAATGTTGCATTTAATTTTTAAAAGCGTAAATTTAGTAACCAGTGGAAATTGTTTAAATTATAATTTAATTCTGTTTCAATGTACACGAAATCAGAGGGGCGGAACTTATAACAACCAATGGAAGCCATAGGCGCAATTTTTAAAATTCTTAATGAACCTTGCTATATAAAAAAAAAAATACTGCACATATTTAGAAACCTAAATAATGGTATTAGGCGTTCGACTTTAAATTAACAAAAAAAATATTTTAATATAAAATTTGTTTTCGCATCCAAAATAATCATCATTCACTTACTAAATACCTGCAAAACCCTGAAATGTGTGAAAATTCACACTTCACATCAATTTTTTTTATTGGGTTCTTGTCAATATAATGGCAAAAAAGTTTTGTCCCCCACCCTATCTCCCAGAGGGGTTGAACTAAAAATCTGAAAAAAATTTCAATAATGTACATTGATGGGAACCGGAATAGTTCAACAAGAAATTTTGATCAAATTGGTTTTTCGCAAAATACTGATTTTTTGTGTCGTCGAAAAAAAAAGTTTAATTTTATTTACTGTGATCTTTGTTATAGTCTATCTCAGAAAGAGCGATAGTAATAAAATTTATTATTTGTAAAAAGTTATTGTTTTTTCACACAGAAGCGGCACACAAAATATGTATAGTTCGAAACGAAATATTGCTAAGACACAACCGAGTGTACTGCACATCTTATAAGGGAATACGAACTAGGGTTAAACACAATAGATCATAAACATTTACCCTAAAATTTTGAAGAAAAATATGGTCACAGGCATGCGTTTAATGATATGATAAATATGGTCACAGGCATGCGTTTAATAAAATGATAAATAGTAATATAGAAATACACAAAACCAATTTAAACATGTTTAAAATGTGCACGCCACTGGTAACTGCCTGACAAAAAGATTTATTACTATCGCTCTTTCTGAGATAGACTATAGTAAATGACTGATATTCTTTGTTAATTGTTATTTTTCGTTAGTTATATTAGAAGAAATAATTACTTTTAAATAAGTTTAATTTCATTTACTGTGATTTTAGTTATGACTGATTTTCTGTTAATCTTTGACAATGAATAGTTTATTATGAAAGAAATTAATTTTTTTTATCCTATTTCTCAAACATCCTGGGGGGATATCATTCACAACTTTCTTTAAAATTAGTCCCCCCCCCTTGACAAATTTCTGGATACGCCCCTGGTTCCGCCTAATCGTTTGGAATAAGATGAATCTCATAAGACCTCACTGACAGTTTCTTCTTCTTGAATATTAAATTGGAAAAATAAATGAACATTAATAAACGAGTTATTTAAAAAAATAGTTTTTCTTCAAGCGGATTATAATGCTAACATTACATTGTTCAATACATTCGGTAGAAATGATACATTTTTTTACTAGTAACAAAATGTGAACATTTTTATACTAGTAAATAGTTCATATAGTTATCAACAGATGGCACTGATGGCAGCAGTCGCCATAAACAAAACATCTGTCAATTTAATATGTTTGTAGCGTGGTTTGTAGTGAATTCAGAAATTAGTTACGATATTAGTGAGTTACTTTATTATTATTCTGTGATCATTCTGTGATTAGTTACAAAATACACAATATAAAGATTAAAAATTAAAAAATGTCTCAACCAATTCAATGTACACCGCCGGAATTAGCAGCAATAGCATCTGAAACTATAAAGTCATAAGTATTTATGGTTGCAAATTTTTAATAACTAGGCTTGAAGAAAAAATAGTAGTCGGAGTAGAACGCCTTTTTTGTGCCTCGCTCAACATGCAAGCCTCGGCAGCAACATTTGAGCTCAGCACAAAAAAGAGCGCGTTCTACTCCTAGTAACATAATAAACTTTTTTTTTTGTTTTTAATGTGGCACCATAATTTTTTCTTTTGCATAGAAAATGTATTTCTCCTAAATAAATCATTATGGCAATATGGGCGTAAACCTGTTATACATGTTTAAAAAATTATGACTTGATTACAAAATTAAAACCCTAATAAAATAATAATACCTAATTCCATTGTTTCATAGCCACCTATTAAAATGAAAATGAAATAAATGTTAAATAATCAGGTCTTAAAATAATGTATTATTACTAATTATTACTAAACGCTGTATACGACCCAAATCAGTTCGACACCCCTGCTGTTGGATATTGATGTTTATATCAAATAATAATTCCATTATTTGTTGATAAAAAAATGTAATTGTTAATCCATGTATCAAAAACTTTCACTTGATTTTTTCTTCGATAAATACATATTTATTTATATTTTTCGCGGGATATATTTTTGAAGTCTCAATATTTCTCTTACTTATGTTCAGTTCTCTAAATCAGCCGCTTGGCCACAATTTGTACAGAACGAACAGACTCATGTGACGGAATAAGGATTTCTTGATTATACCTACGAAAACCTAAAAATAACACGTAAATGTGCATATTCTGTTAATTTCAAGACTTATCATAATAAAATATAGCTTATTATTATTGTAAAATACATAAGTAATTTTGCTGTACGATTATGATAAAATTGTTAAATTTTCATTTCATTGGACCATCAGAGGGGGCTTGTCCCCCCCCCCCCTCCATCTGAATATGCCACTGTTGTTCAGTACAACTTATATCAGTCCTTTTTGTGTGTAAAACATTATAATTTCAAAAATAACTAAGAAGATATTGATATTCACATTTATCTACAAAATAAAACCAAATACTGATTTTACGAGCGCTATTGTCTCCAAAACTACTCTCTTTATTATATTTCTACTATTTTTACTCTATTTCACGTTTGAGGTGTCATTTTAAAACTAGCAGACCCCGTTGCCAACACCGTTGGCAAACTGATATCGAATAAAAATCAATATAAGCAGGAATTAATTATTAAAATTTGCATGATTCTGCGTATATTAACAGAACAAAAACATTTCTTGATTATACCTAGGAAATCTTAAAAACCGCTTAATGCGTGTCGTTTAAAAATTAGTATCGGGCTTGATACGGCCCGCGGCCCATATGCTGGATATCAATGTTATAGCTGTTTCTGATTATACCTAGGAAATCCTAAAAACCGCTTAATGCGTGTCGTTTAAAAATTAGTATTGGGCTGGATACGGCCCGCGGCCCATATGCTGGATATCAATGTTATAGCTGTTTCTGATTATACCTAGGAAATCCTAAAAACCGCTTAATGCGTGTCGTTTAAAAATTAGTATTGGGCTGGATACGGCCCGCGGCCCATATACTGGACATCAATGGTATATCTGTCTCTGATTATAGCCAAGGTATAAAAAAGAGAGCAAAGTGGCGAAATTAAATAAATTAATTCCTGTTAACACGCGCATAGTGGAGCGTACTGCAGCGAGGTTCTATCGTTGTTATAGTCGAGCAAGGCGACGCGTTCAAACAATTTTGATTTCTCTGCTATCATCGTTGCTGAAATAGTTGTTTAAAATGGATATTGAGGCATTTACAAGTAGTTCTCATTTATAAGAGGTATTTATTGTAGGTTCCGATTGAAATTTGTCCATTTTTTACCAATTTATGTTGAATTTTTTCCAAAATATAATCAAACGTTGAAATACTCATGCGAAAATAAGAATGAAACTTTTCTGGATGTTCGCGGAGTTGCATATAGAAATGATGAAATTCACCATGTATATGTCTACTTTAATTTATTCTGTGAACATTGCACCTTCTAGTGTGTTTACTTTTATTTTTTAGTAAATACCAAATTTTCAGGGAAGAGTTTTATGTTAGCAAGAAATCCATTATAATTTTGTGAACTTTCTGCTCGATTTTAAACGCGTCACTATGTGTAGACACTCTTTTATAAGCGCGACATTCTTTCGCTGTTTTACTCTCCGCTTTCATCGCTGCTTTGCTCTATGCTTCACTATGTGCTTAGCCTAAGTGAGCTGTTGTTTGTCGGAGAACGTCGTTCTCACTGGTGGGGAGTGACCGACCACACACTTCAAGCCCCGCTAGAACCTAGGAACTTAGCGTTACAAACACACAGAAATTGGGGCTTTTATATATATAATTACATTCTGAAGGTTATACCGAAGTCAGATTTCCACTTTATCTTATCTGTATCGAGTAATTAGTTGTTTAAAACAGTTTTATCATTTGACTGGGCGAATATTTTATTCGATTTGTCAGGGGGGAAAAGGATCAACGCTCCCCTTCATATAACTCGTTGGAGCATATTTGGAAAGTGATGTATTTTCACTTGAACAATAATTATGTCACTTTATCAAGAGTAGGCAATCTTAAAAAACTGTTTATTTATACGAAAAAAGCCAATATTGTTTACAATGAAGGAAAAATTAACTACTGTTGTGGTTAAATTTTATCTTTAACTCCCCGGGCAGCGCCGTGTAATCTGCTGGTCCTGGGAGGGCCCAGGCCCGTCGGCCCCCCCTTGGCTGCGCAACTGGTTGTGTTTAACAAATTCTATCTTCAACTATCCGGAGAGCGCTGAGTAATCTGTTGGTCCTGGGAGGGGCCCAGCCCCCCCCCTTGCTGCGCCACTGCATCTCACAATGTAATTGCATTCAACAATGCATATTATGGCAAAACATATGTAGTAGCATTTGTATTAATAAACAGGAATGTTTTTAGATAACGAGTACCCATTTAATGATATTATAATGTGAATTTTTCTACGTCTATGAACATCTCATTAATAATGCCGTTAGTGCAGATTTGCCTAAAAGCGTCCGAATTAGAGATGGCAATTTCGGCTCAGTTTGCGGAACCGGATCAGTGGAGGTCGTTCAGTTTGTTGAGCCGGTTCATTGATCCGGCTCAGTGATCCGGTTAAGTAAACATGTCTCCGAAAAACAGGACGGTCGTTAGTTCGTAGGTAGAAAGTCGCTTAGAGCCGGTTCTTGCAATATATAAACTGTAAATATGATCCCGAGACACAGGTCGGTCGGTTGTTCGGTCGTAGGTAGAACCTCGTTTACAGCCGGCTCTTGCTTAGAGCCGATTCTTGCAATATATGAACTGTAAACATGATCCCGAGACGCAGGTCGGTCGGTCGTTCGGTCGTAGGTAGAACGTCGCTTAGAACCGACTCTTGCTCAGAGCCGGTTCTTGTAAACATGATCCCGAGACACAGGTCGGTCGGTCGTTCGGTAGAACGTCGCTTAGAGCTTAGAGGTAGAACGTCGCTTAGAGCCGACTCTTGCTTAGAGCCGGTTCTTTTAAACATGATCCCGAGACACAGGTCAGTCAGTTGCCGGTCGTCCGGTCGTAGGTAGAACGTCGCTTAGCCCCGACTCTTATCTAACATTTTTGAAACAAGCAATTCACTTTATGTAGTTACTGTATTTTAAACCAGATGTGTTAAGTTTATGGCGATGTTTATTGCCCTTATAAATCGGACATCTGGGATTTGGGCAATATTTTTAATATTTTTATATAGTATGGTTGTAAGAAAATACAGACTAACCCTATTAGTTTCAAATAAACTGCCCTACAAATTGATGACAAAATACACTTTATGATAATACATTACAAGCCAAGTTCTCGCGAAGTTCAACATGACATCGATCCAGATCCGGATCACTCCGGTCACTGTTCACAATCGCCCGACCAATCGTATCCTTGAAACTTGAAACTATACAGTGAGCCGTGAGCCGGCTCATTTCAATTTGGTGAACCGTGTCACTTCGGTCAGTGTACTGAGCCGGCTCAGTGAGCCGGTTCGTTCATGAACGACCCATCTCTAATCATAATGTGAATTTTTCTACGTCTATGAACATCTCATTAATAATGTCGTTAGTGCAGATTTGCCTAAAAACGTCCGAATCCTGTTTATAAACAAACATAAATCAAAACCTTATTTATTAAGATGCAACGATTTTTTTTTTATGAAAATATAAAAATAACCAAACGTGAAATATCTGACAGCGGCCCTCGTGGCTCAGGGCTTCATGCAACCGTACGGTCCTGGTCTCATGCGCCTAAAATACGGCCCTGACTATTACCCAATAAATTTATTACACAAAAATACAACTAAGGTTGCACTAAGTTGATGTTATTCCGTTAAACAATATGCAATTAGAAATAAGCTTGTTCCACAAAACTCACAATAGTTAAATTCAATTTTGAATCAAAATAAATATGAAAAATACTAACAAATCCATGGATAATTAGGTATTGTTCAATTTTATTTAACCGGTAAATTAAAATTTTAATTATTGACAACTAACAAAATTTATTAGACCAATAAAAACTAAAATATGTTTATAATGATATTACGGGTTATTTATTACAAAATTTATTTATAATAATGCTGATTCTACTATAAAATTAATTTTAAACAAATTTGACATGTAAGGTTTTTTTCACATTAAAATTAATCATAAAAATACCACAAACACATAAATTCTTAAATAATTTTCTCATAATTAAACCTTTTATATTTATTTTTATTAGTCTCAATTCATAAAAATAGCATTTAATTCTTATTTCATTTAAAAACGCAAAAAATTAAATAATTATGATATTTCTAACCTTATTTTGTGTTCCTGTTGATGACCAGTTTAATTTTGACACTGAATATTTAATAAGAAACTTTGAAATCACTATTGTTTATAGTATTTACAGTTTTACGTGTTTTTTTACACCTGTATATTGTAATGCGTGTTATAACAACATGAGCTAAAACGAGACTGCTTGTGGAAATAGGATTTTGTGAACAGCTGAACATTTTGCTATTTGACAGTACTGGTGCTGCCATCTATGTAAAATAAAGGGAACTAAGAAGTATTTTTTGAAATATTTTGAAACTTTATTCACAAAATTTGTTTTTAAACAATTATGCAAGGTTAATTCAAAATTTCAAGTGAGGACGGGGGTTAGAAATTCAATAATTCAAGTGAAAAAGGGGGATCCATAAATAGTCCCGACCACAACTAATTTTTTGGTGCCCCAGAAATTATTTTTCATTTATTTTTAGGGTTTTGTAGGTATGACCACCAAAAAAACCCCTTATAACGTCACTCATGTGTTTGTACGGTAGAAAATGTAGCCAAACGGCTGAACATAGAAAGTTGAAATTTGGCATACTTGCACAACTTTTTGACCCACATATAAGAAAACTATAGGGTTCAAAAAAATACAACGCGGGATAAATACAAACAAATATGTATTTAATAAAAAAATAGCTTTTTTTTTAAATTTTGAGTGGCATACCTAATGAAATCTCCTAATGCGTGGATCAACAAATTTTTATTTTTGAAAAATCAATTTTTTTATTGAGTTTTTGCCAAAAATGTGTCAAAAAAGTTTTGTCCCCAACCCTATCTCCCAAAGGGACTGATCTAAAACCCTAAAAAAAAAAATCTCCTTAATGAACATTGATGGGAACCGAAATAGGGAAAAATTGCTAAGCGATATGACATCTGGTGGGATTGAAGGAACTACAGAAATAGACATTGTGTCGCGCTTTTTTTTATAAAAAATGTTTGCATAAAAATATAATTGCATAAAAACAAGTATTAATATTGTAGCAAAATTACAAAAACCACCAGTAAACATTTTTCATAAGTAAAATTCACGTTGTTTATATGTAACGAATGTCTATTTTGAAGGTTCCAAGTTTGCCGAAATAGCGCTGCGATCTTAAAATACTTCCCCTATAGTTTTTCAACAGGAATTTTGATCAGATATATTTTTCGAAATATGTCAATTTTTTCTGTCGTTGATAAAAAAATATATATATATATTTTTAAAATTTATTGTGTGGTATCAAAAGAAAGCTCTTAAGACGTAGATTACGGAGCGATAGATAGTTTTTTGAAATTTGTTTTTTTTTAATACGAATTTAGGCAAAAATGTGCAAAAGTTCTTGTCCCTCACCCCTTTACCAGAAAGGGTTAAACTAAAAATCTGAAAAAATTATAGATAATGTATATTGATCTGAGGCGGAAACGTACGAGAGGAATTTTTGGTCAGATTGTGTTTTTAAAAAATATGGCAGTTCTTGTTTTAGAAAAAATTAATTATTTATTTAATTCATGGTTAAATTATGGCTAATAATGTTATGGATTTTTGGTATTTATAGCTCAGATAGTGCGTGTATTTTTTTGGTATCAAAAATATTAAAAAAATAATATATTTTTTAATAGTTGCGAACTGAGTTACCCACACCACACCACACTCTACACCAGGGGTGGGCAAATCTTTTGGCTGTCGGGCCACATTGCAGATGAAAATTCGACCGCGAGCCAAAAATATTTTTCTTATTTTAAATATTGTTTTAATAATAATAATAATAATAATAATAATATATATTTATTCATGAACTATACAGAGAAAGTAGAATTTGTCATGTACATACATAGTAAAATAATAATACTTAAATATACATATATAAGAAGATAAGACAAGAGAATGGAAAACCTAATTTTAGACAATTTTTTCACCGGGAGCAATAGTCAAAATGTAAGGTGTCAGATAGAAAGTCCTGAACAGAGTAATACGCTTTCTGTAATAGGAAAGATTTTACTTTATTTTTAAAGATATGGATCGATGATATATCCTTCAATTCTTGCGGCAGTTTGTTATAGAGGACACAAGACATATAAAATGGACTTCTTCTACTTTTTGAGAGTTTAAAATATTGAACTCTTATATCATTGGCATGTCTGGTGTAGTAGTTATGCAGATCTTTGTTTAAATTGAACATCCTAGGATTTTCTTTTACAAAGGTAACCGCTTTTAGGATAAATATTGAAAAAAATGTTAGGATGTTATTGTTAATAAACCAGTCTCTACAAGAATCACGACTATTTAGGTTAAAAATTAAACGGAGTATTCGCTTCTGCAAAATGAATACCCTTTTGCTCTCAATTGAATAACCCCAGACACAGACATTGTAGGCCAAATTTGAGTATTCCATCGCATAATGTACCTGCTTAAGGCTATTTAGCTGAAGGAATTGCTTAAGCACTTTTATACAATAATAGGCTTTCTGTAGTTTCTTGCATACGGCATCCACTTGCAAGGTCCAATGTTTTTGTTACGAAGAATGTTTTATAAATTTTAAAAGCAATATTTTTAAACCAAAACGTGCATTTATTATGCAATTTAAAGAAAAAAATTGAAAAGAATGAAATTTGAAAGAATATTGGACAGGCAGTAATATTTTTGCAGGACTAATTTATAAAATGCTTGGCGGGCCGGATAGAACTTCAAAACGAGCCGATCCAGCCCGCGGGCCGTCATTTGCCCAGGCCTGCTCTACACTGTAAAATATTTCTTATTAATCTAATGAAGACTTGAATACGAAGCAAATGCAAATAACAAACGCTGAGATATTTGGCAAATTATTTAATTTTATTTTAAAAAAATAAATGGAAGCTCTTAGTTCTCAAATAACGAATAAAAGTGATTATCAAAAAACTGTTGATTTTGATGTGATAAATATACCTATGGTCTATTTCAAAGTAGAAAAAAGTAGATAGCGCTGCGAACAGAGAACGATTTACACTGATCAAATACAGTATAGCGGGAAATTTAAAATAAGTTACAACTAGGGCATGGGCGTAGCAACTGGGTTAGCAAGTGATTTTTTTTTTTTAATATAAGAAAGGTTAATAAGATATTTAAATAAAAAAGGTAGATAATACACTTACGTTATTTATACGACATAAATTCAGTTTAATGGGAAATTTGAAAAAGTTAAAAAAATATTAATTTTAAAAATTATATACTATATATAAAAAGAGAAGTTTCTTATTTAAATAATTATTGTAAATAAAAATATATGTACAGTCTGTTCCAAACGGTTAGGCGGAACTAAATGGGAATTTCGTTCTTTTAGGTTGTGACGAGAAGGGACCTTGCTTGGATTATTTCATTTTTCATGTTGGAATGTCAAAATTTAAAATTCCAACAATGAAACCATGGAAACGATGACATATGTCAAAATTTAATATTTTTTTTTTACTTATTTTATTGACAAAAAAATAAATAAATGGGAAATTTGTATTAAGAATGACACAAAAAATCAAAATATAAAGAAAATGACATTTTAAAATGATATTAACCTTAACCAAAAAATGTTTATTGTAAGTATGATTTACAAAGCTTAAACAAAACGGTCGAAAAGCACGATTTAAACGATGAAAGTAACTAGATTGCAAAATCTAGTTCCGCCTAACCGTTTGGAACAGACTGTATATATGAAGGTCTAAAAATTATATCAATAACTTCTTCTTTGGGCACAATCAGCTGGGCTGTCTTTTGGCCTCACATTAGTCCTCTCTCTTGATCTGTTAACTGTCAAAAGATATTGATATGTCAGATAACCTAAAATATATATAACAGCGTAAAAACAAATTACATGGAGAATTTTCTTCATAAAATCTACGCCAAGAATATAAATAAAAGTCTAAATGTGTAAATAATAACAAAATATATGAGAAAAATTAAATAATATATATTTCCAATGTACGACACTGAACATCTGTCAACTTGGACTAAAAACAATATTTTTATAGTGTAATAGGGATGACGATCTAAACCAATCCGAAGCAAGGACAAACAGCTCCTATCTTCTTACACATATTTTTCTACTTTGAAATAGACCATAGACATCCAGTATTATGTTGGCTTCTTACATCTATTAAATACCTGCAAACCCTGAAATGTGTGAAAATTCATACTTCACTTCAATTTTTTCAGTATTACATTTATTATTACAGTTTCTACCGAACAGACAGACACATGAGTGATGTTAAAAAGAATTTTTTGTGGTCATACCTACAAAACCCTAAAAAGGAACAAAAATGACCTAGCTACCTTAATATTTCTGGAACACTGGATAATTTTGATATAATTGTCTTCCTACCTTTTTTATACTTCCTGTATGACGATTTCATTTCCTCCATTTTAATTTAACTCTTCCTGGTAAATTTTGTGTTTACAATATAATCATTTAAAATACTACAATAACAATTAAATAAAAATTAAAACAAAACAATTAAAAGAAAAATAGTGTATACACACAGAAAAAAACACTTTCGAACATTTTCATTTATTTCAAATAATAAATTACGACATATATACAGAAAACATCTAAAATAATTCATACAAAATTTTATACAATTCTCGAAATCGTAGAATAAAAACTTCACTGTTTAGTCTGAAAAAAATAACAACAGATTAATTATTTGTCAAATTTTAAAAAAATAAAAAAACCAAAAATATAAGGACTGATTTATTTACAAAAACTTACATGCGAAAAATAAATACAAAATATAACTTAAACACTAAATTATCTACATTTAAAACACTCTAAATTATTTCTATTCAATACTGCTAATTTACAGATCATCCAGTTTTAATTTTTAACTATTTTGTCTTTGTCGCGGTACGTGGATGGTTTTAGGAGTAACTTGGTTTGGGTACTCAGAGAGGGCAGGAGCACCAATAATGTATGAGCTTATATAGTTTCCTTCTTTATCGTAACCCTCGCGAAGTTTCAATTCAATCTGCCATTCTTTTTTTGTTTGACAGCTGTTTTAACAGGGGAAACTTCTTACGATCGCAGCGCCATATGCGGCAAAAGCTGGAACACTCAAGAGTGACATTAAACTGCCACTTGTATATTTGTTTATATGGTGAAAACTTTTTGTTCCTTTTATTTATTTAAAGGCTTATACCGACGCTAAAAACCATGTAGTTGAAGCGTCGTTAAATAAAACTTATGGAAAAAAAAAGGTAATCTACGATTAACATATGTTATAATATATTATTCTTGAGATGGAAAGATCAGTTAACCGAAGATCTGACAAGTATTGGTATACAGGGTACTTGGCAAGACTTGACAATGAATAGATCGAGATGGAGGGCTTATGTGAGTGAGGCCAAAAGTCAACCTGACTGATAGTGCCCAAAGAAGAAGAAGAAGGTATTATTCTAAAGAAATTTCAAGGAAATTTTTAGTTTTTCATTGTATTTTTAATTCTTTTATGACTCTCTGTCAATATAATATCGACAAAAATATGGTAAATATATTATACTCTATCTCCGAAAGACTGATAGTAATAAAATTTATTATTTGTGAAAAGTTATTGTATTATCACACAGAAGCGGTAAAACCAAAGCGACAAAATATGAATAGTTCGAAACGAAATATTGTTAAAAAAAATCGAGTGTGCCGCACATATTATATGGGAATACGAACTAGGGTTAAACACAATAGGCCATAAAAATTTGACCGTAAAATTTTGAGGAAAAATATGGTCACAAGGGTGTGTTTAATGATATGATAAATACTAATATAGAAATACACAAAACCAATTTAAACGTGTTTAAAATGTGCACTGGTTACTGCCTGACAAAATGATTTATTACTATCAGTCTTTCAGAGATAGAGTATAGTAAAAAATAAATATCTCTGAAAAAGGGGAAGGGCCTTTTAATATATCAACTAATGATTTAAGCAAATTTTGATGAAAACTGCCTTGCCTTCTTCTGGGAAAAAAATGTTCAAGTAAATAGGTTTCGAGAAGGATATTTTGTATTCAACGTTAGCCCGGATCCACGCCTTATAATACAATGTTTAATAATTCTAATATTCGCTTCGAATGTGAGCAATAAGATTCTGACTGGTATAGTAGCAACTACAGTATTACGCAACTTTAGTATTACAAGAGTGGATATGAAGAACCACCCACAAAAGATCAGTACCGTGTCGATGACGTTCCTGATGAAATTGATTACTCAGAAGAAATGAAAATGAAAGAATACTTTTGTGATTTAATTTCTTATTACAGGCTATTACAAATGTTTAGGCGGAACTAAATGGGAATTTTATTCTTTTAGGTTGTCACGAGAAGGGACCGTGCTTGGATTATTTGATATTTGACGTTGGTATGTGAAAATTTAACATTCCAACAGTGAAACCATGGACACGAATTATATTTATTAAAAAATATATTTTTTTATAAATTTTGTAGAAAGAAAAAAAAAAAATAAATGGGAAATTTTTATTAAGAATGACAAAAAATTAAAATGAAAAGGACATTTTATAATGACAATCAATTTAATCTAGAATTTGCAATATGAGTATGATTTACAAAGCTTAAACAAAATGACCAAAAGTTCGAATTAATAGATAAAAATTACTTGATTTCAAAATCTAGTTCCGCCTAAACGTTTGGAATAGCGTATACTTATTATGTATTTACATCAATCATAATAAAATTAAAAAATTAAATAAACGTAGAACAATTCTTATTAATATCTACTATTTATTTTCATTCTCCCAATTTTATAACATGCTTATGACAATAATAATTGCTAAAATCTTGTATAACGCATACATAAATTTAATGTTCTTATTGCCGACCGGCGTAGCGTAGTGGTAACACATATGCTCTGCGTTGCGAAGGTCTCGGGATCGAATCCCGTTCAGGCATGGAAATTTTCTCAAATAATAATTGAAAATATAAATTGTCCTGGCTAATTGCCACAGCAGCAAAGGTCATTAAATTAAAAAGACAAAAATGTTCTTATTAATGACAATAACAAAAAAAAAAAAACGCTTGACAGCTGTCAAATTACTTATTTTTGTTACAAATTCAGTGTTACCAATCTGAGAATTCAATATGTAATTCTCATTATCCGTCAGATAACTACAGACTATTACGTTTAGGCGGAACTAAATGGGAATTTCGTTCTTATAGGTTACCACGAGAAGGGACCTTGCTTGGGTTATTTAATGTTTGACGTTTGGTATGTGAAAATTTAAAATTCCAACAGTGAAACCATGGAAACGAACGAATTATGTCAAAAATAAAACACATTTTTACATATTTTAGAAAAAAAAAAAAAAAAAAAAATGGGAAATTTGTATTAAGAATGACAAAATCTTTACATTTTGATTTTTTGGGTTCATCAAAATTTAAAGAAAATGACATTTTAAAATGATATTAATCTTAACCAAAAAAATGTGTATTGTAAGTATGAGTTACCAAACTTACACAAAACGGCCAAAATGAACGATTCAAACGATGAAAGTAACTAGATTGCAAAATCTAGTTCCGCCTTAACGTTTGGGCTTTTATATCTGATAAATAAATTTTAATTGAAAGACGGGACGACATTTATTCAGCAGATAACGTATCGAATAACTTTATCTGTCAGATAGTTACTTGAAAAGTAACAAAGTTTATCTGAAGGTGGAAAGATCGGGCCTTAATATCAAATAAGTTACTCCACAAACCGCCTACAGATAGCCATTATTACTGCTGATCTATGAAAATTGAATAAAAGAAGATGATGTCTAGATTTCCCGGGAAATGCGTTCTTGATGGTTAAAAAATACCCGGAATTTATAAACCATATTTCATTCTGGATAATTTGGCACAATCGTAACTTTTTCAAATTTCAATTCAATTTAGTGAGAACTCCCATCTGCCTAAATAATTACCGAAATGGTGAATAAAGATGATCTGCATTGATAATAAGATAGTCTCATAGTTGTTCGTTTCACAGCACGTTGCGATGGACAGCAGAAATTATTTTCATAGTTTTAATTACTGTACTATACAAACTGCAGTTAATAAATGTTATGCCTTAAGAAATTAAAATTTTCTGCTAATTAATGCTCTCACGAAAGCAAACAAAATTGAGACTACCTCCACATTTTAGGAAAACTTAAAATTTACACAAATTAATACTAATTAATGATTTTTTAAATTTTATTGCATATTATCACAGTCAGGTTGCAATTTGCAGTTTTAAAAATGTAGACAACACTGATTAACATAAATATAATTTTAGAATTAAGACACTAAAGCCGCATTCGGAGCCTTTAAATCAATAGCTTATAGACTGTATCCTGTACTCTGTTTACTGTCACTAGAAGTTTGTCATTTGTTAAGACGTGAAACGGTTCAGACCTCTAAATGTAATACGTTGTTCGTTGTGGATTGTGGATAAATTTATAAACTATAGCTAGTGAGATGTTTTAACGATACAGACATATAAATACATTGGCTATCTCAGTCTATCAGTGACACCGTAGTTATCGTATGCCTTTACATAACCTAACATAATGTCATCATTACCAAATCTTGCTCAAAATTACAAAGACGGACAGTAAAAATGATCAATTTAGGTAATTAGGTTAGGTTTAGTTGGTTAAAATTTACGACAGAATTATAAAAACGATAATACATAGAAAACATTTTATGAACCCATGTAGTTGGTTTAAGGACACACAGATGTCAGACTATTTGTAAAACATTAATTTCTAACTTGCTGTGAACGGAACGTAGAACATTAAAACAATGCATAGAAACATAACTTACAGCGTAACAAAGAACAGTCTACAACGTGTTAATTTAAATAGCTCTGAATGCGGCTTAAGAGTAAAAATGTTTTGAGGTGTGAGGACCTTTTTTTGCTCTTCACTTGGATTTGGGAAGTGAGGACCTTTTTTTCTTTTTGCTCTTCACTTGGATTTGGGAGGTGAGGACCTTTTTTTTGCTCTTCACTTGGATTTGGGAGGTGAGGACCTTTTTTTTGCTCTTCACTTATATTTGGGAAGTAACGACCTTTTTTTGCTCCGTATTTGTATTATAGTTAATAATTAACAATAAAATCGAATACAAATATAATTTTAGGTATATTTAAATAAAAATAGAAAATAAATAGGGGATACGCATAAAATTTATATTTCCTTAAAACTACATTTTTTTAATATTTTAATGTTAGTTATGTCACCTAACACAACAAAAATCACAGTTTAATTAATATTATAGCCAAATTTTTTAATTAAAATATTGTAAATTTGATATAAGCCGACCACGCCGCGAAGGTTGCCGAATAGATACGACTGAGACTGTAAGGGTTTGACGTCACAGATACAGACAAAACATAATGTTTAGGTGTTTATATTGCATTGTTTGAGAGTTTTGTATTTGTTTTTAAACAATTTTTCACGCATTTATTATTAAAATTATTTATAAAATATATGTACTCACATTAAAATGGTCTTCACAAACATAAAGTTTACTTTTTTCTGAAATATCGGTTTTATTTCGCCTAATAGCTTTTCTGTTGTTTTTCGTCATCAGGTAATGACATAAATTATTTTTTTGGATTTCTAATTGAACTATTTGTGCACATCGGTACTAAACAATATTTTCGACTATGTTTCGAAGTACTGGGACCTGGATCTTCCATATTTTATATATTTTAATATAAAATTTAATTCGGTAAACATATAGAATTAAACTTTATTTTAATTAAAATCACTCTAACTTTACATAACCTATAAAAGTTATACAAACAAATAAGTTCACAACAGACTATGTACGCTGGGTAGACTAGTATTGTCATGTGTCAGTTAGAAGGGTATGACGTCACACGTCGTTTTCGCGCGCTACATACATTTATGATTTTTTTAAGCCTTCAAATTAAAAAAAAAAAAAATTAAAAACTGTTTTTTATATTTATATGCAACAAGAGGAATATAATAAAAAAAATTAAAAAAATCATGCCTATCCCCTATTGCTATAATAATATAGTAATTAATAAAATTGGAGGTTATATCTGTTTTTAGGAACGGCTGGACGTATTTTAACGAAATTTGATACAATAGAGTAGAACCAGGATTCAAATATAAGCATGGTTCTGGGTTAAAACTGGTACTAAATTTTTTAAAAATATTTCCTTTAGAATCTATCAGAACCTATACCTATTTTAACAGAAAAAACTATACAATAAATGTTGTTTATAAGAAAACAGATCTTATTTGTTCTCTGCATTTTTTCAATTTGATGAATATTAAGGTAGTTACGGGGGACACCCTAAAACTAAAATATTGAAATATTTCACTTATTATTCTCTTCACATCAAGAATGAATTTATTTAGAACGAAGAAACATTTCTTTCCAAGAAAAAAGTAGAAAATCAAACTTCACGTGTATATAACCTATAGGATAAACAAAGACTGACGTCCCGTTAGCATACGGACGCGTAGTCTCTCTATTTACCCCCACCACTACAAGTCACGAGACAACCTTTACTTTAATAATCTTGGGTAAATTTGACGTCCATCGCAGCGCAGGTTCGGTTAGGTTAGTAGAATGCGAGCTGACCGAGTTATCTACTTTCTAATTTAGATACAAAACGTTATCTTAGGTTAGGAAAGTGTCAGGTTAGTAGAAACGAGTAGAGCGAGCTAATTAAAATTATTTAACGAAGTAAATCAACAACAAAGAATTAATCACATTATGGAAACCAATCATTAAAAAAAAAAAAATGCTAAATGTTTCTGAATTAAAAGTCTTCAAGATAAAAATTTATGCTATGGTCTATTTCAAAGTAGAAAAATGTGTGTAAGAAGATAGGAGCTGTTTGTCCTTGCTTCGGATTGGTTTAAATCGTCATCCCTATTACACTGTAAAAATATTGTTTTTAGTCCAAGTTGACAGATGTTCAGCGTCGTACATTGGAAATATATATTATTTATATTATTTAATTTTTCTCATATATTTTGTTACTATTTACATAGTTAGACTTTTATTTATATTCTTGGCGTAGATTTTATGGAGAAAATTCTCCATGTAATTTGTTTTTACGCAGTTATATATTTTTTAGGTTATCTGACATATAAATATTTTTTGACACTTGACATTTAACAGATCAAGAGAGAGGACTAATGTGAGGCCAAAAGACGGGCTAGCTGATTGTGCCCAAAGAAGAAGTTATTGATATAATCTTTAGACCTTCATATATACATACAAGTCTGTTTCAAACGCTTAGGCGGAACTAAATGGGAATTTCGTTCTTTTAGGTTGTCACGACAAGGGACCTTGCTTGGGTTATTTCATTTTTCACGTTGCAATGTCAAAATTTAAAATTACAACAATGAAACCATGGAAACGAATGACCTATGTCAAAATTAAATTATTTTTTTTAATATATTTTAATGACAAAAAAATTAATAAATGGGAAATTTGTATTAAGAATGACACAAAAAATCAAAATATAAAGAAAATGAAAATTTAAAATGATATTAACCTTAACAAAAAATGTGTATTGTAAGTATGATTTACAAAGCTTAAACAAAACGGCCGAAAAGCACGATTTAAACGATGAAAGTAACTAGATTGGAAAATTTAGTTCCGCTTAACCGTTTGGAACAGACTGTATATTTTTAATTTTTATTTACAATAATTATTTAAATAAGAAACTTTAGCTCTGAAGATATATTGTTTGTTTTATTGCTTTGTTTAAACTCTTTTAGCCAAATCTCTCTTTTTATATATAGTACATAATTTTTAAAATTAATATTTTTTTAACTTTGTCAAATTTCCCATTAAACTGAATTTATGTCGCATAAATAACGTAAGTGTATTATCTGCCTTGTTTATTTCAAAATCACTTGCTAACCCAGTTACTACGCCCATGCCCTAGTTGTAACTTATTTTAAATTTCCCGCTATACTGTATTTGATCAGTGTAAATCGTACTCGGTTCGCAGCGCTATCTACTTTTTTCTACTTTGAAATAGACCATAAGTATGTGTATTTTCGTTTTTTTTTTTTTTTTTTCTCTGTCATTGTATTGAATACATTTGTGGATAAAACGAACACCACCTACCACAATGTAGGGACGAAGACCGCCGAAGTCAGACTAAATCCCTTAGTTTAACTTATATTTACGCTAAACAGTGTGTCCACATTTTTTTAATAGTTGGCTTTTGTGCAACCTTTGAATAAAACTCAGTTAAGTTTTAAACATATTTTGTAAGCTTCATGCTAAAAACTAAATTTAAAAATAAGAAATCCATTCCAGGTTATTTAAAAAAAATATATATTTCACTATAACCATAATTTTAACCACCAGATGGCTACAAATCATTGATAAACAATTGTTTCAAAATTGGGTTCCAGTTAAAATGGTTATCACTGTGATTTATGTTCTTATATAAGACAGTGATAGAATTTTTATTTAAACTTTTAAGTTAATTAACAGAGGTGATATTGGTTGTTTTTCTATTTTTGAGGCATGTTTACATGCGTTTACATTTTCTTCTGCAACCTCGGTATACCGACCTGTTCATTCTGTGTGTTTTGTTGCTGCTGTTGGCTGGATTGTACTGTGACGGCCACCAGTGGCGTGCCTGCTGTGGTCTGAATCCTAACGGGACTGCCTGATTGACGTACTGTCACTGGTTGACCTTGTTGCAATGCTGCTGATACCTGTAAAATAATAGTTGTATAGTAAAAGAGACTTTAGTTGACAGTTGACGGTTTATTAAAGCATATGGTGTAACGGAAGAGAACTATAGCAATAAAATTTCTATTTTTGAATAGAGCCATATCATTTGTTCACAGACAAAGCTAGAAATAGAGAAAGAGATACAATTTGTTTCACTTGACACGCCTGTCTTCCATCTAGTGGTGGGAGGTTAATTTGACAAGACGATATATGTGTGATAACCTAAAAAAGATTATTTTTTTATAAATGTTGTCATATTAAATGCATATATTCTTTAAATAAAACTTTTAGAAAGATTAGGGGAAATATAATATGCAAGTAATTTTTGAAAAAAGTTTGAAAAACTGACCTATAACGTTTAATAAACAACAAAATGCAATTTTAAAATTCTGAGTGTAACTGAAATGCATGGTCAACCTTCACTGGTGTATTCTATGTTTACCAAGTTGAATGGAGTTGGTTGTAGTGTAAATTTAAAAGAAATTGAATTACGAATACTTTGACAAAGAGACAGTCATACGCTTGGGCGAACAAATGAAATATAAACAACAGAATGTTTAAATAATCTATTTTGATTTTAAAATTACCGAGTTGAAAAGTTTTTAAGAAACTATGTCCAGAAATACACGTGGAACCCCTTGCACTACACCATTAGCGACCGCCCAGAGCTGAATGCCCGCGCGTGTATACAAAGTGGCATACGTTGAAGTTACCATATTATAATATAACAAAAAAAGACAAAAATTATGAACGTACGTTACAGTAAGAAGGAGAAATACGTTCTTGACATCTTACATAAAACTGTGTGAAATAGATATATATTTCTTTATCGGTTCTCAATCGATCATTCCGTCAAGTAAATTCTCCTTTACTATATTTTAAACTTTTCTAGTTAAGCTAATGATAAGAAATTTAAAAAGTAAGGTTGAGTAAGTTCTCTTAAATATAAACAAAATCAAGGAATAAAATAACTGTATGTAATGTAATTTAAATTAAGTAAATAATTCATTTATTTTCAAATATTTTTTAAACATCAAGATTTTTTTTTATTTAGTGAAATAAGTGTATTTTTAAAAAAATAACACAAATGTAAAGACTCAACAATTACCATCAAATATCACAGTCTATAAATAGTACACATTAAAATAAGGTGCAAGACTTCACAAATAAAACAGTAAGTTCGATTCTCTCAGGAAGAGTATCAGCCTGTCCATAAGTACTCTGTTGTCACCTAAAGCAACTGACAGGTCATAGCACAGGCCTAACCTCTCCCTGACATCCTCGAGATGTATACATTCAATTAAAAGGTGTAACACAGACAAATTTGTGTTACACGTTTCACATAAAGGGGACTCTTCACCTCGAAGGAGGTGTCCATGGGTCCACCAACAGTGGCCTATACGGAGGCGTGTGATGGCGGTTTCCTCTCTGCGGTTAATCCTGCAGGAAGAACCCCATGGTTTAACGTCTCCCTTAATCTGTCTCAACTTGACGTTCTGTATGCTGCTCCGCTCATGTTGCCACATGGCTAAAACCAGATGTTTCAGATAACTCTTTGTGTCATCTGGAAATATGAAACTCACATCAATCATAGGTCTGTGTGAGGCGGCCTTTGCAACTGCATCTGCCGCTTCGTTGCCTTTAATACCAACATGTCCCGCTATCCAAAACAGCTCTACCCTCACATTCTGAGCATTCAGATTGTGGAGTAGCAACCGGATCTTTAGTACAAGAGGATGCACTGTATCTGGATCTTGGATACTGTTCAGAGCGCTCAGCGAGTCCGTCAAGATAACACTTGACCGACTTTGCTCTGACGAAATAAAACACAGGGCCTTGAAAATAGCGTACATCTCAGCAGTGTACACACTCGTTATGGAGTGCAGACGGTACTGAAACTGTTGACGTGGGTTCAAAACAACGAACGCACACCCAACCCTGGTTCCGGATTTTGTCATAAATCTCTGTATGCCTATTTTGTAGAATAGGGTCATACGCGGGATGATCTGTCTTGGCACTGAGTGCAGCCATATACCGCAAGGATAGAATTTTACGACGATTGTACAGTGACGGTTCGCCTGCTTCACACAGCAGGCTTAGTATTGGACTGGTGCGAAATGCACCTGTGGCCAATCTAACCCCAGTGTGATGTACAGTTGTTTCAGATGACTCTTTGCGTCATCTAGAAATATGAAACTCACATCAATCATAGGTCTGTGGGAGGCGGCTTTTGCAGCTGCATCTGCCGCTTCGTTGCCTTTAATACCAACATGTCCCGGTATCCAAAACAGCTCTACCCTCACAATCTGAGCATTCAGATTGTGGAGTAGCAACCGGATCTTTAGTACAAGAGGATGCACTGGATCTGGATCTTGGATACTGTTCAGAGGATCTGGATCTTGGATAACTAGGTTTGATAAAGATCAAACCTAGTTAATGTGAGATTCACAAGAGGACGCGACAGCGTCCATGGTGGAACAGCACACAAAACGAAACTTGTCATTTCGGGCATATTAAAATCAATATCACCCAAAATGTCGCAAGTCATCAGACCAAAAGGCCCATTGGCTCTTGGTTTTCTGTCATAAGTCTCTGTATGCCTGTTTTGTAAAATAGGGTCATACGCGGGATGATCTGGCTTGGCACTGAGTGCAGCCATATCGCAGAGATAGAATTTTACGACGATTGTACCGTGTGAGGAGTTTTCGTGTAAGCAATTATTACTGTGCGCACTTTTCTGTGGGCATTTTTCGCATGAACATTCGTCTTGTGGATATGTCTGATCACGATCGAAAATTGGGCATGCCTGTACATTTTAGAAATTTGTTACTCTTACCTGAGATAATATGGCCTGTTGCTGTGTAGTACTTGTAGACGGAGCTACTTTAATAGTTCCAGCTAAGGCCCCCGCTAAAGTAGAGGAAGTCTGAGGCCTTATGCCCCCAGAGGCCAAGGATTGAGTAGTAGCAGTTACCACCTGTAATTAATAAAAATAAATTAATAGATTCTTAAACAATTTTAAGTATTTCTTTAAATTTACACTTTTAATTAAGGATAAGAACCGGAACAACAGCGGTAAAATACGACAAGAAGATTAAGGCTAACAACAACTCCATACTACAAAAATGCCGAAAAGATAAAGAAATAAGCCAACGAACCAGCTGGAGAGAAGATAGAAAGATATATTTCGAAAGAAACGGATATGGTATAGAAGAGATAAGAAGAAGACAAGAAGGAGGAGAAGAACTAGAATACTTATTAGAGGAACGAGACAGACAAGTACAGAGACAGGAACAACAAAACAGAATACAGATATCAAGATACAATCAGAGATACAAGAACATACAAGTTCCCTCAGTGCCCCTATACCTCGTCAAGCCAAAAGGAAAAAATCAGAAGACCATCACCAGATTCCGGTGTGGTAATGAAGATCGGGCTAACTTCTTCTGGAGAACTGAAGGTGAAAGGACATGCAGAACATGCGGGGAAACCACCGAGACGATAGAACACCTACTGTCCTGCAGTGGAGTGGGAAAGGAACGAAGGGATATACACAGAGTGTTGGACGAGGCAGGTAGTGGCTATCTGTGGATGAAGGAGGTTATCCAAAAAAGAGAAGTATTAAAGGAGAAAAACAAGAAAATACTAGGAAGCGCAGCCCAATGAGCCAGAACACGTGTTTGTTTTGAATATTAGAATTATTGTTTAATTTTGATGTAATTATTGTTATTTTGTTAGAAATTTATTATTATTATTGAATGTGATATCACACAAATAGTATTTTGGGAAAATTAATGTATTAATTCAAGGCCGAAAGGCATGAATATACTATTATCTATCTATCTTTAAATTTAGACTTTAATAATTCGTACCTGTATGGTTTGTTTTAATCCTGCCTGACCCGCATTTACAGGAATAACTCTTCCCGCTGGGCCTGCTTTGGCGAGAACAACCTGGCCTTGCGATACGGCTAGCTGAGGAGGTCCCTGCTGTCTCATCACCTGCTGCAGCTGTTGAACAGTCAGTCCGGTCGTTGGGATTGACTTCGGTGCTTGTACTATCAACTGAGTGGCAACACCACCTTTGCCCACCTAAATTTACGAAAAGAATATTAAGTACTTTTTCTTGTGTGTATGGATGCCATTCAAAGGAAAAAATCTTCCAATCTTGAATGCATTTTTAGGGTTTTGTAGGTATAACCACTAAAAAACCCTTATAACGTCACTCATGTGTCTGTCTGTACGGTAGAAATTGTAGCCAAACGGCTGAACATAGAAGTTGAAATCTGGCATACTTGTACAACTTTTTTACCCACATATAGGAAAACTATAGAGCAGCGGTTCTTAAACTGTGGTCCGCGGACCCCCAGGGGTCCGCGGATTTTTTGACATTAACTTTACATCCCCCAACTTTTCGCTTTTATTCAAATAACTCCTTAATAAAAATCCTACATGGTCAAGACTTTTTGTATTTGTTGTTATCTAACTAGTTATTGACATAACTAAACTATAATTAGTAAAAATTTTATTATTTTTATTCAACTGCAAATTATTTATAGAAAACATATTATAATAAGAACTATTTTGACCAATATTTGACCAAGAAATGTTTGTATGAGTTTAACGTATTATAATTTGTAACTTTTTTTATTCTTTTTACTACTATTTTTATTAATTTTGTTTTTTATTCTATATGCTAATAAAAATGTTCCTCATAAATGCACAAGACCATTTATTAAAATAACAAGCGATACATTTTTACCAATATTTATTACAACGTACTATGAGATTATTGAGCCAGAAATTAAGTCTCAAGAACGACGTAAAATGAACGAGCGGGATAAATATAAAAAAATATGTATTTAATAAAAAAATTAATATTTTGGCGTAACGTAAGGTGTGCGTAACTGCACACCTACCTACCGCGGTTTGTTACGGAACGGTGGTCACACCTGACAGTTGATAAAACAGAAAACGGAACTGTCATTTTATTGATTTTACAGGTTATAGATATTCTGTTACAAACTTATTAATAAATTGACTCTTTTATAAAATTTTGTTTTATTAGTACTTGTTTACAATGGCACATTATATAAGAACATATATGATTTTTCCCGATATTATTTTTCACAACAACGATCAATATTACTAAAAAGTTACTTACACTCATTCTTACTGTTTTAATTATAGACTATAGTAACATAATATTATAATTTACTACATGCACTAAAAACAACGATTAATTCCCTCCACTTGATTCCCGCCTTATAGTATTTGTTTTTAAATTCCCACCGTTTGTAGTTTACATTAGATCTGAAGTTTGTAGTGGGAGGAAATAACCACACTAACCGCGATATTTCCACGGTTAGTTTGGTATTCGATTAAATTTTGGTATTCGGGAAAATTTTCAGTAACCGCGTTCTGAAACGTAGCAATTTTTCTGAAAAGGTTAATGTCGTACATTTTCGGAACGGGAAACTTCCACCGCGGTTACTTTTGTTGAGTAATGGAACATTGTAAAGTCGGTTTACGATAACTATGAGATGACGTCACACTTGGTTAATTTAAGTACCAACGTTATGAAATGTTTTAATCAACATCAATCCATAATTCAGTTAGTACATTTATATATTTAATGTTGGTACATTTTTTCAATGTTGCCAGTTTGAAATTGGATTTTTCAATCGTTGTTAAGGCCACACCCATTATTGTTTCGAGCTCACTTCAATTTCTATGGGATAGAAAGAGACACAAAATATAGGTTTTCAATATATTTTTAGAAGTTGTTCGATATAACCTAACTTTTTTTGACAGTTTACGAATTGACAACAAGGTGAGTTTTTCAACTGTGACGTCATTTCATAGTTATGGTAAACGGACTTTATAAATAATTTACCTGTGCCAATTGCGTTATCTTCTGTCCACCCAACTTCTTCTGCGCCAACAGCTGTTGATGTAACTGCAACTGTCTCAACTGTTGAGGTTTGATCGTAGTAGCCGTGGGTGTACCTTGGATCGTTTTCCCAGCCGTGCCCAACGTAACCGGGATGGTGACAGTAGAAGTAGGTGCCGCTGATACAGCTTTCACTAAAGTAGCCACTTGCGTAGGCTGAGAACCTGACTGTTGAACCTGAAGGTTCAACTTATATATAGGTCAGTAGATGGCAGTAGGGGTAGGTTTGGAGAACAGAAATTAATAAAACAGTCAAATTGAGATCATTATCGAAAAATACCAAACGATCAAATAAATAGTGAACGTATAGTATTTCCAAAATAAAATGGCCACTCTCCCTTTCTGATTCCAATAATGACTGATAGTATAACCATTATACCTGCTGAGTTTATAGTTCTGTTAAAAATAGTCGCCAGGCCGTAATAATTATTTAAAATAAACGTGTTTTCTTATATGCTATTTAGAATGAACTGTATATATTCACATGACATTCCTTCACATTTTTATCAGGCTTAGGCTGGCTATATTTGAATTATAAACACAGGCATGTTTAAAAATCGTTTTATTTTAAAGTCTTTATAGTCTATATTAAATACTTCTAATTTGCACAAACAAAAATCATTCTTTTTTTGCAACAAAAATAAATCCTAGCAACTTCAAATAATTATACATATAGTCGGATTACTGATA
This sequence comes from Liopterus haemorrhoidalis, assembly GCA_963971575.1. Lineage (NCBI taxonomy): Eukaryota > Metazoa > Arthropoda > Insecta > Coleoptera > Dytiscidae > Liopterus > Liopterus haemorrhoidalis. The sequence goes on from OZ020625.1 coordinate 6,192,041, forward strand.
AGTGACTGTTCGTTGCTACAAGTATCGATTCAATACTATATGCTTTCTCTGTCTATATCATGATTATTTGCATACCCATAGTAACGTATAGTGACTCAAGTTGACAACTAACCTTCAAAATTATTTTAGTAAAAAACAAAGCATTAGAAAGAAACAGCATGATTCGTAGATTACTTTACTAATTAGAGCACGAAAATAAATTTACAGCAGTACTCAAACAAACAAAATTATTAATTTTAAGGTTATAATTATAAATAAGGAAAAATGTATACTCATACGTAAATTTTGGATCATAATTTGTTTATTCCAGCGAGATTTAAAATTAAAGTTTGTGAATTTAATAATTGGCCGCAAGCCATATTTTAATTAATATTTATTACCAGACACTGACAGTTAAGACAAATAACAAAAACATTTTTAAAATCGCTGAAAAATGGTAACTAGATTATTATATGAATGCACTACTTGATACTTACATGTAACAGTCACCTATCAGCAATCCGACTATATGGCTAACTTTATATGGAAATTCTATTCCGTCTTCTTCAAACTTTTTTATTAAAAGATATACATATTTTTCGAATAAAAGTCGTATATTTTATTTATTATTGTTTTAGACATAAAACTATCTATTTTCTTGAAAACTTGTAAATCGGGTCGTTTTCGCTGCTAATTTTTGCCACGAACATTGATACGCTGAATTGTTCTGTATGGAACACTAGTTAATTCCGCAGTTTTAAGTATAGGTTTGTCATTACCTTCCAAAACTAACTTTTTATAAACGTTCAGTATCAGAACTTTGCAATCTTCTGACAAATGACATTTTTCTTTAGTAGCCACGTCCACATTTTCGCATTCCACGTCAACGTCCACATTTTCGCACTCCAAATCACCTTGTACAGATTCACTATTTTTCACTACAGAAATTAGGAATTTCTTCAAAATCAAATGGTCGCCAAAGAGCCATGTTGTTAATGTATGCACGCTATGAACGTTGAAAATTATCAAACAAGTATAACAACCCCTAAAATTTAGAAACAATAGGATTATAAATTTGGAAAATATCCTTAATGGTTTTTAAGAAAGTTCCATTGAACTAGTGTTACATCTATTCGATTTAAATTTAAAATTCCCTTAATACATCTTATATTATTTTTACAGCTATGAGTCTTGGGATTACTGCCATAAACCCATTACTGCGTTGTTAAGCTTCTGAGCAAGAGTGGCCATTTCATTTTGGAAATACTATAGTAATTTACAGAATATATCAGAAATATCGAGATTTTTAACATTTCTGAGACACTCTGTACATCATCCATATCCTTTGACAAACTTCTCAAAATTAAAACCATTACCGATTTCTAACATTTCTGTTCCCCTGTAAATAAATTAAGCAGTTACCTGTATCCCTGCTTGGGCCAGTAACTGGGCTTGCTGAGCCTGCGTCAACGTCTGTACCGTGGTGCCCTGCTGATTGGCCTGCGCCTGCGCAGATTGAAGTAACTTCTGTTGTTGTTGCATCTGTTGCGTACGTTTGATCAGTGCTGCCATCTCTGTTTCAGTAACTGGACGGGTCTGTTTACCGGCCACTGCTACGCCTCCCTGTCTCACGAACTGAAAAAAATAAACAAATAAATAGTGGAGAAAAAAAAAAAAATGCTTTATTCTGTACACGTTTTATCTATTCGGCGAATTATAACACTCCCTCCCTCTGTAAATATGATATAGGTCAGTTGTTTAATCAACGCAGTTGGTCATTTTGCGTCATAACAATGACAAACTTAATGGCGAAAAAATAGCTGTGGTCTATTTCAAAGTAGAAAAATGTGTGTAAGAAGATAGGAGTGTTTGTCCTTGCTTCGGATTGGTTTAGATCGTCATCCCTATTACACTGTAAAAATATTGTTTTTAGTCCAAGTTGACAGATGTTCAGCGTCGTACATTGGAAATATATATTATTTATATTATTCTCATATATTTTGTTATTATTTACATATTTAGACTTTTATTTGTATTCTTGGCGTAGATTTTATGGAGAAAATTCTCCATGTAATTTGTTTTTACGCAGTTATATATTTTTTAGGTTATCTGACATATTTTTTGACACTTGACAATTAACAGATCAAGAGAGAGGACTAATGTGAGGCCAAAAGACAGCCCAGCTGATTGTGCCCAAAGAAGAAGTTATTGATATAATTTTTAGACCTTCATGTATACATATATTTTTAATTTTTATTTACAATAATTATTTAAATAAGAAACTTTTGCTCTGAAGATATATTGTTTGTTTTATTGCTTTGATTAAACTCTTTTAGCCAAATCTCTCTTTTTATATATAGTAAATCATTTTTAAAATTAATATTTTTTTAACTTTTTCACATTTCCCATTAAACTGAATTTATGTCGTATAAATAACGTAAGTGTATTATCTGCCTTGTTTATTTCAATATCTTATTAACCTTTTATATATTTAAAAAAAAAATCACTTGCTAACCCAGTTGCTACGCCCATGCCCTAGTTGTAACTTATTTTAAATTTCCCGCTATACTGTATTTGATCAGTGTAAATCGTACTCGGTTCGCAGCGCTATCTACTTTTTTCTACTTTGAAATAGACCATAAATCAATTTGTTTTTTTGCATGCGAATTGTAGACTAATATTGCTCTTCGCTCTTTTTACTAAAACATACCTTTTGAAGTCATATTTAGTTTCAAAATATGTAATGCAAATAATGTTTAAAATAAAAAGACAAATCTTTTATCTAACTACATTTTTTTGTTTGGACAAATATTTTAATAATAGCGGGAAAACTTAAAAAAAATTAAATTTACATAACTCCCTTATTATTGACTTAACAACAAAATATGTAACACAAATATTGTTTAAAATTAAAAGATAAATCTTTTATTTAAATATTTTTTTTTTGATTCGATAAATGTTTGTAGAGTTATGGCGGGAAAATCCAAAAATTTTAAATTTTAATAACTCCCTTATTTTTTACTTAACAGCAAAATATGTAAAGCAAATATTGATAAAAATAAAAATCTTTTATCTAAATACATTTTTTTGTTTGGATAAATATTTTAAGAATTATGGCGGGAAAACTTAAAAAATAAAATTTACATAACTCCCTTATTATTGACTTAACAGCAAAATATGTAACACAAATACTGTCTAAAATTAAAAGACAAATCTTTTATTTAAATACATTTTGTTGATTTTTTCGATAGTCATTTTGAAGATTTACAAATTTTAAGTGTTTATTTAATATAGGGACAATTGTATTGGTATCGCTCAATAAAACAATAGGGGAAACTTCCTAAGCGCCCTGACATCTGGTGGCAATTTGTGAAAGATACGAAAGCCACATTGTTTTGTTTTGTTCAATGGAGAAATACGTGTTTTTTTGTTGTATGTGTTTTATTTTTGTGTATCATGGAAAAAAAAAAACAATCAATTTTGTTGTGTGGCGCAATGTAAATCGTGAATAATGAAGAATCCTTCTTAAACATTCCATAATTTACCTAACCTAACCTAAATCGAAAAAAATATCAATTGAAACGACGTTTGGAGGCAGAGAGAAAGTGGATCGTAGGTTTTTATGGACTCAAAAACTAAAAATGGGCAAAAATCCAAGCCCATGCATGCATGTTTGCCCGTTGCATTTTATGGAAAGTGATTTTTTACGTCCAAAAAAAGACTGAAAAAAAGCATTTATCGCACCCAAAATTTGCCTAAATCATCAGTTGATATATTAAAAGGCCCTTCTACTTTTTCAGGCAGAGATATTAATTTTTACTAATATATTTACCATATTTTAGTTGTTATTATATTGACAGAGAGTCAAAAAGAATTAAAAGTACAATGAAAAACTAAAAATATCCTTGAAATTTCTTTAGAATAGTATATTATTACATATCTTGTAAATCGTAGATTACTTTTAAATTAAAAAAAAGCTCGGAAAACAGGAAAAATACAACTCGTGTTAATTTTTACCATGTAAACAAATACACGAATAACAGTTTAATGTGGCTTTCGAGTGTTCCAACTTTGCCGCATACGGCGCTGTGATCTTAAAAAGTTTCCCCTATGTTTACATTTGACATTTTATAATACGGTCTGATGTGTTTTGATACTTGTGTTCACGTATATCTAACTTATAGTAATTTCTAAAAACCTTTTTTGTGTTTAGTTGTATATTTTCTTATAGATTTCTTATATATATTAATTATATTAGTTACTTTGTGTTGTACTTTTAAATTTCGACAATTTTGTAATTTTTTTTAACTACCTGACTAGTTGAATTTGAACACTATTATATCTATATACATGTAATTTCACTTTGTTATTAATTCCGTATATCTTCGTAGCTCTGATGAAGATTTAAATTAAATCGAAATGTTAGCGACGTTAATAAATATTGTTTTACTTTCTAACTAGTCCGAATCCCTTTATCTCATCAATTATACTAACTTACGGACGTAACACATCTAATTCAAAAAATTTAAATCTCTTTTATTATAAAACTTTTACTAAGGTGTTTTGCCTTATTTTGACCTGCAATATCTAAAACAGAAATAAGAAGACCGTAAACACCCTGTATATGCGCATATTTTGTACTTTTTTGTTGCATATAATTCCGTGTTTAGTTATAACCATGTCAACTCTAATAAATTAATCATACACTTACTTGTGTTCTTTGTTGTCCAGTCTGTGTAACCGCTACTTGAACAGCTGTAGGCTGTCCCGCTATAGTAACCGCTCCTTTAACCTGTCCTAACTGTCCAGCCGCCTGCAACTTCATCTGTTGCTTCAAAGCCTGCTGTCTATAAAACTGTAACTGCTGAGGAGTTATAGTTTTACTGGTAGCCGCGACAGTAGCAGTCCCACTAACTGGAGCCTTGCTAACCGCTTGACCGGTTACTATTAACCTCTGTGCTAAGTGCGCCTGCGTTAACCCAGCTACGGAGACTACAGCGGTGGATTGCATTGGACTGGCGACTATTCGCTGGGTGCGGATTGTGCCTGGTGGAGTACCGGGTTGGACGCTAGCGACTGTTACTGAGACGGGTGTTGTTGTTACGCTAGCGGGACTTTGAACGGATGTTGATGCGGATGCAGGGACTATTGAAGCTGGTTGGGAGACTGTTGATTGGGAGGTGCTGGCGCCTGGTGTTGTTGGTTTTCGAGCTGTTTCGGTTGTTAGGGTACCTGAAATTTATGTATAATTGTAATAAAATGGAAATTTTCTATAGATTATGATTTTAACGGTCCGTTTTGATATGACGAAGCGTTGTGCAGTATAGAAAACGGGCATAAGTCTAGTAAATTAAATGGATAAGAAATATATTGAGCAATCAATTTTTTAGGGTTTTTATAGGTTAGTGTCTGTCTGTCGGTCATGTGTCTGTCTGTTAGGTAGATATTGTGGCCAAACAGCTGAACATTAAAAGTTGGAATTTGGCATATTTGTCTTAACCCTTTGACCTACATAGAGGAAAAATATAGTTCAAAAGAATACAGAGGGAAAAATATAAACAAATACAGGCTATTCCAAACGTTTACGCGGAATTAAATGGGAATTTCGATCTTTTAGGTTGTCACGAGAAGAGACCTTGCCTGGGTTATTTCATGTTTCACGTTGGTATGTGACAAATTAAAATTCCAACAGTGAAACCATGAGAAACGAATGAATTATGTGAAAAATAAAATACTTTTTTACTTATTTTAATGACAAAAAAATAAATATTTAAATTTAAATATTTAATTTATTAAAAATTTTAATACATATTTTGACAAAAAATAAATAAATGTGAAATTTTTATTAAAAATGACAAAAAATTAAAATGCAATGAAAAGGACATTTTATAATGACAATCAATTTAATCTAGAATTTGCAATGTGAGTATGATTTACAAAGCTTAAACAAAATGACCGAATTAATATTACTAGATTTCAAAATCTAGTTCTGCCTAAACGTTTGGAATAACCTGTATGTATTTTAATGAAAAAAAAATATTGTTTTTAAAATTTTAAGTGGGATATCACATGAAAGCTCTTAATGCGTGGATAAACAAATTTTTATTTTTGAAAAATCATTTTTTTAAATTATATTTTCACCAAAAATATGTCAAAATTTATCCCCCGCCTTATTTCTCAGAGAAGTTGATCTAAAAATCTGAAAAAAAAATCTTCAAAATGTACACTGATGGGAACCGGAATAGATTAGAAATATGTTTCGGAAATTAAAAACAAAACTGAACCTATTTCTCAATATATTTCTTATTAATTTAAAGAAGACTTGAATGCGAAGCAAATGCAGAAAAAATTGCTGGGATTTTATAATTTAACCCGTTGAACTCCGTTGTCGCCGATAATGCGACATTCAAAATATGAACTTTAAATCCACTGTTTTGTTTATTTGAGCGCTTTTGTATAAACTGACGCGTGTGTTTATCTTAACACTTAAACGTGCGGCGATAATTTGCGAATTTTAAGAATTTGTCTCTTTAAGGAAAAATCAGTGCAATTTCAGCAAAAACTTAAATTACAAGAATTGTTTAGAATAAGAAGACAAATCTTTTATCTAAATGCATTTTTTTGATTGGATAAATATTTGAACGTTATGGTGGGAAAATACCAATAATAATTTTTTTTTTAAACCTCCCTTACTAATGCACGAAAGTAACTAATTTAGTGCTGGAGTCGTTGGTACACTATATGAGTCATTAGGTTGGAGTGCAAAGGGTTAAATTTGATTGTGACAATTTTTTCAAATTTTGTTTAAAATATTAAGGCCCGGTCTTTCCATCTTCAGATAAAGTTCCAGGTAACTATCTGACAGATAAGGTTATTTATAACTTCATCTGCTGAATAAATGTCATCCCTTCTTTCTATACAAATGTATCTATCGGATAGTTATCTAACGGATAATGAGACTGACGTATTGGATTCACTGACTGATATTGACATTTATTCAGTAGATGAAGTTATAAATAACCTTATCTGTCAGATAGTTACCTGGAACTTTATCTGAAGGTGGAAAGACCGGGCCTTAATGGAAGCTCTTAGTATTAAACTATCGAATAAAAATCAACAAAATAATGTGGATTTTGAGGTGATTATAGAAAAAATATTCCTAAACATCCATCATTCTGTTGGCTTTTTACACTTATTAAATACCTACAAAACTCTGAAATATGTGAAAATTCACACTTCACGTCAATTTTTTTAATATAATTTTGGTCATTATTAATCGCATTAAATTGATTTGAATTCTTTTTGGTTTTTAATAACCCACAATAATTTTTTCAACAATTCATTAATTTCGATTTTTTAATAAAACACAATTCTACTCACCCATCTTCTGTTTCTCTCTCAACCTATCCGTCCTCTTCGCGGCAACTTCAATAGGCAACATTGGTCTTTCATAATCGATCCCGAATTCAGTCAACACCGCCGTATGTTTCGGATTCTTCATTAAAGGATTAGCGGCTGGTGGCTTAGTATTAACAGGTCTCTTCTGAGATATCGCCTTCAATGCATCATATCTACTGATCATAAGCTGTGAGAACGTACTATTATTGTCTTGAGTATACAGTTGGGCTGTACGCATCGGCCGATTAGATTTAATTTGTTGGGGGAATTTGGTGTAGATGTTCTTATTTTTCTTCTTACGCGAGGAGGTGTCGTACAGGAGTTTACCTTCTTCACGGTTGATTAGAACTGTTTCATACCTGTAAGAAAATTGTACGTCAGAAATATAATAGGGGAAACCTAAGTGCCCTGACATCAGGGGGTCTATTCTGTAACTTTTCGACAGTCACATGCACAGTATCACGGCACCTATGCTCACTGCACTGTCTTCGTAGACTGTCCTTTGTGATTTGTTTTCGTTGTGACTATTTTGTTTTCGTTGTGACTATTTTGTTTTCGGCATTATCGAAAATAAGTAGCGCCATTTTGAAATTTTGACATATAGTGATAGTCAGAATAGATTTCAAACTGGGAGTTATTTTGAATAGAAATACCAAAGTCTTACAAAATATTAATAATAATTACGCATATATATCGAATTCCTTCAAGAATGTTGACTGTAAGATAACGTTGTCACTAGGAACAATGGAGATGATTGCAGATTCCATTGCATAAACTGCGCAAAACAGCTTATTTAGATTAATTAAATTTTATTAGAAGTATCTTATATGTTTAATTAAATTAGTTCAAGAACACAAAATAAAATATAAAAAATAAATGATCTCATTAAATTACCGAGCTGTCTTATCTTCCCCACTTCAAGTACATCTAAAAATTCATAAAACATATATCCCTGAACCATAACTAAAACATTTTACGTAAAAATAAACAAAAATATATATTTCCATATAAAAAAAAAACACATTTTAACCTAACCTACAAATATATTCAAACTTATAACTAACCAAAGTACAAATGTCAAAAAACAATATCACTTGTCAAAGAGGACACGTTCCTAGGTCTCCTCCCAAGAGCGACAGAACACTGTTAAAAGTGCACTATCAATGAGTTACGGAATACCAACACGAGGTGTTGAAAATCGGAACTTTCAACAAGATACTGTAAAAACGATTGTTGAAAAGCTTACAGAATAGACCCCCTCCTGGTGGCGATTTTCGGAAGATGCGAAAGTGACAGTGTTTTGTTTTGTTCAATGGAGAAGTACATATTTTTTTGTTGTTTGTGTTTTATTTTTGTGAATCATGGCAAAAAACAATTCATTTTGTTGTGTGCCGCAATGTAAATCGTGAATAAAGAAGTATCCCACTTAAACTATCCATAATTTTGTAAATCTGGAACAATATCAATTGAAATGACATTTGGAGGTAAAGAGAAAGTGGATCATAGGTCTCTATCATACACAAATGTCTAAGGATCCAAAACTTCAAAATGGTCAAAAATCTAAGCCCATGAATGAGTGTTTGCTCGTTGCATTTTATGCAACCATCGATTTAGTTATTTTTTCGCCACTATGTTTTTTTTTTTATTTATGGTTTATGGTGCTTCAATTTCTAAGATTATTATAGCACCCTTTGATTTACATATAATTACAATTTGTATACATATAATGGGTGTTTTTTTTAGAGGTATAGAACTTTAAATTGCAATAAAACAACGATGGATTATTCGATTGACATGAATTTTTTTTTATTCGAAAGATAATCTTGTGGCATTACATTTTAAATATGATTTCTGGCATATGACCGCCACGGCTGGCTCGGATGTAGTCCAATCTGGACGTCCAATTTTCGATGACTTTTTCCAACATTTGTGGCCGTATATCGGCAATAACACGGCGAATGTTGTCTTCCAAATGGTCAAGCGTTTGTGGCTTATCCGCATAGACCAATGACTTTACATAGCCCCACAGAAAGTAGTCCAGCGGTGTTAAATCACAAGATCTTGGAGGCCAATTCACAGGTCCAAAACGTGAAATTAGGCGGTCACCAAACGTGTCTTTCAATAAATCGATTGTGGCACGAGCTGTGTGACATGTTGCGCCGTCTTGTTGGAACCACAGCTCCTGGACATCATAGCTGTTCAATTCAGGAATGAAAAAGTTAGTAATCATGGCTCTATACCGATCACCATTGACTGTAACGTTCTGGCCATCATCGTTTTTGATGAAGTACGGTAGCTTCTTCTGTACGCACCGTACGGAGTCTCTGGGGATGCGAGTTATCAATAAGAGTAAACGTGGTGCGAAAACGTTCCATGGTTAATCGAATTAACTGCTCTGTGATGGACGATTTTGTCGACGATAAAATGGACGTAGTGCGCGATACGTATTCCGCACAGAACCATTATTTTCGAAATAAAATTGCACTATTTGCAAGCGTTGTTCAGGCGTGAGTCTATTCATGATGAATTGCCAAACCAAACTGAGAATAAATCACTTGACAGCTGTTAAATCGGTCGCCATCTTGAACAGTAATGCCAACTTAAAGTTCTATACCTCTAAAAAAAACACCCGTTACATTATAATACTTTTTTAGATTATGTTCAGAGAATTTTATGTATGTCAAATATACATGTAAATATGTTGGTAATGATGTGGGTAAGTTTTATATTTGTGAGGCGAGTTTTATGTCTGTCAGGTAGTTGAATATTGCAGCTGTTGTTTTCGGGTTGTTCGCAAGTGCGTCTGGGAGAGTTTTATTACACTAAGTTTATCATTGAAGTTATGACGCAAAATGACCAACTGCGTTGATTAAACGACTGACCTATAAGTACCTGAACTGGTAGAGATCATGATGGTAGGAGGCTGATGTATGTTCTCGTATATTGCAGTCACTTTTGTAAAGACAAACCAGATCTGGTTATTTTTGGTTACTTTTATAATATATTATTGATTTTGAATGTAATTTTTAAAAATTTCTTATACTGTAAAAGAGACTGAAAATTTTTCGATTATGTTCATTATAATTAAGACATAATTTTTCAATATGACATATGTCAAATGGTTTGACATATTTTGCATTTCTTTAATACGCCGTGCTCAGTTAAGAAAACTGGCTATATTTGAATTATAAATATAGGCATGTTTAAAAATCGTTTTGTTTTAAAGTCTTTATAGTCTATATTAAATATTTAAAATTTGCACAAACAAAAATCATTCTTTTTTTGCAACAAAAATAAATCCTAGCAACTTCAAATAATTATACATATGGCAAATTTTGTATGGAAATTCTATTCCGACTTCTTCAAACTTTTTTATTAATAGATGCACAGTCGGCATTATATTTTTCGAATAAAAGTCGTATATTTTATTTATTATTGTTTTAGACATAAAACTATCTATTTTTTTTAAATCTTTTCGCTACTGATTTTTGCCGGGAACATTGATACGTTGAATTGTTCTGTACGTAAAACACTAGTTAATTCCGCAGTTCTAAGTATAGGTTTGTCGTTTAGGTTCTTTAGTAGTCACGTCCACATTTTCGCATTCCACGACAACGTCCACATTTTCGCACTCCAAATCACCTTGCACACTACAGAATCCACGATCCACTATTTTCACTACAGAAATCAAGAACTTCTTAAAAATCAAATGGTCGCAAAAAAGCCATGTTGTTAATGTATGCACGCTATGAACGTTGAAAATTAACAAACAAGTATAACAACCTCTAAAATTTAGAAACAATAGGATTATAAATTTGGAAAATATCCTTAATGGTTTCAATTAAGAAACTTCAATTGAACTAGTGTTACATCTATTCGATTTAAATTTAAAATTCCCTTAATACCTCTTATATTCTTTTTACTGCATAAGTCTTGGGATTACTGTCATAAATCCATTAACGCATTGTTAAGCTTCTTAACATGAGTGGCCATTTCATTTTGGAAATACTATACAACAACGCTCTGGAAACAGCTTTAATAACTTACCTATGCCTGCATTGCTTGGCACTTCTGTAGGTGATGCTAGTGCTATTTACATAATCTGCCGCAAAGTCCCAGTTCGGCGTATGTCCCGGTGATATGACCAATAGATTTAGAGGCAAACCTTGGAAGGTCTGAATGACTTTGAGTAGAGCCATATCCTCATGGACGGTCCAATTATGCCAACATGGTGGATCAGGTTGTGGCTTGTTCATTGTTGGTAACTTCAGTCCGGATTTTGGAACCTGGGGTCGTACTATACCCCTAGAAAAGAGACTATGACACAATTAGTAAATGGAGATTACATCGATAAAAAATGTATATTAGGGTAAAAAATGTTGTCCAAAGTGGTAAAAGAGATAACCAAATAAGAGACTAACAGACCGGAGTCATAAACTCGTTTTCAAGTGCATTTGCGTTTCTTTAATACGCCGTGCTCAGTCAAGAAAACTCTAAAGCGGTGATTCCCAACGTGGGTCCCACGCCCCACATGGGGGCAATTTGATTATTCAGGGGGACAATTTGATTATTCAGGGGGGCAATTCGACCTAAGTCTTGTGTCCTGAACAAGTTGTAATTAGGCTTCATTAAGGGAATAATTCAATTTTTGAATATAAAACCAGTGGCGAAGGGACACCTCCACTAGACTTGCCGATACATAAAAAAATAAATAAAAATTTTGGGTAAACCTTCAAAAATACATCAATTTATGTTCCTATACAAATTTTTGTTCATGGCTTGGTTTATTAGTTACGAATTTTTCAAATATTGATGAGAAACACAAAACGGCGGAGCATATGACGGAAGATGAAATTTTAGTTGGGTCAGATCCGAATTTGGAGTCAGAAATAAACAACTACGAAGTGGAAATGGAAGAAGCAACCAAGTTCCAAACAACTACTATAAAGGATTATTTTTCAGCAATTGAAACAATTCAGCATTATTTTACGTTTAAACAAAATTTAAAAGAGGCTAAAACAGATTTTGCATTGGTACATTTGGAAAAAAATATTGAAAAAAACTTTTTAGAAAACAAAAAATCACATAAACAAACCAAATTGACAGATTTTTTTTTATTAAAATTTATATACAGTATACATACATATAGTCCGTACCAAATTAGTTTTGAAGATCGCAATAAAATAATAAAAGTTAGGGAACTCATAAAATTACAATAGAAGTGATATAACTAGGCATGTCAACTCATAGCCGAAGGGATTAGTTTTTCACATTACGCATCTTACTTTAAGGATTAACAAAAACAAGTATACTTATTTATAGTTAGTACTTAAACGTATGTATGCGCCACTGACCGTTGACTGTTTACAACGTGGTTGTAAACATGAACCCTAGTTCTTTTGTAGTGTAACAATGTGATTATAGTTCTACGAGATAATTGTTTTATGCCGATCTTCAAAAATAATATGGTATGTTCTATAAATATGTACGTATGTAAAATTATGTAAGTGTTAAGTTGTTTGTAAAATAAGTTGGATTGTTTTTTTATTTTTTAATGGTTTGTAACAGTTGAATATGGTTTTTGTTGCTTAAGCTTCTTGCACTCATGTAAATGTACTCTTTTCTAACATAAATAAAATGTGCATATTTTTCAACAATGTATTTATAGTATTTGGATACAGCGACCTACGGTTATAACGACCAAATTTCATTGCTCCCTTCAACATCGTTATAAACGATATCCAATGTATACGGTAGTAGTTCAATAATAGCCGTCTTGGCGCTACAATCTTAAAATCAAAGTCCTACAAACAGCGAAAACCTTACCTATATCTCTGTTGTTTAATCTCTCTCCTCATCTTCATCATCTCCGGACTAGGTCTATCGAACAAACTTCTCGGTTCGTAAACATCGTCCTTCCTGCTGACCTTCAGCGCTCTTCTTCCAGCAGCAACATCCATCGCCAGCCCTGCCTCGTGTCGACTACGTTTATTGCTTTCTTTACGCACGTACACAGGCGGTAATTGACTCTCGGACATTACAGACATCTCGTATAGGAAACCCATGCTGTAGTCGACGTATATGTCAGTGTCTTGTTGAGGCGGCGTTGGAGGACCCCATAACTAGGTAAATAGTAGGAAGTTGGTTAAACGATGAAGAAGATTAATGTCCTTTGGGTCTATAGGTGTCCCAGGAGAAAGTTAATATTCTGGCAGGCGACTGAATCGGTCATTTTAAGCAAAATTTTCATGTGAAAGTGGATCGATTCCGAACAGTTTATGATAAAACTATTTGAATATTGAGAAGTGACATTATCGGTAGCGACAAAAATATGGTTGACGACAGTATACCTCAACCAGTGACCTGTGGCGGATGGGACTAAGGTGCAGAAAGAGAATGCGCATCTAAATTTCGTACGCCACGACTCGCGAGTAATAGTACTTAGTGCGTGAACCAAATGTCCGAAACTGCGGTTCCTCTCGAACTGAGCAGGATAACTATCGCAACGACCAGTCACTAGTAGGGTAAAACTAACCTGCGATGAGAATAGTACTTTGCACATAGCGAACAGGTTAATTCGAGCACAATACGTGTAACATTTTTTTGCGACATTTTTTGAATTTTTAAGCGCTACACACCTAGGCGGATTAAGCGGTGGGCGGCCGCCTACGAAGCCGAGGGGTTCACTGAGGCCTATATACAAACATTTCCATTCTATTTCAAATAATAGAGGTTTCTTAGGAAAAGTAAAAAAACTAAGATGCCTATCTTTTCCCTTTCTTGAATGACAACAAAAAAACACAATTTGTTTTGCTTTTTGAAGAACTGTTCACAACTTCTGTAGAATTGTATCAAAAAATCAACACTAAAATATTCATTAGTTAGAACTGTACTGAAGTATTTAGTACAATAATTTAGCCACCAGTTAGCGCATTTGAGCGTGTCCTTCTCAATACACAAAATGATTTTAGTATACATTATCATATGTGTTATAAATATAGGTTTAAAATTCCACATTTCTATATAGTCCAGCAAATTAGTGTTCAAAACTGTGTGTTTGTAGAAAGTTTTGCGGGAGTTTTGGATATTAGTAGGTGGAATAGGTCTTGAGGTGCTGTTTTTGAGGATTAAAATTCTGCGATTAAATTTTTCTGCCGGAATTTCGAGAAAAACCTTGAAAAACGTGTTTTTTGCAAATATCTCTGTTCCATTGCAAAATTCCAAAAAACATATCTATATTAAATTAAAGAAAAATAAATTATCTATAATTTATAATTTCACAAGTTTTTTATGGGTTTCGCCACTAGAGCACCAATGAACATGAAAATAAACATTTCGCCGCCAAATTAACTCAAAATATTATTTTAACTTCAATTCTATTAATTTCACAAAATATACGATTATTTAATTTTTGTTGAACAAATTTCATAATTAAAATTTCTGGCGCACAGCAACGATGGCTATTTGCGGTTACGCTAACTTGTGAAAATATATACATATTGCACCAATATCCCGTTATAAAAAGAAGTTTCTACAGAATGCATGATTTTTTGATACAATTTCATAAGATTTAATTGCCTTAACCTCTGTATTAAATTAAATAATGTCACCACACGCCGAACTTTGTTCTTTGTGGTTCTAGTCCGAAAGGGCTATATTATTATTAATAACTCTATGTAATATATATTATAGTTATTTCTTAAATAATATGTATATATGAACATGTAGAAATAATGTATATATTATTGTATATAGGTATTTACGAGGGATGTTTCCTAAATTCTGAGAATTGTGCTATAATTAAATTACGCAGAACTTATAGGAAATGTTATTGGTGCCAGACAAATCTTGACATGTTTATGCAACTATCTAGTGCAATATTGTTCAGTCTGATTTAGGTGTTCGACTGATATAGACGCGTTTTCATAGCACTGTTCTTTTTGTGGAAAGAAGGTATGAAAACATCAGAAATTATTCAGCGTCTGCAAGGAGTATTTGATGAGTCTGCAGAATCCAAAAGTACTGTTTATCGGTGAATCAATCGTTTTAAAACCGATAGAACATCACTAGAAGACGATCCACGCAGTGGGCGCCCAAGCACGTCGGTAAATGAAAGAAATATTACTGCCGTCGAAGACCTACTGAAAGAAGACAGGCGAATGACTATTCGTTTAGTGTGCGCCTAGGGATAGGTACACGACAAGTTCATGACATCTTGCATGATTGTTTGGGCGTTAGCAAGGTTTCTCCGCGCTGGGTGCCAAGGCTGTTGGGAAGGTGGATTGAGAAGACATCGAAAAAGTTCTTTGAGGAAGGCTTAAAAAAATTTGTTTATCGTTGGGATAAATGTATTCAGTTAAATGGAGATTATGTTGAAAAACTACATTGTAATATTGACGAAAATTAACAAAATAATAAAAATTATAGCTAAATTCCCAGAACTTTGGAAACATCGCTCGTATATATGTATGTGTTTTTAATAATAATAAAAAATTGAAATTAATTAAATCGAGAGTTACGACCGTTTATATGCAGGTTTAAAGTTATGCATTGTCATAACGCCGAGATTAACAGTGCATGTAAACAAGGTATATGGAAGTATCAATATATTGTTAAAATGCTTGGGCAAGCCGACGGAACGTTCAGAACCCTTTTTTTTCGAATTCCGGTACCGCTTATTAAAATTTGAAGTTTAGGGTTAGAGTAACGGTTAAGGTTTTGTAATTTCAGTGAGATTCGCGAGGTTCTAGAGATCGGTTCCGGTTTTCCGACTGATAAAATACGGAGTTGAACCGTACTGTTACCGCTTTTTTTTGTTTTACGTTTATGATCTTTACTACTAAGGCCATTAGCCAGAACAATTATATTTTTCGTAATGAAAATTCCACGCCTGAACAGAATTTGAACCTTAGACCTTAGTAACGCAGGCATACTGTTGGGGGTATATTATGATTAATAAAATAATTATACTTACAGGCATTTGTTCCATATTGTTATAAGACAGCCAGATCTGTAATAAACCCATATATGACGTCATAATTTACGTTTTGTCACTGAAAAGGAACACAAATTAAGGATAGGGAAAAAGGCAGGAATAGCACACGAAGAGCAAGTAATGACCAGTCGTGATTTTAATTATTAAAAGACAACTTGTGCACTGCACAAATGTACCATACGCCAAAATCAATTCTTTGTTCGTATGATCAACTCCACGATGCACAAACTAATATCTTTAAAAAAATTACTACCTAAAAAGCTAGAAAAGTTAACATTAAATCATTCTCGACCGTTTTCGTAATACTTTAAGTCACTTTAAAATTATGAAAACCAGGGTCTAATCATTAAATTATTTTACTTTGTGTTCTTTAACGCTTACGGGGGCGTACAACCGTATAGTTAGTTATACAAAACTAACAACTTGAAATTAATAACAATCTATACATCAAAATTTACAGCGAATTTTTATTTATCTAATAGGATATTTTTAATTTAAAAAGAACCGCCATGCAATTGTATATAAACAAATTGCATTATAGACGCCATTTAGTAAATCATTCGAAGCATATTTGTGTACCATACGGCAAATTGTAGCTAAAGCTTCATTTTATAAATATGATTATAGATATTTTGTTCAATTGTGAAAATTACTTATAGTTATTGTACTTGGTAACCTACTGTTGCTACCAACTCGAATCTGCCGCAATTTTCAAAATAGGTGTTGCTGATGAGCGATTTAATTTTTATAAAGAATATGTGTATCAAGTAGCACTTCATAATCACCAAGTATAATATTTTTCCACGAAGATTCTAAACTATAAACAATAATGTCGAGAAAAATGTTAACGTATTATTTGAACATTTCTACAAAAAACTATTTAAATATAAAAGTTATTTGAAACCCAGAAATATATTTAGGCCCGGTCTTTCCACCTTCAGATAAAGTCCCAGGTAACTATCTGACAGATAAGGTTATTTGTAACTTCATCTGCTGAGTAAATGTCATCCCTTCTTTCTATACAAATGTATCTATCGGATAGTTATCTAACGGATAATGAGACTGACGTATTGGATTCACTGACTGGTATTGACATTTATTCAGCAGATGAAGTTACAAATAACCTTATCTGTCAGATAGTTACCTGGGACTTTAACTGAAGGTGGAAAGACCGGGCCTTAAAAAATTACAAAACGTTGTGTATTACCTAATATTAAGTTATTGAGCAATAACATTTTTACAATTTTTCTACAATTACAAATATCCTATTAGGTAGATAAAAATTCGCTGCTAATTTTGATATATACATTGTTACTAAATTAATTTCAGATTGTTAGTTTTGTATAAGAAACTAATAATTTCTGGGGGTTGTACGTAGAGTTAAGTGATTTGGCCTCTCAGAAAAAAATGTATGGTCTTGTCAACATGTATATAAAGTATTTTTCATGTTTTTGTCTTATCAAATCAGGTATTTTCGTTGCAATTTTAAATATCTAGAAGCAAATTTTTTAAACGTACGAAGTTTTCCTTGGTCAAAAATGGTCAACATACAATATTTGAAATCTTAATCGTGTGCTATAGAAGGAAGAAAGGTAAAGAATATACATAAAATTAAAGATACGCCAATAATTATATCGTCTAACAGATCACGAAATACAATATATTTTTTAATTCTCGCTGAGCTGTAGTACTTATTGCATCGAGAGAAACTGCATTCCATATGAATTCATACCATATACTCTTCCAAAATGCTCTTCATACATTTGAATATATCTTGTTGACTTTGTTGTTTTGAAACAATGACAAGCAGACTAATGGTGCGATTATGGTCATTTCAGTTAAATATTTAAGCTCTTTAAATGTGAAGGTCACAGGCTTTAGCGTGAAGTGCAATTAAGCCTGGAACAGAATGCACAGCGCGCTACAGCGTCAGCGCGGCGTCATTTGCGACAGCGTTGCGTAGCGCCGTTGAGAAATTTCGCCTGAACACAATGCAATAATTTTTAACGCCGTCAAGTGTCACTTGACAACCTATATCTGTATTTATACGTGCGCTTTCTTTTATTAAAAGTATAATGGATGATGAAGACTTGTGAATGATGTTATTTATGTTGTATGCAAGTTATTTATACATACAAACACTTTATTATTCAGTAAAAACTGAGGTTAGGTGTTCTGCGTCAACGTTCAACAGCGTCAAAAGTTGGAAGTTGACGAACATTCAGTATCAACGGCGTAGAACGTTATCCATTCTGTGCACTTGCGTACGACAGCTTGGTTTTAACTTTCTTCTGACAGATGGTGCCGTACGTACGCCGTTAACGCGTCGTAGAACTCGGTGCATTCTGTTTCCCACTTTACGGTCACCATTTAACGTTAAATAAATCCTTAAATTTTTCTTTAAGCTACAGCCTGATATATCTCTCCATAGCGCTAAATTTGAGGTTGTGTTTGACACTGGATCAGACTGTAACGTTTCCCGAAATAGTATTTAAAGTTAAACATTTTTATTTACAAGAAAATGGATTTGATCCATGTTTTAGTTCATTTAATTGCCGAAGGAGATGACAACAGGTAATAAAAGATAAATTTATAAACATTATAAATTATCAAAAATATGTACTATGTATTTTTAGGAAAAATCTTTTTACAATGATTTTCTACGAAATTTTGCAACCACTACTTAATGGACAACCTACAAGGCAAGACGAACTTCCACTACATCTCAAAGTGTTAGGAACTATCAACTTTTTGGCAACTGGTTCTGACCAAAAAGCTGTGGGGAACTCCATTTTTAATTGCATGAGCCAGAGTAGTTTAAGCAAAGCTATAAACCAAGTATGCAGGCTCATTACGAATCGCTTAAGCCATATGTGTTATTTTGTATGAATATTACCTATGAACATACATTTTTATCTTAAAATTATACTTTTACTATTTATTATTTTTTGGGTAAATATTGTAAACATGGTTTAATAAATCATGTACTTTAAACTCATTTTGCTATGTATTTTTTTGTTTTTTCTTCATAAATAAAGATTTTCAGTTTTTGGTTATATGACGTTATATGTTCTAACAGCCAGCACTAAAAACACTAAATTAACATGTCTTTACTATTGCTTTCTCTCTTTATTCAATGTGCACAGACAGAGCCTCTAACAAGGTCACAGTTCTGTAGCTGAAGTATTTAAATTTAGTTGACCATAATAGCAAAATTTTAAATAATGTAACAGTCGAAGTTAAAGATTCATTTAGCCTTAAATTCTGTAAGATTTACATGTTGGACCATAATCGCACCATTAAGTGGGTAATTTTGAGGAAAATAACCGGGACATTGAGCAATTTCCCAGAGGGTCGATCCCAACGGTACCGGTCTTTGAACCCATCCATGAGTTCGATTTATTTCAATTTTCCAGGGCCGACAAAAGTTTCTAGCTTGCCACTGACAGTAATAACGTTCTGGAACACAGCTAAGTTAGGAGATCGATGTTTTGTAAGTATTTTGAGTTAATCCACCGCATACGCAAAAGGAACAAGCAGAACTACAACAAAATAAACTTCCTTTAATTCGAGAAATGACTAATATACGAATATGGATTAACGATTTATCTTCTTCACAGATCTTTCTTTCTCACTGTATTTCGAAGCCCGAAAAGATGGAAAATCATAGAGAACGAGCAAATGATAACTGAATTGCATTTTAAATGTTACGAAAATAAAGCAAAAACTTACGAAAAGAGACTAAAACCTCTGCAAACATCTAAAAAAGCGTTTTATTTTTCTTAGTCTCGATTAATTTTGTTACGTATTCTGTAGAAAAGCGTATCTTTAATTTTGTTTGTAAGGATATAATTTTGGTAAAAAGGACAGGCCCCCCTTGCAAATAAATGGTGCTGTAATTAATGCGAAGGGGGCCCGTTTTTTGGGTAGGAGTCAAAAACTGTAATTCACCAAAATACGCGCCCCCTTTTTAAAAAAACACGCGTCACAAAAAACAAAAAATAAATAAATATACCATAAACCAGAAAAAGGTGTTTCTGGATATGGTTAAAAGGTAACACAATAAAATCAGCACTATTATTGCAAGGAGGTCTTTTTTATTTTCATTATGTACAATTTAGGAAATACAATTTTAATAATTTTATAATAATTTTGTAAAATATAGCCATATTTTTCAAAAATTTAATAATTTAAAAATACAAAAATTTTACTGAACCAAGACAGAATTTATTTTAAGAAAAGAAAAAAATCAAATAAACATTGCTTATAATGCATTTAATTATTTCGATTATGAATTTTGAATAAAATTAACGAATTTTAAAATATTCATATAAATTTTAAACAAAAAAATTTATAAAAATAAAAATGTATGTAGAAAAATATGACTAAATTTCCAAACATTTTTATTCCATAAAATTTAAAATTAATAATTACTAGTACAGTTCGTCACTTTATGGATCTTACATCCATAAACATTGGTGAAAATTTTATGGAACAAAAATGGGATTCTAATGTAAAAACATCAGAAAAATGCCCTTTCAAACAATAGCTAGCTTTATACACAAACAGAATTTCAAATTAATTTTTTTTAACAAATATTTTGTAAATTAAATTAAACTATTGAAATTAAAAGTATTTTGGTTTTATGTTAAACGGTTTCCACATATTTTAAAATTCTTTTTTAAAAGTAAATATATCTGAAAATTTGTATAATCTGTCTCATTTTGTAATACGAAACTAGATCTGGTTACTTTGGTGACTGTTGTGGTGTAAATAGACTTTTATGGAAACATGTGAACTTGTAAACCTGGTTTTTAAATGTTTGGTTAAGTTTTATTATATCGAGGTTATATTCACTCAAAAACTATATATGTCAGATAACAAACTGACATGTCAAAATTGCGATTGACATGTCAAAATTGTGATAGACGTGTTAGATATTTTGAAAGGTGCCACTTCAGAATTACCACCCTAAGATGATATTTTAAATATACAACATATAAAATGAAATTTCCCTCTCAGTTTCGTATTACAAAATGAGACAGATAATACATAGAAAAATTCAAAACGGGCTAGTAAATAAAAACAAGGAAATCCTTACAGTTTGTTCACACTCACCGGCAGATCTGCCGGGCCGGTTACGTGTAAAAGCATCCATTCGACTACATTTGCGAGTTTTTGCAAATAGTGTAAATCAGAGTTTCTCAACCAAAAACGTACCACGGACCAGTAAAATGTTTAATTTTCTACCGCGGACCACAAAAAATAAATGTACTATTAAACGAATTTATTGTATATGTACTCTACATCTATATAATAACTCAGTAATAAAAAATCACTGAAAAATTAACAAAAATCACAGAAAATGAACAAAAGATCATAAAAAAATTAACAAAAAAATCACAAAAATAATCATTTATTAACATTTCGCGGACCACTAAAATTTTGCTAAGAACCACCAGTGGCCCGCGGACCACCGGTTGAGAAACACTGGTGTAAATAACTAACATACGACAAAAATTACGCCAAAACAAAGTCGTTGTGTATTTATCGTTTTATGGAAAAACAGTTATTGCGAAACGTATACATGATAAGTTTGTGGTTCAGACAAAAATTATATTTTATATTTTAAAATATACAATATAAGGTAACCTTTGATTATCTAAAGAAGTCCAGTCAAGGTCATATGACGTAATAATTAACTTTCTGATGTGTCTCTCTCTCACTCACATTGGCAAAATAATAAGAGAAATACAAATGACGTTTCTCAATCAATTTTGTTTATTGTTCAGATTTAGCTACGACAAACGTACTTATACATACAAATCTGTAGCGTAGGCAGTGATGGGCGTTTACACGTAAACTTTAATTGTTTACGTTTACGTGTAAACATATGTAAACAATTGGTAAACTTGTCAACAATGTAAACAATGTAAACTTTGTAAACTGTCAAATAATGAGATTAGTTTTAGTTATTTAATACGAATAATAGAGAGTTAATGAACAAGTATATTCAGTTCAAAACAATAAATTTATTAAAAAAATGGTGGGAAGAAACCGAAGGAATAGTTCTGAAGAACTAGGTTTTGTTTTAATAGGGGATACGCATAAAATTTGTATTTCCTTAACACTACATTATTTTGATATGTTAATGTTAGTTATGTCACCTAACAAAACAAAAATTACATTTTAATTAATATTATAGCCAAATTTTTGAATTAAAATATTGTAAATTTGAAATAAGTCGACCACGGAACGAAGGTTGCCGAGAAAAAAACGACTGAGTATGACGTCAAACGATAGGGGTTTCACGTCACAGATACAGCTACAACATAATCTTTACACGTGTGTATATTGTATTGTTCGAGAGTTTTGTATTTGTTTTTAAACAATTTTTCACGCATTTATTATTAAAATGGCAGATAAAGATTTTGTTAGGGCTCAGAGTGATAATTTACCCAACATTGATGCATTTATGCTCATGGAATATATGAAAAATAATGAATGCTACAGTGCTGAAGAAATACGTGGTGTCAAAGCAGACCTGTAAGTAATTTTTATTTTACATACTATAACTGTATGTAAACAAACGCTGCAACTCTGTAAAATGTAAATATTTATGTAATTTACATGTCAGAATTTTACTACATTGTTTACATGAAGTTACAAAACGTTAGAGGCATAATTGAAATACTGGAATATAAGTTATCTATTTTAATATAAAATTTAATTCGGTAAACATGTATAAATTGTTTTTATAGAATTAAACTTTATTTTAATTAAAATCACTCTAACTTTACATAACCTATAAAAGTTATACAAACAAATAAGTTCACAACAGACTATGTACGCCGGTAAGCTAGTAGTGTCATGCGTCAGTTAGAAGGGGACGTATGACGTCACACGTCGTTTTCGCGCGCTACATACATTTATAATTTTTTTAAGCCTTCAAATTACATAAAAAAAATTAAAAACTGTTTTTTATGTTTATATGCAACAAGAGGAATATAATAAAAAAAAATTAAAAAATCATGCCTATCCCCTATTAAAGAAAATGAAAGAAAATATAGGGCGTTATGCAAAATTTGCAATGAATCTTTTCGTTATTAAAAAATATAGGCTGATTTTCTTAAAGGTGAAATTTAATGTATTTTGTTATTAAAAAAAATAGACTGAATTTTTTAAAGAAAAAAGTTTTTTATTTTTCATATTCATATTTACTAAGTTGTATGCAAATGATGCAAATTCGAAAATATGTATATTGGCTTGTCCTAATTTTATACTTACTTTTTCTTTTAAAATCGTTTCATTAAAATTTTATTATTTATAAAAATGCATTGAAAATGAGGTTCTGTAATTCAAAACAAGTGCGCATGTCTAAATCATTGTTTACATTGTTTACGTTGTTTGCATTGTTTACAAGAGTTTTGTGTTTACTTTACATCAATTGTTTACGCGTCAACAATGAGGTAACTTACATCATGTAACTTACGCGCCCATCACTGAGCGTAGGTTATCCCACCTCGGGGTATGTCTGACATTACTAATGTTTTCTAGTGTCATTCGTACTGAACCAGTAATGTCTAAAACCCTGTTTTGCTATTTATTTAATCATGATTTTCATCAAATCTGTCCTTTTCAGGACAATACTTGTATTTTAAATAATTGTTTTCTATTAATTAAAACAATGAGTGTAAAAGCCTGAAAAATTTTGGGTGATTAAAATTTTGACAAAACTTTTTCGAAATTTTCCACCCTTGGGCGGCATGCCATTTTTTTTATATAAGTGTTTTAAGACACAAACTTTAATTATTTTCATCGGCATGCTGCATGAAAACGCGGAAAATCATATTTTTTTTATTACAAGGTCACGTGACCGTTTGAGCCCTTTAGAATCCTGCGAATCGCATGCCTATAATTTTTAAGACTTTAAATAAGTTTTAACTTTCTTTTGATAAAAGGGCATTATTAAATCAGAGAAAAACACAAAATTTTGTACAAGTGGAAATGCAATTTTCCATATAACCGGAAAGCGTGCTGGGGTTTAAAGTCGGTTTACGATAACTATGAGATGACGTCACACTTGGTTAATTTAAGTACCAACGTTATGATATGTTTTAATCAACATCAATCCATAACTCAGTACATTTATTTATTTAATGTTGGTACATTTTTTCAATGTTGCCAGTTTAAAATTGGATTGTTCAATCGTTGTTAAGGCCACACCCATTATTGTTTCGATCTCACTTCAATTTCTATGGGATAGAAAGAGACACAAAATATGTAATTTTCATCTCTTTTTGACACATGTACATTGGAATGAGAAAAAACATGAAAGACCACACCCATTATTGTTTCGAGCTCACTTCAATTTCTATGGGATAGAAAGAAAATACGTAACTTTCATCTCTTTTTAACACATAATAATAATTTACATTAATTCCTTTCCTCCATAGGAAATATAGGTTTTCAATATATTTTTAGTTGTTCGATATAACCTAACTTTTTTTGACAGTTTACGAATGGCAACAAGGTGAGCTTTTCAACTGTGACGTCATTTCATAGTTAGGGTAAATATTCTCTCCTCCAAAAGGCATGCTGTATGAAATCGGAAACCATAAACTGTCATGAGCTCCCGGTCTATTAGAAGACTTGGTAAAAAATTAGAAATGTCAATCATGAAAAACGTAAAAAATTGTGGAAACTCTACCCTATATATATTTGAAATGTTAATTTTCGGACTCCATTTTAGTTAATAAAACTAGCTAATGTTTTTTTTTATATCAATATGACATAGTTTACTAAACTTTTGAAATGCTTATTCAAAATATAAAATCACCTCCAGCAACAAAAAAATAATAAGGCTTAAAATCGCTTAAAATAAATTACCCTAGTATATACAAAATTATATTTATTTACACTAATAAGCATTTCAAAAACAGACCTTACGATACAAAAAATTCATTCATTCTTAAATACACCATTTATTTTAAAAGAAATTCATTTGTAAAAAAATAATCACACTAATGAACAACACCCTGGCCACTCTAAAATGATACTAAAATTAGTATCATTTTAGAGTGAACAGAATGTATATACATATATACTTTGCTAATTTGAAAAATTTAGCAGTATATACATAGGTTTGCTTCTAAGGTTTTTTTTTTTTGGAACCCAAAGATCAAAGTCCAATACCAAAATACATAGTTGTTTATAGTCATGTTTCACCTCTGTAAAAGAGGACGTATGTCTGTATGTCAGAATCAACTAAATCGGTTTATTAGTAAAAAAGTTCTTTGACGTATATTCCTAAGATTTATAGATCAGGAGTAATCACGGAGAGAATATAATAAATTTGCGAGACAGAAGGCTTCATGTGGCCAGCGTCGACTTAAGCGATGAGTCCTTCTGACATGGGCAACTTAGATTTCTCTCAGAGTATTCTGGGTAATTTGTAAGGCAAACATTTAAATTTTGTATTTCCCGAAACTCGAGAAAATTTCGAGAAATCGGAAAAATTTAAACATGGGATTACTCACAATGGGAAATAAATGCCACTATTCATAATAAATAAATTAACAAGAAAAAAAGTCAAACGCTTCACGTAGTCAACGGTGACTTGAGCGATGAGTGCTTCCCACACTGAAAACTAAGATTTCTTTCAGAGTATTCTCGGTAATGAATTGTAGGGGAAACATTTAAATTTTGCATTTCCCGAAATTCGAGAAAATTTGATCGGGAAATCGGAAAAATTGCTATTTGAACACGGGAGTACTCACAATGGGAAATAAATGTCCACTATTCATAATGAATAAATTGACCAGAAAGATCAAACGCTTCACGTAGTCAACGGTGACTTGAGCGATGAGTGCTTCCCACACTGAAAACTAAGATTTCTTTCCGAGTATTCTCGGGAATTAATTGTAAGGAAAACTTTATAATTTCCGTAATAACAAGAAAAATTGGTCGGGAAATCGGGAAAATTGCTATTTGAACACGGTAGTACTCACAATGGGAAATAAACGCCAGTATTCATAATAAATATATTCACAAGGTGGAAGGTTAAACGTTTCACGTGGCCGGCGTTGACTTGAGCGACGAGTGCTTCCAACAGTGGCAACTTATTTCTTCCCGAGTATTCTAATGAATGGATTATAGGGAAAAATTTTAAATTTTATATTTCTCTAATCTTAAGAAAAGCTCTCTTTTTAAGGTTTAAAAAGGGCTTTTGCTAAACAAAATGATCAAAATCCTCACTTGTACGGTAAAACTTACTAGAATTCAAAATCTAGTTCCGTTTAAACTAACGAAACAGGCTTTAGTTGGCTTAAGCGGAATAAGATTTTAAATTCTAGTAACTATTAACGTTTGATTAAAGCTTTTGATCATTTTGTTTAGCAAAATCCAACTTCAATCACAAAAAAATTAGGTCGTGACAACTTTAGAAAATTAAAATTTCATTTGGTTACACTATTAGGAATAGCCTACACTTTTCTTGCTTGCCCGACCTTAGTACATTCGCGACTCCAAATAACAGTGAGACATCTGGTGGCGGCTTGGTAAATTAAACAGAAGTGTATATTTGTATAATATTTGTAGTGTGTTGTGCTGCAGTTTATGTGAATTAAGACGTATTTTTGAATATAGTGACTTAAATACAGTACTTTTTTGCCGAAATATTATTTGAAAAGATAAATATTTAGAAAAATCTTCTGACATATACGCTTCTCGTCGGCTATCAACTGTCGTACGCAGCGCCGCCAACGTTACTTTGAGTCGCGAATAAAGCACAAGTATTGAAATCGCGAAAATTTTCGATGTCGAAATTTTGACATCGATGACATGACTGATGACCACGTTTCATGGTCCAGGAATAAAAAAAAAAAAAAACTATTTACGTAGTGCTGTCCGTATGTGTGTGTGTATACATCATAACTGAAGAACGGTTCAACTTAGAGAGTTCGTTCTGGTACTAAAAAATTCTTCTATTAATTGGGAAGAACCCTATTGTATTTTATGAAGATCCGAAATCGGAAACGGAAGTTATTGAACTTTAAAAAAAAATCGTAACAAGCAAACCAAGCCTTGAACAAACATTTTTATAGAACATAATTTGATGTATTTTTGAAAATTTACCTAAAAATCTTTAAAATGGTTTTGAGGTAATATTTTCAAGGTTTTTGGTTTTTAAAATCGGACAAGTCTAGCGGAGGTCTCCCTTCGCTACTGATTTCTATATATGTTTGGTATTAGGTCTTAGTTCTTTGGGTGTCCAACAGATGTCCTTAGAATACTGGCAGTTAATATACCTGCATATTATATATACATAATACAAATGTCAATCTCTAATCACATGTCCATATGTATGGAATTTAACTTTTAAAAGTAAATTTTAAAGTCATCATTTAATATGTGTGAAATTTTTTTCTGATGGTCCATTTACGATATGTAAAAAAAAAATTCACACCGATTTTTTAAGATATATTTTTAAGTTTATCCCGAAAAATACACCACTTTATCACTGGCTTTGTTCCGATTGGACTTGTAGAAAAATTTATAGAAATATATTTTAGTTAACATATTGTATGTGGGTTTATAGTATCGAAAAACAAGTTTCTGCAAACGGAAGTGGAGATAGTTGCGACATATACTTCGGAAACCATAGCTGACATTGCCCTGAAAGTATCTGATTGGATTCCTTGAAGGAACACACCTAGAGGCAAATTGAAACATCTTTTTGAAGCCCTATGTTCTACTTAGAATCTACAGTGTAACCTCTTTAATCCGACATTAATTCGAAACGTGAGACACAGCAGTTATAAAACAAACAGTGAGACTCAGCAGTTATAAACCGAACAGTGAGACTCAGCAGTTATAATCCGAACAGTGAGACACAACAGTTATAACCGGAACAGTCAGACGTAGCTGTTAAAATCCGAACAGTAAGACGCAGCAGTTATAACCCGAATGGTGAGACGCAGCAGTTATAACCCGAATGGTGAGACGCTGCAGTTATAATTCGAACAGTGGAATGCAGCAGTTATAATTTGAACAGTGCGACACAGCTGTTATAACCCGAATAGTGAGATGCAGCAATTACAACCCGAATAGTGAGACACAGCAGTTATAATCTGAACTGAGAGACGCAGCAGTTATAATCTGAACTGAGAGACGCAGCAGTTATAATCTGAACTGAGAGACGCAGCAGTTATAATCTGAACTGAGAGACGCAGCAATTATAATCTGAACTGAGAGACGCAGCAGTTATAATCTGAACTGAGAGATGCAGCAGTTATAATCTGAACAAAGAGACGCAGCGGTTATAATCTGAACAGTGAGACGCGGCAGTTATAACCCGAACAGTGAGACGCAGCAGTTATAATCCGAACAGTGAAACTCAGCAGTTATGATCCGAATAGTGAGACTCAGCAGGTATGATCCGAACAGTGAAACTCAGCAGTTATGATCCGAACAGTGAAACTCAGCAGTTATGATCCGAACAATGAGACTCAGCAGGTATGATCCGAACAGTGAAACTCAGCAGTTATGATCCGAACAGTGAAACTCAGCAGTTATGATCCGAAAAGTGAGACTCAGCAGTTATAATCCAAAGAGTGAAACGCTGCAGTTATATCTGAACAGTGAGATGCAGCAGTTATAAACCAAACAGTGAGATGCAGCAGTTATAAACCAAACAGTGAGACGCAGCAGTTATAATCCAAACAGTGAGACGCAGCAGTTATTATCCGAACGGTGAGAAGCAGCGGTTATAACCCGGATAGTGAGTACCAACAGTTATAACCCGAACAGTGAGACTCAGCAGTTATAATCCGAACAGTGAAACTCAGCAGTTATAATTCCGAACAGTGAGACTCAGCAGTTATAATCCGAACAGTGAAACTCAGCAGTTATGATCCGAACAGTGAGACTCAGCAGGTATGATCCGAACAGTGAAACTCAACAGTAATGATCCGACAGTGAAACTCAGCAGTTATGATCCGAACAATGAGACTCAGCAGGTATGATCTGAACAGTGAAACTCAGCAGTTATGATCCGAACAGTGAGACTCAGCAGTTATAATCCAAAGAGTGAAACGCAGCAGTTATATCTGAACAGTGAGATGCAGCAGTTATAAACCAAACAGTGAGACGCAGCAGTTATAATCCAAACAGTGAGACGCAGCAGTTATAATCCAAACAGTGAGACGCAGCAGTTATTATCGGAACGGTGAGAAGCAGCCGTTATAACCCGGATAGTGAGTCCCAACAGTTATAACCCGAACAGTGAGACTCAGCTGTTATAACCCGAACATTGAGATGCAGCAGTTATAAACTCGAATAGTAATCCGAACTAATCGTTAATCTGAAAACACCCTTTCATTAAGCTGTTCGAATTAAAGAGGTTCCACTGTAGAGTCTAAGTGAGGCATAAGGCAGACGGTAAGTACTGTTTCTAGTCCTCCAGCACTATGTAAAAGCCACGTGGTCAACTTGTCTTTTTTTATATAGACATTTTATTTCAATATTCTCTCATTTTTCACATACAATATGTTAAAATAAAGCGCGAAACAAATTACGGATGTTATATTGAAGTTTTTAGCATTGTTAATTTGTAGAATATTAAATTTTCTTTAAACGAAAGAGTAATAGACTATTTTTCTCGATGTAATTATTAGCTGTTGGGTTTCTTGTATATTGATTTTCATGCTATTAGCAGCTTCATTTCTTATATTCTTGTTATGTGCCGTTTCCCATTATTTTTCTTTTCTTTTAAGCTTCTTTTTTGTTTTAACTTCCCTTTAAAATTTAAATAATAATAAAATGAACAAGTTCTCATTGTTTAACATTTCCTTTTGTTGCATTTTTCCTAAAGGATTTTCTCGGATCATTGGATAATCATTTTCTCGGATAATCATAGTTAATAAAATATGTTTAACTTGGACTTACAAATACAGAATAACTATAATTAACCATTTACCGCAGTCATATTTGGATTCTTCCAGAAAAGTATATTTTGCATTTAAAATGGAATTCAAAAATAAAGGACCTTTAGGTTAAGTTTAAAAGGACGTCATAATACGATTTATGACAGTGTTGCCAGCAGGGCCCTTCCTGGCGGAGGGCAATCGCGTTACCCGTACGTAGCGTAATGTTTTACAATTTTAAATTTTAAACTACCATTCATAGCTCATATTTTAATAGATAATACGTAATTCATAGTGCTAACGCGTAAGAATGTTTGTTCTATACAAATCCGTATAACCATTTATAGGTCTAATTTAGTGCATAAACGTAAGAAACTATTTAACGCATAATGTTAAAAGTTTGTATACTGCAAACTTCATTACAACATTAACATTAAAACACTGACAACTGTCAAAATGAAGGAATATATTATACTTGAAATTCGAATAAGACTTGTGAATGCAGCTTGTGACATAATTATTAGTAAAAATGTTGAAACTAATATTGAAAAATAGATGTGAAGTGAGAATTTTTACATATTTCAGAGTTTCGCAGGTATACAGTGAAACATTTCAAAATAGACGAATATATTATACAGGAAATTCTAAAAAGACTTGTGGCTGCAGTTTATATGTAGTAATTAGTAAATGTATTGAATGTAATAAAAAATTGATGTGAAGTGTGAAATTTCACATATTTTAGTGTTTTTCAGGTATCTAGTACCCAAGTTAAAGCAGCTATATGTGTGAAACATTTTTTTTTTTGCGGTAATCAAGTCAAATAGAACAATATTTTGAAAATAATGTACCGTTTGTTATTCTATGTACTAAGAGCTTTTCCTTAAAATACTATATGAACTTTTAAAATAAAATATAATCTGTCTCAATTTGTAATACGAAACTAGATCTGGTTACTTTGGTGACTGTTGTGGTGTAAACAGACTTTGGCGTATCCGTGTGAACCAATACTATGATAATATTATAAATGTATTGTCAATATAAAACATAAAAAATTAACTTCCCCTGTTAGTTACGTATTACAAAATGAGACAGATAATATGTATTTTTTCAACAATAAAAAAATTAATCTGACAAAAATTCCTTTTGAACTATTTTGGTTTCCATCAATGTACATTATTGAGATTTTTTTCAGATTTTTAGACCAACACTTCTGGGAAACAGGGGGGAAACAACTTTTTTTTTGTGAAATCAAAAAGTTAGGTTAGAGTGAGTAGCTTCAGAAACATTATAGTTATTTTATTTAATAATTAACTTAATAAATATTATTTTGGTTTTTTTTTAGTAGTACATTAATAAAAAACAATACATATATTTAATAACAAGATATTTTTATTATAAATTGTTTAGTAATTTCTATTGCGTGTAGATGGCAGCTAGATCGATTTATCTATTGAAACATGAGCTATGAATGGTACTGAAGTGTTGTGCTTAGCCACTAACATTATCCATTAACATTATGCACTATGAATTACGCGTTGTCTATTAAAACATGAGCTGTGAATGATACTTAAGACAAATGCATACTGCCCATGCGTCAATTATAAATTAACGTAAAAGGTTGTATTAAACAATTTCTTAATTTAAATTTATAAGTATAAGTATTAATTTAGAAGGTTGTAAAAGATAATTTTAAATACTAATTTTAATTTCGAGGTTGTTAACGCAGTATAATGAGTAAAAGAATTAAATTAATACCATGGTTTCTTTTTAAAAATTAAAAGATGGAGACAAACCGCAGAAACAAACTGCAAAATCATTTTAAAATCCAGCCTAAAGTAAAAATTTCAGGAATAAAAATTATAACTTTTCGCACTTTTTTTCCAAGTCCAATTTGAAACGTAATTTTTTTGGCATTTAGCTACAAAAGCTATTAGCACAAATTAAATAAAAATCTTCATATTTGTCACACCATTTTACCATAAATGGTGAAATTTTTATTCAGTGAGATGTATTTTTCTGATATTGAAATAAAAGGGTTTCCCGCCCTTTATTAATTTGATTTTTCACTAAATCTATTTAACATCATGTAATCTGTCCATTTGCCTCAAATTTATCAAATTTTTCTTTAAGTTTTTCTTTCATAATATTTATTTCGAGGCTTTTAGTGCCTACTTTTTTTAATTTTTCATCTAATTTTGATCTTAAAATATTCTGTAATGGTTCATCCTCCGAACCACTTGTGTCTGAATAATCAATAAGTTTAATAACGTTTGTAAGTGGTTCAATTTTTTTAACTACCCTAAGATCAACATCGGAATCAGAAATATCACTAATATTATTTTCAGATTTTAATACATCGTCCATTTTTGTAAGTTTCGGTGCAACATCGTCAGGATTAATTGGTAACTCGTCAACTCTTATTAACTTCGGCATCGGTGGACTGTCTTTTAAACTTTTTTCGGATTCATTTTTTTGCTGACGTGTAATTCGTTTAGTATCTTCGATATTCTTTTCACGAGATCGTAAATATTTTCGTATTTCAATTTTTTCATCATCGCTAACTTCAAGTTTCGATTCTTTTTGGATATCTTCGACTTTTTTATTTTTATCCGAATCACTATTTGGTTTTCGTAAATTTTTATTAGACTCCGAATCACTACGTTTACTTTTATCCGATTCGGAATCACTTCGTAACCTTTTTCGGATATCAAGTTTGTCACCCGAATCACTGTTATTTGATTCTTTTCTTAAATTTTTACTAAGTTCTGAGTCATTATTTTTACTTTTATCCGATTCTGATTCACTCCGAAGTCGATGACTTTTTCGGATATCAATTTTTTCATCTGAATCACTATCATTTTTTACTTGTTTTCTTAAATTTTTTATAACTAATACAATTTTTTTACTTTCGGATTCTGAATCATTCCGAAATCGAAGACTCTTTCGAGTTTCATCTGAATCACTGTTATCATTTTGCTTCGATTCAATTCTTACATCCAATTTTTTACTCTTATCCGATTCTGATTCATTCCGTAATCGAAGATTTTTTCGGACCACTTCATCTGAATCACTGCTAGTGTAATTTTTTCTTAAGTTTTTAACATCCGATTCCTTTTTATCCGATTCTGAATCATTCCGTAACT
This sequence comes from Liopterus haemorrhoidalis, assembly GCA_963971575.1. Lineage (NCBI taxonomy): Eukaryota > Metazoa > Arthropoda > Insecta > Coleoptera > Dytiscidae > Liopterus > Liopterus haemorrhoidalis. The sequence continues at coordinate 6,225,481 of OZ020625.1, forward strand.
TTAAACTCTTTCGAGTCTCACTAAGTTTTTCATCGGAATCACTATCGCTTTGTTTCAATTCTTTAATCAAATATTTTACTAAATCATTTTTACTACATTCCGATTCATTCCGAGCTCTTAAACTCTTACGGGTATCACTAAGTCTTTCATCGGAATCACTATCTTGTTTCGATTCTTCTAATTTTTCACTTTTCGATTCACGTCGTAAACATTTACGAGTTTCGCTTAGTTTTTCATCGTCACTATCATGTTTTAAGTTGATTTTATTTAAACATAATTTTCTCCATTCAAATTTATCAGAATCAGAATCACAATCCGATTTAAGTTTGTTGGGGTGTTCGTTTTTATATTTAGTTTTGTCACTGTCAGAGTGTCTGGAACGAGTTAATCTTCGTTTTTCAGACCCGTTACCAATTTTATTAGAATTATCAGCGATTCTTTCTAAGTTATCTGTTCTTGTTTCGGAATTAACAGTATTTTCATCTTGATTTCGAGCTTTCAGTTGTTCGTCTGTCATTTTCTCAACAAGTATATTCAAAATCTTCTTTTTTGATTCCGAATCACTATCATATTCTGATATTGAGGTAATTTTTTTAAAAACTTCTCCATCGCTACTAGTTTTAGTTGGTTTGACAGATTTCTTGTTTTTTAAAGTACTTTCTGAATGTATTTTCAAT